>JAXRKP010001679.1:74747-89747 GCA_037039925.1 Doris montereyensis | reverse complement strand
TGTGTGCATGGCAACCCAGAGAACATTTCAGTGAGTGAAAACTGTTTGAGGATAGTGCGGTGCGCGAGTCTTGGGACACGCTACAGGCCTGTGATACAGCTGGGTGACTCTTCAACTGTGACTACGTGAACCTCAGACTATTCAATGTGTCGGGTACGGGTGGTTTTATGAAGTACGATTATTAGATCGAATCAGTACTCGTTACTGAGATTACGCGGGTTTCATTTTTATTGTAATGACCAGAAATCGATGAATCTAGTAACACTAATAAAACAATATTTTCCCCAATCAACTTCAAATACCGTACTAACTTGATTATGTGACTTGTGACTGTTTGTGACTATTGTAACTGTTGTGACTGTTGTGACTGTTGTAACTGTTGTAACTATTGTGACTGTTGTGACTGTTGTGACGGTTGTGACTATTGTAACTGTTGTGACTATTGTAACTATTGTGACTATTGTGACTGTTGTGACTATTGTAACTATTGTGACTATTGTGACTGTTGTGACTATTGCAACTGTTGTGACTATTGTGACTATTGTGACTATTGTGACTGTTGTGACTATTGTAACTATTGTGACTATTGTAACTGTTGTGACTATTGTAACTAATGTGACTATTGTGACTATTGTGACTATTATAACTGTTGTGACTATTGTAACTATTGTGACTATTGTGACTGTTGTGACTATTGTAACTGTTGTGACTATTGTAACTAACTGTTGTGACTATTGTGACTATTGTGACTATTGTTGTGACTATTGTAACTGTTGTGACTATTGTGATTATTGTAACTGTTGTGACTATTGTGACTAACTATTGTGACTATTGTGATTATTGTAACTGTTGTGACTATTGTGACTATTGTGACTGTTGTGACTATTGTGACTATTGTGACTATTGTGACTGTTGTGACTATTGTAACTGTTGTAACTGTTGTGACTATTGTGACTGTTGTGACTATTATAACTATTGTGATTATTTTGACTGTTGTGACTATTGTAACTGTTGTGACTGTTGTGACTGTTGTGATTATTATAACTGTTGTGACTGTTGTGACTATTGTGACTGTTGTGACTACTACTGTTATGACTATTGTGACTATTGTAACTGTTGTGACTATTGTGACTGTTGTGACTATTGTGACTGTTGTGACTATTGTAACTGTTGTGACTATTGTAACTATTATGACTGTTGTGACTGCTGTGACTGTTATGACTGTTGTGACTATTATAACTGTTGTGACTATTGTGACTATTGTGACTGTTGTGATTGTTGTGACTGTTGTGACTATTGTGACTGTTGTGACTATTGTTGTGACTGTTGTGACTGTTGTGACTGTTGTGACTATTGTGACTATTGTGACTGTTGTGACTGTTGTGACTGTTGTGACTATTGTGACTGTTGTGACTATTATAACTGTTGTGACTGTTGTGACTATTGTGACTGTTGTGACTATTGTAACTGTTGTGACTGTTGTGACTATTTGTGACTATTGTAACTGTTGTGACTATTGTGACTATTGTGACTATTGTGACTGTTGTGACTGTTGTAACTGTTGTGACTATTGTGACTGCTGTGACTGTTGTGACTATTGTAACTGTTGTGACTATTGTAACTGTTGTGACTATTATAACTGTTGTGACTATTGTAACTGTTGTGACTATTATAACTGTTGTGACTATTGTGACTGTTGTGACTGTTGTAACTGTTGTGACTATTGTAACTGTTGTGACTATTGTGACTGTTGTGACTGTTGTGACTATTATTGTGACTATTGTGACTATTGTGACTATTGTGACTATTATAACTGTTGTGACTATTGTGACTGTTGTGACTATTATAACTGTTGTGACTATTGAACTGTTGTGACTATTGTGACTATTGTAACTGTTGTGACTATTGTAACTGTTGTGACTATTATAACTGTTATTGAACTATTGTGACTGTTGTGACTATTGTGACTGTTGTGACTGTTGTAACTGTTGTGACTGTTGTGACTATTGTAACTGTTGTTGTGTGACTATTGTGACTGTTGTGACTGTTGTGACTGTTGTGACTATTATAACTGTTGTGACTATTGTAACTGTTGTGACTATTGTAACTGTTGTGACTATTGTAACTGTTGTGACTATTGTGACTGTTGTGACTATTATAACTGTTGTGACTATTGTGACTGTTGTGAATGTTATGACTATTGTGACTGTTGTGACTGTTGTGACTGTTGTGACTGTTGTGACTATTGTGACTGTTGTGACTATTGTGACTGTTGTGACTATTGTGACTGTTATAACTGTTGTGACTATGTTGTGACTATTGTGACTGTTGTGACTGTTGTGACTATTGTGACTGTTGTGACTGTTGTGACTGTTGTGACTATTGTAACTGTTGTGAATGTTATGACTTTGTGACTGTTGTGACTATTATGACTGTTGTGACTGTTGTGACTATTGTGACTATTGTTGACTATTGTGACTATTGTGACTGTTGTGACTGTTGTGACTGTTGTGACTATTGTGACTGTTGTGACTGTTGTGACTATTGTGACTGTTGTGACTGTTGTGACAATTGTGACTGTTGTGACTATTGTGACTGTTGTGACTATTGTGACTGTTGTGACTATTGTGACTGTTGTGACTATTGTGACTGTTGTGACTATTGTGACTGTTGTGACTAATTGTGACTGTTGTGACTGTTGTGACTGTTGTGACTGTTGTGACTGTTGTGACTGTTGTGACTATTGTGACTATTGTGACTATTGTGACTATTGTGACTGTTGTGACTATTGTGACTGTTGTGACTGTTGTGACTATTGTGACTGTTGTGACTATTGTGACTGTTGTGACTATTGTGACTGTTGTGACTATTGTGACTATTGTGACTGTTGTGACTGTTGTGACTGTTGTGACTATTGTGACTATTGTAACTGTTGTAACTATTGTGACTATTGTGACTGTTGTAACTATTGTGACTATTGTGACTGTTGTGACTATTGTGACTTGTGACTGTTGTGACTATTGTGACTATTGTAACTGTTGTGACTATTGTGACTGTTGTGACTATTGTAACTGTTGTGACTATTGTAACTGTTGTGACTATTGTGACTGTTGTGACTGTTGTGACTATTGTGACTATTGTAACTGTTGTGACTGTTGTGACTATTGTGACTGTTGTGACTATTGTGACTGTTGTGACTTGTAACTGTTGTGACTATTGTGACTATTGTGACTGTTGTGACTATTGACTATTGTAACTGTTGTGACTATTGTGACTGTTGTGACTGTTGTGACTATTGTGACTGTTGTGACTATTGTGACTATTGTGACTGTTGTGACTGTTGTGACTATTTGTGACTGTTGTGACTGTTGTGACTATGTTGTGACTGTTGTGACTGTTGTGACTATTGTGACTGTTGTGACTGTTGTGACTATTGTGACTATTGTGACTGTTGTGACTATTATGACTATTGTGACTATTGTGACTGTGTAACTGTTGTGACTATTGTGACTGTTGTGATTGTTGTGACTATTGTGACTGTTGTGACTATTGTGACTGTTGTGACTATTATAACTGTTGTGACTATTGTGACTGTTGTGACTATTGTGACTATTGTGACTATTGTGGCTGTTGTGACTATTTGTGTGACTGTTGTGACTTATAACTATGTGACTGTTGTGACTATTGTGACTATTGTGACTATTGTGACTATTGTGACTGTTGTGACTATTGTTGTGACTATTGTGACTGTTGTGACTGTTGTGACTGTTGTGACTGTTGTGACTGTTGTGACTGTTGTGACTAATGTGACTGTTGTGACTATTGTGACTGTTGTGACTATTGTAACTGTTGTGACTGTTGTGACTATTGTGACTGTTGTGACTGTTGTGACTATTGTGACTGTTGTGACTATTGTGACTGTTGTGACTATTGTGACTGTTGTGACTATTGTGACTGTTGTGACTATTGTGACTGTTGTGACTGTTGTGACTATTGTGACTATTGTGACTGTGTGACTATTGTGACTGTTGTGACTGTTGTGACTGTTGTGACATTGTGACTGTTGTGACTATTGTGACTGTTGTGACTATTGTGACTATTGTGACTGTTGACTGTGACTATTGTGTGTTGTGACTGTTGTGACTATTGTGACTGTTGTGACTAATGTGACTAATGTGACTATTGTGACTGTTGTGACTATTGTGACTATTGTGACTATTGTGACTGTTGTGACTGTTGTGACTATTGTGACTAATGTGACTGTTGTGACTGTTGTGACTATTGTGACTGTTGTGACTATTGTGACTTTGTGACTAATGTGAGAATTGTGACTTGTGACTATTGTGACTGTTGTGACTGTTGTGACTATTGTGACTTTGTGACTAAGTGACTATTGTGACTTTGTTGTTGACTATTGTGACTGTTGTGACTATTGTAATTGTTGTGAAAATTGTCATTTGTGACTAAGAGAATTTTTTTGTTGTGACTATTGTGACTGTTGTGACTATTGTAACTAAATGTGACTATTGTGATGTTGTGACTGTTGTGACTGTTGTGACTATTGTAACTTGTGACTATTGTGACTATTTGACTGTTGTGACTATTGTGACTGTTGTGACTATTGTTTTGTTGTGACTGTTGTGATTTGGACTGTTGTGACTTTGTGTTTGCCCAAAGGAAAGAAATTGAACTTAAAGATTGTTGATTTGATGTGATTTGGTTTGATTTGATTTGAATCGGTTTGATTTGATTTGGTTTGATTTGATTTGGTTTGATTTGGTTTCATTTAGTTTAATTTGATTTTGTTTGATTTGGTTTATTTTTTTTTTTGGTTTGATTTGGTTTGATTTGGTTTGATTTGATTTGGTTTGATTTGTTTTGGTTTGATTTGTTTTGGTTTGATTTCATTTGATTTGATTTGGTTTGATTTGTTTTGGTTTGATTTCGTTGGGTTTGGTTTGATTTGATTTGGTTGGTTTGATTTGATTGGTTTGATTTGGTTTGATTTGGTTTGATTTGATTTGGTTTGAATGATTTGGTTTGATTTGGTTTGATTTGATTTGGTTTGATTTGATTTGGTTTGATTTGGTTTGATTTGGTTTGATTTGATTTGATTTGATTTGGTTTGATTTGATTTTGTTTGATTTGATTTGATTTGGTTTGATTTGATTTGATTTGGTTTGATTTGATTTGATTTGGTTTGATTTGATTTGTTTGATTTGATTTGATTTGATTTGGTTTGATTTGGTTTGATTTGATTTGATTTGGTTTGATTTGATTTGATTTGGTTTGATTTGATTTGATTTGGTTTGATTTGGTTTGATTTGATTTGGTTTGATTTGATTTGATTTGATTTGATTTGATTTGGTTTGATTTGATTTGATTTGATTTTTTGATTTGGTTTGATTTGATTTGATTTGATTTGATTTGATTTGATTTGATTTGGTTTGATTTGATTTGATTTGGTTTGATTTGGTTTGATTTGATTTGATTTGATTTGATTTGATTTGATTTGGTTTGATTTGATTTGATTTGATTTGATTTGATTTGATTTGGTTTGATTTGATTTGATTTGATTTGGTTTGATTTGATTTGATTTGATTTGATTTGTTTGATTTGATTTGATTTGGTTTGATTTGATTTGATTTGATTTGATTTGATTTGATTTGATTTGATTTGGTTTGATTTGATTTGATTTGATTTGATTTTGTTTGATTTGATTTGAATTTGATTTGATTTGGTTTGATTTGGTTTGATTTGATTTGATTTGATTTGATTTGGTTTGATTTGATTTGATTTGATTTGGTTTGATTTTGATTTTTGATTTGATTTGATTTGATTTGATTTGATTTGGTTTGATTTTGATTTGGTTTGATTTGGTTTGATTTGGTTTGATTTGATTTGATTTGATTTGATTTGGTTTGATTTGATTTGATTTGATTTGATTTGGTTTGATTTGATTTGATTTGGTTTGATTTGGTTTGATTTGATTTGGTTTGATTTGTTTGATTTGATTTGGTTTGGTTTGATTTGATTTGGTTTGATTTGATTTGGTTTATTTGATTTGATTTGATTTGGTTTGGTTTGATTTTTGGTTTGATTTGATTTGGTTTGATTTGGTTTGATTTGATTTGATTTGGTTTGATTTCGATTTGGTTTGATTTGGTTTGATTTGGTTTGATTTGATTTGGTTTGATTTGTTTTGATTTGATTTGAGTTTGATTTGATTTGATTTGGTTTGATTTGATTTGGTTCCTGGACCAGGTTTGATTTGGATTTGGTTTGATTTTGTTTGATTTGAACCCATTTGATTTATTTTTTGATTCAGGTTTGATTTACCTTGATGATTTGATTTGATTTGGTTTGATTTGGTTTGATTCAGTTGATTTGTTGTTTTGATTTGATTTGATTTGATTTGATTTGGTTTATCAGTTTGATTTGGTTTATTTAGTTTGATTTGATTTGGTTTGATTGATTTGGTTTGAAGTTGGTTTGATTTGGTTATTTGGTTTGATTTGATTTGATTTGAATTTAAGTAGTTTGATTTTAGATTTGGTTTCAGTTTGATTTGATTTGATTTGATTTGATTTGGTTTGATTTGATTTGATTTGGTTTTATTTGAAAAATTTGATTTGAGAAATTTGATTTGATTTGGTTTGTTGATTTGATTAGATTGATTTGGTTTGAACAGATTTGATTTGAAAGAATAAGTAATCATTTACCCACAGAACAGCAATCATTGATTTGATTTGAAAATTTGAATCAGTGAAAGTAGATTTGATTTACCCACAGAACAGGTTTCAGTGAAAAAAAGATTTGGTAGGAAACTACCCACAAACAGCAATCAGTGAAAAAGAAAGAGAAGTAGGAAACTACCCACACAGAACAGCAATCAGTGAAAAGAAAACAGAATGTTGTGAATTACCCACACAGAACAGCAATAAGTGAAAAAGAAAAAAGGAAGAAGTACCCACCTACAACAGCAATCAGTGAAAGTGAAAAGAACCCAGTTTCTACCCACACTTTTTGGAATCAGTGAAAAGAAAAGAAGTAGGAAACTCCCCACACACAACAGCAATCAGTGAAAAGAAAAGAACAGGTGAAGGAACTACCCACACAGAACAGCAATCAGTGAAAAGAAAAAAAGGAGGGATTACCCACACAGAACAGCAATCAGTGAAAAGAAAAGAAGTAGGGAACTACCCACACAGAACAGCAATCAGTGAAAAGAAAAGAAGTAGGGAACTACCCACACAGAACAGCAATCAGAGTGAAAAGAAAAGAAGTAGGAAACTACCCACACAGAACAGCAATCAGTGAAAAGAAAAGAAGTGGAACTACCCACAGAACAGCAATAAGTGAAAAGAAAAGAAGTAGGGAACTACCCACACAGAACAGCAATCAGTGAAAAGAAAAGAAGTAAGGAACCACCCACACAGAACAGCAATCAGTGAAAAGAAAAAAGGAAGAACTACCCACACAGAACAGCAATCAGTGAAAAGAAAAGAGAAATTACCCACACAGAACAGCAATCAGTGAAAAGAAAAGAAGTAGAGAATTACCCACACAGAAAAACTGTCGCCATCAAATGAGACAAACCAATGAAACAACTCTGTACAACAATTTTCAATTTTAGGTTCAATTTTAAATTTTAATCAATTTATTACAAAAGAAAAAATTACACAGACAATATCATTCTATTGTGGCACTTTCTTGACTTTCACAATTCACAAATGAACACCATTAAAATAGTATTGGAAAGATCTTGTTCTTCATTAGACAACGCAGAAAGACTTGGAAAAAAAAAGAAAAACTTTTTTTGAAAAAATAATTAAAATTTATATATATATATATATATATATATATATATATATATATATATATATATATATATATATATATATATATATATATATATATATATATATATATATATATATATAGAGAGAGAGAGAGAGAGAGAGAGAGAGAGAGAGAAAATTGATGAGAACAAAATTAACAAGAAGATGGAGAGAAAAATCACCAGCCACAATGCGAAAAAAAAAGAGAAAAAAATTCATTGAAATGCCGATGAGTGTACACTACCAGAGTGGCTACGATTCCATTTCCAACCGTATTGGAGGATCATGGAAATTAATTCTAAAAATTCAATTTTCACCAAACAAGCCAAATGGCAACCCATTGGCTCAGAATTGTATCGGCGGTGAAACTGAAACTGTCTAAACGCACAAGTCCACTATACATGAGAATGAGAGATATTAGATTTATCCTTTAAATGATCAAAAAACATGTTTCTTTTGTGGTATCCTTATAAATATTGAAGTCCTTGAACCAATAGAAAAAAGCCAATTTTATGCATTTCGATCTGATCTGAACAAACATTTCCATTCTTCTTCCAAAAAGCATGGCAATAGCATAGGGTTAGATTTATTTATGTTGTTAGCTTTTTGTTTTGTTTGCTTCTCATGAAAAGTTACGCTGGGCAGACTTAATGCGTTCAGACAGTTTCACAAACGATATTGTTTTAACTACACACTTGAGAATTTCAGAGTTAAAATCATTATGAAATTCACTGTCGTCAGTTGTCCTGTCTCACTCACAATAAAATTGTAACAAAATTTGATCTGTTTGTTGCAAATCACACAACTTATCTCTTTACAGCTGGCATCTTCAGAGCTAATAAATTTTCTCAAAATGTATTTACGTCTATGTGTAGTAGTAAAGTAAGTAGAGTTCCTTCAAGGCCCTAACGGCCCATAGAGCCGGAGCTTATCCCGGTTTCTATAGCGTAAAGTGGAACAAGTGACAACAATCACCCCCTGGCCAGGACGCTAGTCTGACGCAGGTTTTTACTCCCAATCTAGTGCTTGTACCCATTTGCACCTGGATAGAGTGGGGAAAAAATGCGTGTCGTGTCTTTCCCAAGGAACACAACGTCGGACCTGGCTTTGCTAGGGTTTGAACTCGGGACCTCTTGATCCCCAGTCCGGCAGCCTAACCGCTCGGACACCGACGCCACATGTGTAATAAAGACAATATCATTCAGACCCAACAAAACGTAAGAAATTTTTTTTTATTATAAATAAATAACAACGTAAAAATTGCGTTTAAAAAGGAAAAAAACTCCTACAAGATGAAAAAGATGGAACAGTTATTTGGATGTGATTGAGATTTCAACAAAATAGAAATAGAAATGTATATATAAATCAAAATTGGATTTATTTATTTTTTGTTCAAAGTTTGTATTTACACATACAGTTTTACAGGATTTGCTCAGAAATTAATAGAAATTTTGCAATACATGAAAAAATAAGGGTATAAAATCAAAGGGAACAATGGGTGGGAGGGGGGGGGGGGAGGGGGGGTGAACAAAATGTTGGGCATTCACAAACTGGTTTTAGTTTCAACAAGCTGTGAAATCACTGTTAACAAAATGTTGGGGGGCTGTATTCACAAAGTGGGTTACGGCCTAGCGAACTGTAAACCAAAGTGTATGGTACGTCTTTTGCTCCACAGTCACTTCCTGGCTTGGCTTAATAGAGCATTATCGGAGCAAATCTTTGAATGTGGTTATTTGAAAGATAACAAAAAAGCTAAAAAACACAATGGAGATTCTTAAACTGCATCGTTACTGTTCTGATGAAAAGATGTTTTATCATACGCTTAAATTGTGTCGATTTTGGGAGATTCTGTAAACTACAGTGCTACTGTTCTGATGAAAAGATGTTTTATCCTACGCTTAAATCATCTCCATTTTTGTTTTCATGCATACATTGATAGACAATAAATTAAGACATAGTTCTATATATGAATACGACTGAAATGTCAGGATTGGCATGTTTGACATGTTCTTGTATTGTAAAACAATTTATTGTAGTTTGTTCATTGATATGCGTCTAGGAAGATTTTTTTTTTCCAATCTCCTGTAAAATTTGGTCTGTGGCGTATGCAATGCAGGCTTTCACGTATGCTTTCTTAGCATTGAGAGTGTAAAAAGTTAAATAAATTAAGAACTGAATGGGGGAGAAAGAGGAGATCAATTTTGACCAGATTGATGATTATGACACACAGAATGTGCTGGAATGCACTAAAGGTTGGAAAAAAGAAAGAGAAAAAAAAAACAACAACATTATGGCAAGAGCAAAATGGAGAAATAAAACAAACAAACAAAGAGAAGAGCTATGATGGATCTCAATATTACCGACACATTCTGTCTACAAACAAATATGGAATAAACGTTAACTTTTCATACACATAAATTGATTCATCTTAAAAACAATGGACAAGTCAATTGGTGCAAGTCAGTCAATCAAAAAGTTGGAATGTAATGGTACAAAAAAGTTGGAATGTAAAGTCAGTCAGTCAAAAAGTTGGAATGTAAAGTCAGTCAGTCAAAAAGTTGGAATGTAAAGTCAGTCAGTCAAAAAGTTGGAATGTAAAGTCAGTCAGTCAAAAAGTTGGAATGTAAAGTCAGTCAGTCAAAAACTTGGAATGTAAAGTCAGTCAAAAGTTGGAATGTAAAGTCAGTCAGTCAAAAAGTTGGAATGTAAAGTCAGTCAGTCAAAAAGTTGGAATGTAAAGTCAGTCAGTCAAAAAGTTGAATGTAAAGTCAGTCAGTCAAAAACTTGGAATGTAAAGTCAGTCAGTCAAAAAGTTGGAATGTAAAGTCAGTCAGTCAAAAACTTGGAATGTAAAGTCAGTCAGTCAAAAAGTTGGAATGTAAAGTCAGTCAGTCAAAAACTTGGAATGTAAAGTCAGTCAGTCAAAAAGTTGGAATGTAAAGTCAGTCAGTCAAAAAGTTGGAATGTAAAGTCAGTCAGTCAAAAACTTGGAATGTAAAGTCAGTCAGTCAAAAAGTTGGAATGTAAAGTCAGTCAGTCAAAAACTTGGAATGTAAAGTCAGTCAGTCAAAAAGTTGGAATGTAAAGTCAGTCAGTCAAAAAGTTGGAATGTAAAGTCAGTCAGAGACTATTTGCTGCACGGTGCTTGATATGCCACCAAAAAAACAACAAAGAAAAAAACAAATACCTATGAAAAAGGAATTTAACCTCTGACATGATATTATTATACAGAAGGAAAAGAAAAGAAAAAAAGGAATTTAACCTCTGACATGATATCATTATACAGAAGGAAAAGAAAAGAAAAAAAGGAATTTAACCTCTGACATGATATCATTATACAGAAGAAAATGAAAAGAAAAAAGGGAATTTTACCTCTGACATGATATCATTATACAGAAGAAAATGAAAAGAAAAAAAAGGAAATCTACAGTCAAAAAAAAAAAAAAAAAATGTATCATGTTCATTAAATAAGTCAAATTTGATTGGTAAATTCACAAGCCCTTCGTTCAAATTCAGTGAAGTCACTTCAAACACACATCAATGTAAACATAAAAACTTATATTTATATACACAAGTGATTTAAGTGGAATGTAAAATCATCAGCAATGATAGAGACAAGCTCTTTCTAAAAACAGAAGTATTTAAAAACATTACTTTTCCTTGCCCTTTAAAAAAAAACAACGAAACAAAAAAGAAAGAAACTAAAATGTACAAGGCTCAACTGTTGATGTGAAGAATGGACAGCTAACGATATGTTTGTGCTGGTTGTGACTTACATTTGAGAAAATTTATGGAACAGGGCGATAGAAAAAAGGGACATTTTTTGACAACGAAAACATGAACAAAATAAAAGTAAGTAAAGTTATTTCGAGGCCATAAAGGCCCATAGAGCTGGAGCGTATCCCGGTGTCTGTGGCATGAAGCGGAACAGGTGATGACAGTGATAGTAGTCACCTCCTGTCAAGGTCATTATTGCCAAGCTAGTGTTTTTATTACTTTTACCCATTGATCGCCTGGGTAGAGTGGGGTAATGCTTGTTAAGCGTCTTTCCCAAAGGAACACGTGGACTTAGCTTTGCCAGGATTCCAACCTGGGACTTGGTGACCCCCAGTCCGGCACCCTAACCACTTGGCCACTGACGCAATTGAATGTAAATGTAATAAAAGTTTGGATAAAAACACATGCTTTAAGTCGTGTTCCCATGGGGACTCAATCAACCCTCTTCTATTCATCGTTGCATAACAATAACAAGCCACAAAATGCAGCAGATATAAAAAATATTTTTGATACACAAGTATTCAAGAATGTACAAAGTCGTTCATAGGAATGGGTCAATGGAATGATAAAATATTTTATCTGTTTTCTTTATATATCTTTTTTTTTCTTCTTATTTTAAATTATTTTCTGTTAAACTTCTTCCTCACAAAATTATTTTTTTTTAAACAGAAAAAAACTCCCACAGCTCCAGAGAACCAAATTGCAGAAATATATGCAAAAACTCTTTCAATTTTATTTGTTTTGTGCACAAAGTCAATAATTATGGTGTACTTTTTCGTAAACATCCCCACCCCCCCCCTACTTTTCCCCACAATTTAAAACCCCAAAAAGAAAAGAACCCGCACAAAGGAATCTCATGAGGACGGTCTGAAGTGTAGCCCAACGGTGGCCACAATCATTGCCACAACTGTTAGAATGAGGGAGGAAGAATACCGGAGACGTTTGATTGGATGGCCACGTTTCTGTGTTGATACGCATTTCACCGCCTGAAAGGAGTCACATAGGTATACCGTGTTAGCAGGAATTCCATTAGTCATTATCATTATCATTATCATACAAAACTGATCAACAGCAAGTCTACTTTACATTTTTGCATTACACGGAAACATAATACTTACAGTAAAAACCAGTTACAAGAGGATCGATGGGGAGCATACAGTTTCCTGTTATAAGCGGTGACTCACTCATCATACTATTAGCCAATGGTAGGCCAGCCACCGTAATGTACTAGATATACATACACTCTCTTTCCCCCTTCTCTTAGGCCTATCAAAGTATCATGCAATCTAAACACCTGCATTGGGTCTCCATGAAGTCGGTATTGAAACAAAATATCAGGAATTATTAGGCTTAGCTCTACAGTAAGCACACTTTTGTGCTTCTCTGGTATATTTTTGCGTTGACAGAGTCATTAAAAAATGGTTTTCCCCCTTCCCAGTCCCTGTTATGAGAAGTTTAATTAAATAAAGTCAAATAGAGAGAAAAAATGGGATGGAGATGGCCCTGTTATAGCCGGTTTCCTGTCATAGCTGATTTCCTGTTATAGCCGATTTCCTGTTATAGCTGTTTCCTGTTATAACTGTTTTCCTGATGTAGCTGATTTCCTGTTATAGCTGATTTCCTGTTATAGCTGATTTCCAGCTATAGCCGGTGCTGGTATAAGTGGGTACCTTCTGTACCCGTATATACAAACAAAGTACAATTCACTTGCTTCATATTTCCTGCTTTTTAGACATCCCTTTCACTCTCAATAGTCTAACTCATGTCATCAATCTATAAAAAGATCTAGCCCCAGACGCCCCCTTTCTCCTTGGGATTGGTGGAAGTCGCTGTGTGAGATAACAAGATAACAAGATAACAAGATAACAAGAGCAGGCGCTACCGGTATGTCACTGGCAGTAACGCACCCACCTCTGACCAATCCCATGCCCCACACTATTGTTGTTATTACAGCACAATACGACCAGTATGACACTGTGTTATCGTACGGCAGTCAGCCCTAGGTAAGAATTGGAATGTGTGTCCAGGAAGAATCGGGTTGGAAGATGTTTAATCCTATGAAATTACGGCCGTTATCGATTTTGAATTATGAGAATCTGCTGGTAGTCAACTCCATTTATGAATTTGAATCTACTAACAAAGACAAAAGGGGAAAAAACCCTCTCTTTTTTTTTTATTTCTTCAATTTATGAGATTTCCACTGTATCTATAAATATTGCACAAAGTGTTACGGGTACATTGAAATGCAATTGGTCTACCATTTCTCACTGCTGCTAAAAGAGAAACTTGAATGTATAAGAATCAAGAAAACTAGACTTACCTCCAACGGTAAAATAAACGGCAGGGGAGCTGCGATTGCCTGACCAGCACGGCTGTAGCCAAATACTCTCAGCTGGTAGATGGTACCGGTGGTCAAGTTTCGATGACCCCGTTGCTACGTTTACCAAGGTCGTATTCAGAAGCACTGCGGATGTTCTCACTGTTCTTCCACACTTGAACCTAGAGGAGGAAAAAAAACAAGCATCTTATTTATATTTTGTGTATATTTTATTAGAGTTCAGTAGGTCGAGATTTCCGAGTTTGGGTTTTGAGAAAGGCGTGTTGCTGGTACAAAGAAAACAGAGGGATTAAAAATAAACCTAGAGAAGAGTTTCAGATACCGGGGTAGCCGTAAATTCAAATGTTTTGTGTTCAAGATTCGCATCCTGCATTGTATGTCTGAGAAACTAAACAAATACATTGTAATACAGTGCAATCCCCCGATAACGACATCTCCGAATAACGACAATCCCCCGATAGCGACATGGATCCCTGGTCCCGTTTTTTTGCTATATATCATTAGTAAAAAACTCCGAATAGCGACGTGAAACCTCCCAATAACGACATAAGTCTAGCCGTAAACACTACATTTGACATGAAAATTTGATCAATATTGACAAAATTGAGACGTATTCTTAGCAATGAAAACACTTCTTTTTCGCCAATGACAACGTGTGAGATTATTTCTCCATCTCTGAGGGTACCAAGGCCGTGACAACCAGCTAGTAAACCCATCTGCTGGCTCTACCAACCCCACCCCCAACACACCGGCCCTTTTCAGGGCCCCACCACATCTTCCCAATTGACTAGCCTCACTGTAACGCCCCTTTCGCCGCCATTTTGAAAAATTCTGAATAACGACATCCCCCGATAACAACATGATTGTTCGGTCCCGAGCGATGTCGTTATCAGGGATTGCACTCTATTACTAAGACTTAATGGTACCGCACGCACTGAAGTCTATGTTTTGATAATACTACATCAATAAAGTAATACAAAGGAGCCACAGTGGAGTGAAGTCATATCAGAAAAACGGCAATAAATGAAAACTCCACCAATACAG
>JAXRKP010001679.1:17500-74727 GCA_037039925.1 Doris montereyensis | reverse complement strand
AGACTGAACAAGCACGTGACGTTTTGGGTATAACCCGACGATAGAAAACAAATGAGAAATTTCTAGAATTTAGATCTAAGTGACACTTCATTAGTGTTTAGATCCAGATTCTAGACATTTCTGGTTTGTTGTCTGACGTCACGTGTTTCTTCTGTCTTTATTGGTGTAGTTGTCATCTATTGTTGTTTTTCACTTTCATCAAAGTAATAACTAATACAATAACAACAAAGTAAGTTAAACTCTTGCTAGTCAGGCATAAAGGCCAATAGAGATAAAGCATATCCTGTTTCTGTAGGATTAGGCAGAATAAGTGATAGGGGCATCACCCTTCCTTTGACAGAAAGGCGTCGGTTCGCTGTAGACTTGGTCGAAATCTACTCACCTTGTAGCCTAACAACGGTTCTCTCGTTGAAGGGTGCTGACACCTCTGAAATTTACTCTCACACCTTCGCCTCGACTGAGTACACGTGACTTCCGTTGGATACAAGCCAGGCGCTGGTGACGGTAAATACGGGCAATATTGAATTAAACTACAACAGCTGGAAAGTACAGGAAAACAGGAGTAATAATAATAATAATAATAATAACAACAACAATAAATGGGCACATAGTGCTCACCCTCGTAGAAAAACAGCTTCTAAGCACTTTACAATGGCAGCAGAAAAACATCCTAATAATAATATATATTATATGTACATAGTAGGATAAAACGTGGTCATAATCAAATGCCTTACAGCGTAAAAAGATAAGAGAGTTTTAGTCCTGATGATTTAAAGCCGTTTGTGAACTAGCTCACCTACCTAATTTAAAGCCATTTGTGAACCTCATTTAAAAGCCTGAACTAGCTCACCTAATTTAAAGCCATTTGTGAACTAGCTCACCTAAGTTAAAAAGCCATTCGTGAACTAGCTCACCTCATTTAAACCGTTTGTGAACTAGCTCAGAAGCCGTTTAGAACTAGCTCACCTAATTTAAAAGCCGTTTCAGGAAGTAGCTCACCTGATTTAAAACGTTTGTGAACTAGCTCACCTAAAAGCCGTTTTTGGAACGCCCACCTAATTTAAAAGTCGTGAACTAGCTCACCTAATTTAAAAGCCATTCGTGAACTAGCTCACCTGATTTAAAAGCTGTTTGTGAACTAGCTCACCTAATTTAAAAGCCATTTTATGAAGTAGCTCACCTAATTTAAATAAAAATGAAAACCCTGAAATACAACACATCCAACAGCCAAATGAAGACCAAGAAAACTACTAATTATTATGTGAAGGAAAGACGTTAAATAATATCAACGCCCAATAGAACAAAGACGAGATAAATACAAGGAATAAACAGAAACCAATTTTTGGCCACCATGGGAGCGCAATTAGCTTTGTTGGTAGCACGCTTTCTTTTCACGGCAAGGCGATGATGGCCGATGCAGAGGTCACGGGTTCAATCCCCTGGTGGCAAGATATTTTATGTCTATACCTTATATTTGTCTCGTCTTTGTTCCTATGGGGCATTAATATTATTCAATGTCATTTCCTTGTATTTGTCTCGTCTTTGTTCCTATGGGCCATTAATATTATTCAATGTCATTTCCTTTATATTGTCTCGTCTTTGTTCTATGGGGCATTAATATTATTCAATGTCATTTCCTTGTATTTGTCTCTGTCTTTGTTCCTATGGGGCATTAATTTTATTCAATGTCACTTCCTTCCCTTTCGACATGTTCCCCTTTGCCTTCGCTGTTTGTCTAAGATCTTTCGTTGCTATTTGACATAATTTCTCACGTTTATTTAGCGTCTGTTGTGAATAGGTTGAACTTTTGGGGCCGTTGCCGGCAGAGTTGTAGGCCTGCACGTTGAAGCGGTACCAGGTCATGGGTTCTAAGCCGATAATCATCCTCCTTCATGCATGTTCTCTCTGGCCCGGTTTCAGCTCAATTGGGTTCTGCAGGGCTTGGCTTTCCTCCTCCACGTCCATCTGCCAGTAATTGATCTGCGGTGAGTATGAAATAGAATAGAACAGAATAAAATGGAATGTAATACAATAAAATACAATACAATTGAATATGATCAAATAGCATACAATAGGATAGGATCAGGGTGAAAGTCAATACCATTCAAATTCCCTGAAATTGTGACGGTGCTAAGGAATTTACATTCAGGAAAATCGTCAGTATACCAAAGAAATATAAATTTTAAATCCACTTATTGACTGACACAAGGTCTCTTTGCAACTGACAGTAACTGGCTGGAACTTAATCTAGCAGGGCTTCTTCATTCAAAATTAAATCTACGAAGGTCCTTATCCCATGCATCATAAAGCATCCGGGTCAAAAACCAAAAGACAAAGAAAAATGAAAGAAAATGAATAACGGCAAACCTTAGTATCAATAATCACCAAAGAAAAAATGAAAGGAAGTGAATCAACGCCAAACCTTAGTATCGATAATCGCCAAAGAAAGGTGAAAGGAAGTGAATCAACGGCCATCCCTGATATCGATAATCGCCAGTATCCAGGCCTGTCGTAAATTCACGGAGATCATACCGGAAACCCGGTAAACCAGTATTTGAAAACGGCTAAATTCGGGTTTTTTTGGGAATTCCCAGAGGTCTGGCACCCTGATAGAATAGAAATAGGTCTTGATCCACCTGTCTGGCCCAAGGAGGAAAGTTTTTCAACTTATCAGGGCAAGAACCCAGGACCTAATTTTTGGTTGAGAGGCCACTTCCTCAAGTTGTACAAGTAACACTCCCCCCCCCCACACACACACACACACAAGCCTACCACCAGGACGGATGATGAAAGGATGCACCCTGCAACCACAACACTGTGCACGTTAAAGATCCCTGGCTGTTAACCGGGTAGTTTGGGCAAAAATTTAAAAATCCTATTCAAAAAGCCCTCAAGATTATCTTAGTTGAGGATGTCGGTAAAATACAAATGTAAAAAATTGCTCTTTTCAAACCACAACAAACAAAAACTAACAAAACAAACAAGAAATCAGAAATTTCAGGAACCCACTCATCTACACCATTCCTGTAAAAGAACCTGAAGCTTTTTGTGAAGATATGATAATGTAATGTAAACAAAATTAAAGTTTACATTGAAAGTATTATAAAACAAAGATCACGTGATCACTAATGCTTACCTTGTAGCCTTTCAGCTTACCCGCAGATGCTCTTCTCCCAGTGATCTGTGCTGGTTTCCATGTGACAATCAGTGCCGTGGCGTTGAACACTTTGGCGAGGCGTTCTCTGGGCGATATCAAGGGGCACTGGTGAATAAAAACATTGATAGTTGATATTTGATTATTACTTGGCAGATACAAGCATTAATATTTGATTTGATTACAATTTGACGGACAAAAGCATTGGATGTTTGCAGACAAAAGCATTGGCTATTTAATTTGATTACAATTTGACGGACAAAAGCATTGATATTTGATTTGATTACAATTTAACGGAAAAAGCATTAGGATATTTGATATTTGGATTTGATTACAATTTGATTGACAAAAGCTTTGGATATTTGATTTGATTACAATTTGACAGACAAAAGCATTGGATATTTGATTTGATTACAATTTGACAGACAAAAAGCATTGGATATTTGATTTGATTACAATTTGACAGACAAAAAGCATTGGATTTATTTGATTACAATTTGACAGACAAAAGCATTGGATATTTGATTTGATTACAATTTGACAGACAAAAGCATTGGATATTTGATTTGATTACAATTTGACAGACAAAAGCATTGGATATTTGATTTGATTACAATTTGACAGACAAAAGCATTGGATATTTGATTTGATTACAATTTGACAGACAAAAGCATTGGATATTTGATTTGATTACAATTTGACAGACAAAAAGCATTGGATATTTGATTTGATTACAATTTGACAGACAAAAGCTGTTGGATATTTGATTTGATTACTATCTGTTCTATCTTAGTAATTTTTACATTATCTGTTCTATCTTAGTAGTTTTGGATATTTGATTTACAATTTATCTTAGTAGTTTGATGCAACCTGTTCCTATCAAGTTTGTTTATTACCTGTTCCTATCTATCTGTCCTATACTTAGTAGTTCACTTTCTGTCACTACCTGTTCTATCTTAGTAGTTTTTACTGTTCTATCTGTACCTGTTCTATCTTAGTAGTTTTACATTACCTGTTCTATCTTAGTAGTTTTACTATCTATTTTACACTACCTGTTCTATCTTAGTAGTTTTTACTCTCTGCCTATCTTAGTAATTTTATCTGATTTTAGTAGTTTTTTTACCTGTCCTATCTTAGTAGTTTTTACACTATCTGTCCTATCTTAGTAGTTTTTACACTATCTGTCCTATCTTAGTAGTTCTATCTTAGTAGTTTTTACCTGTTCTATCTACCTGTTCTATCTTAGTAGTTTTTACACTATCTGTTCTATCTTAGTTTTTACATTACCTGTTCTATTTATCTATCTGTCCTATCTTAGTAGTTTTTACCTACTATCTAGTTCTATCTTAGTAGTTTTTACACTATCTGTTCTATCTTAGTTCCTATCTTAGTTTTACTGTCTGTCTATCTGAGGTAGTTTTACACTATCTGTTCTATCTTAGTAGTTTTTACACTATCTGTTCTAGTCAGTGAGGGCGGGGCCCCTCAAACTTAGTGACTGTCGTGGGGGGGGGGGGGCATCGATCCGGGGAGCACGCTGAGGTTTCATTTAATCTCTCTGCAGTAAAAACAAAAATCCTTCCTAATTTACTTACAAATAAGCAAATCCCGTTGCACCCAGGGCCGTGCCCTTTCATGCACCCCAGTTGAAAAAAAGTTTGGCGGGGTTGAACCAACTACCTTTTGATAGAGAGGCAGACACCTTGCCTCTGAACTACTGAGGTCCCCCCCCCCAGAGATAGTTAAATATAAGGCAACTGCTGTGTGTGGGTGTGCTAGCTGTGTCCACCCCACCAGGGCCATGGGTTTAAGCAAATTGCCGATACTTACGCGACGCAGCTGACATGATCTTGGTGGTGTTACTAGGAGGGCCCTCGCCATGATCATTTTTAGTGACGACTTGAACCTGGTAGGGCAAATAAAACTGAGAGGCGCCCACCGTTTTGACGAAGTGGCAAATGTAGATCATGCCAGCGTCGAGGGTGTACTCATTGATACAAGCTTTGTTGTGGAGGATGACTTCCTGCTTAATCATAACAACACACAATTTATAGTTTACGGCCGTCCAAATAGCTCTCTCTCTTTGACAAAGGGAATAAAGATAATAATTATAAAGTGTTCGAAATAGCTCTCTCTCTCTCTCAATCTCTCTCTTTTGACTAAGAGAATAAAGATAAGAAATCTAAGGTGTTCCAAATAGCTCGTTTTCCCTCTCTCTCTCTCTCTCTCTCTCTCCCTCCCTCCCCCTCCCTCTCTCCCTCCTTTCCCTCCCTTCTCTCTCTCTCTCTCTCTCTCTCTCTCTTATCTCTCTTCTTCTTCTTCTTCTCTCTCTCTCTCTCTCTCTCTCTCTCTCTCTCTCTCTCTCTCTCTCTTTTTGACCAAGAGAATAAAGATAAGAAATTCAAGGTAAACAAAGCCCGCCTTCTCTCTCTCTCTCTCTCTCTCTCTCTCTCTCTCTCTCTCTCTCTCTCTCTCTCTCTCTCCTTTCTCTCTCTCTCTCTCTCTCTCTCTCTCTCTCTCTCTCTCTCTCTCTCTCTCTCTCTCTCTCTCTCTCTCTCCCTCCTCCCTCCCTCCCTCCCTCCCTCCCTCCCTCCCTCTCTCTCTCTCTCTCTCTCTCTCTCTCTCTCTCTCTCTCTCTCTCTCTCTCTCTCTCTCTCTCTCTCTCTCTCTCTCTCTCTCTCTCTCTCTCTCTCTCTCTCTCTCTCTCTCTCTCTCTCTCTCTCTCTCTCTCTTCTCTCTCTCTCTCTCTCTTTGACAAGAGAAAAAGATAAAAATTAATACACACACACATGCCTCTCTCTCTCCTCCTCTCTCCCTCCCTCTCTCTCTCTCTCTCTCTCTCTCTCCTCTCTCTCTCTCTCTCTCTCTCTCTCTCACTCTCTCTCTCTCTCTCTCTCTCTCTCTCTCTCTCTCTCTCTCCTCTCTCTCTCTCTCTCTCTCTTCATCTCTCTCTCTCTCTCTCTCTCTCTCTCTCTCTCTCTCTCTCTCTCTCTCGACCAAGAGAATAAAGATAAGAAATCTAAGGTGTTCCAAATACATATCTCTCTCTCTCTCCTTTGACTAAGAGAATAAAGATAAGAAATCTAAGTGTTCCAAATAGCTCTCTCTCTCTCTCTTGACTAAAAGAATAAAGATAAGAAATCTAACGTATTCCAAATAGCTCTCTCTCTCTCTCTCTTTTGACTAAGAGAATAAAGATAAGAATCTAAGGTGTTCCAAATAGCTCTCTCTCTCTCGACTAAGAGAATAAAGATAAGAAATCTAAAGTGTTCCAAATAGCTCTCTCTCTCTCTCATCTCTCTCTTGACTAAGAGAATAAAGATAAGAAATCTAAGGTGTTCCAAATAGCTCTCTCTCTCTCGACCAAGAGAATAAAGATAAGAAATCTAAAGTGTTCCAAATAGCTCTCTCTCTCTCTCTCTCTCTTGACTAAGAGAATAAAGATAAGAAATTTGCCATGCTCTAAATAGCTTTCTCTCTCTCTTGACTAAGAGAATAAAGATAAGAAATCTAAGGTGTTCCAAATAGCTCTCTCCCCCACCCCCCATGTACACAGGAAATTATTTTTTTCTCTTTTCATGACTCAGATTTTAAATTTATAATACGGCTTTACATCAATATTGGTGGTCCTGTAACAGTTGCTGTCACTGCTACGCTGCTGAATTTTATTTTGAGAAAAATATGTATGCCTAGCCAGACTTCCTTGCCTCTCTGACCTTGACTCTTCATTTTCAGGAGTGATGGACCAAGCCAATAGAATATGTTTCACCTGCTGAGTGAGGAGAGTGGGTGTTAATTGTGTCATGCCCAAGGAACACAACATCAGCACTAACTTCCTTTGCCAAGATTTGAAGACGGGCCTCATGATCCCAAGTCTGGCAGCTTAACCACTTAGTCATCACACCACAATTGAACATAGCCTTGCTTTTTTCTGTCACATGAGACTCTAGTGGCATTTTTTATACTTTCAAGACATTGACGCCAACGTTGGCGTATCTTATTATATTGCATTTTTAAATCTACATTTTCTTGAGATAAAGTGATCATTCAAATATGAAACAAAGATTATCAAAGAGCGCATTTGATGTAGAACCGTCTACTCTACATACCATAACTCGACATACCTGACATTGCACAAAGAGTCTTTTCACTTACATATGACTTAACTTTGTGCATTATGTGCTAATCATCACACAATAGCTAATTCAATATACAGTGCTAAAAACCCAAGGAAAAAGAAAAAGGGCATACTTCTGAGAAAGTGACAAGATATAAAAGAGGCACTAAAACAAAGAGAATTAATCTTCAAAGAAAGAAAAAGAAAATGCCAGGACAGGGCAGCCTGGAGAAAGATCATCTCTGACATCTAAAACCATACACCGAAAGGGAGAAATGGGATCTGATACAGTTTGATTTGGATTTCATTTACCCACATCCACAACTAAGGTGATCTCAGAGTTTTTGGTAGATTTTAAATTTTGCCTGGACTGCCTTGTAAACAGCCAAGGGATCTTTAATGTGCACCGAGCTTTGTAATCTATGCACGGATTCCTTTTCTCATCCGTCTCGATGGGGACAGTAATCGATCCACCTACCTGGATCAGGGGGGTAGTTTTGCTTGAAAACGTGAGAACATTTTTCAACTGTTGGCGGGGCTCGAACCCACTACCTTGGTTGAGAGGCCGAAACCTTGCGTCTGGACTACCAAGTCCCTAACATGCATTTTCACGCTAACTCAAACGCTTACATCTCGCCACTGAGCTGAATCCGATCTTGAACCATCCTCATACTGCCTCCACCTGACAAATGTACCAAAGCCGGCTCCATTATGATCTTCTCGTGGGACCGGCTGCGGAAAGATGAGGGGGAGATGGGTGGGTGGGCGTGTAAGTCTTCATTGATACAAATTTGTTTACCAAAGACTCATTACCTCATCTTACAGAATGAACGGTGTTCTGGCCCCTTAGTCAACCCTTTCGTTTACATTAAACAGGCCATCTTGCTCAGTACGTCTCTCCGCCAGCAACCCGGTGTGTTTATTAATTTTCTGAGTTCTTACATGATCTTCACAAAAGCAGCGGATCAGTTCCATTCTCCATGCCAATTACCTTTCAAAGGGTCATAAGGAGTTGCCCTGACCTTAACCCTATAACTACTGACAGGTTTTTGTAAGCTGCTGAGGATTTAAAGGGGTTACAATGATATGTTTGTTATAGTTACGGCATTGTTTATGCTACAAACCCTCAACAAACTATACATTTTTAAAAAGGTGTTCAGTCATGCTTTATGCTAAAAACCTCAACAAACTATACATTTTTGCTTTATGCTAAAAAAAAAAACAAAACAATTTTAAAATTCACGATGATAGGCTTGACCAAGCAAAAATCAATATGGCCACCAAGCTACGTAATTATTATGTTGGGATCCCTTGAAAATTTATAGATATTGTCATTTTCATTCAAAAACCCTCTTATCACTTAGAAATTTCATGACAGTCCAGAAATGTATAGTTTGTTGGGGTTTTTATCAAATGTCCATGCTAAATTTATCTAAAAACGAAAGCAGCGATACTTTTTTCCACGATACTGGAATCACAAGACGGCTATGGTAATACTTACATCCCAGGTGACTGTCAGGTCGCCACATCACCTCCTCCTCACATCCTTCACAGGTTGGGACTGCTGAACCTGAATTGGATGAAGGTTATGAAGAGCAAGAGAACAGAGAAGACAAAAATGTGGTGTTAGACAATGCATGAATTGAATTTTAGCGACATGACGGAAATCATCAATTGAACATTGTTATTATTATTATTGTCATTTGTCACAGTTGTCATCAGTCTAGATCAACCTCCTCTAGCATTGTCATTGACAGTCAACAAAATGCTGGTGATATGGCACTTTGTGTCTAAGTACTCAATGTTTATTTTATTGACAGTCAACAAAATGCTGGCGATATGGGCACTTTTTGTGTCTAAGTTATGATGTTTATTTTATTGACAGTCAACAAAAATGCTGGTGATATGGGCACTTTGTGTCTAAGTACTAATGTTTATTTTATTGACAGTAAACAAAATGCTGGCGATATGGGCACTGTGTCTAAGTTATGATGTTTATTTTATTGACAGTCAACTAAATGCTGGTGGTATGGGACACTTTGACATGCAACACTGCATGACACTTTGACATGTGACACTGCATGACACTTTGGACATGTGACACTGCATGACACTTTGACATGTGTACACTGTAGTGACACTTTGACATGTGTACACTGTATGACACTTTGGATACGTGTACACTGCGACACTTTGACACTTTGACACTTTGACGTATTATTTACACTGTATGACACTTTGACATGCGTACACTGCATGACACTTTGACATGTGTACACTGTATGACACTTTGACATGTGTACACTGTATGACACTTTGACATGTGACACTGCGGATACTGCATGACACTTTGACATGTGTACACTACACTGTATGACACTTTGACATGTGTACAATTTATGACACTTTGACATGTGTACACTGCATGACACTATGACATGTGTACACTGCATGACACTTTGACATGTACACTACATGACACTTTGACATGTGTACACTGACATGACACTTTGACATGTGTACACTGCATGACACTTTGACATGTGTACACTGCATGACACTTTGACATGTGTACACTACATGACACTTTGACATGCAAAACTACATGACACTTTGACATGTACACTACATGACACTTTGACATGCAAAACTACATGACACTTTGACATGTGTACACTGCATGACACTTTGACATGCGACACTACACCGACACTTTGACATGTGTACACTGTATGACACTTTGACATGCAAAACTACATGACACTTTGACATGTGTACACTGCATGACACTTTGACATGCAAAACTACATGACACTTTGACATGCGTGTACACTGCATGACACTTTGACATGCAACACTACATGACACTTTGACATGTGCATGACACTTTGACATGACACTTTTGACATGCGACACTACATGACACTTTGACATGCAACACTGTATGACACTTTGACATGCAACACTACATGACACTTGACATGTAAACTGTATGACACTTTGACATGACACTTTGACTGCATGCAACACACTTTGACATGCAACACTGCATGACACTTTGATATGTGTACACTGCATGTCACTTTGACATGTGTACACTGCATGACACTTTTGACATGCGACACTGCATGACACTTTGACATGCGTACACTGCATGATACTTTGACATGTGTAAACTGCATGACACTTTGACATGCGTACACTGCATGACACTTTGACATGTGTAAACTGCATGACACTTTGACATCGTACACTGCGTGACACTTTGACATGTGTACACTGCATGACACTTTGACATGCGACACTGCATGGCACTTTGATGACATGCGACACTGCATGACACTTTGACATGTGTACACTGCATGACACTTTGACATGCGACACTGCATGACACTTTGATATGCGTACACTGCATGACACCTTGCAACCTGCATGACAGTGTACACTGCATGAAACTTTGACACGCGTGCACTGCATGACACAAATTTTTGCGTACAAAACAAGCATAGACACTTTGACATGCGACAATGACACTTTGACATGCGACACTGCATGACACTTTGACATGCCACTGCCCTTGTTGTAGTGACACCTTGACCTGAGAGACACTTAGAATGTAAAACAAGCAGATCTATGAGCCTTGTTCTCAAACCAACAATGACAAACAAACCGCAAACAGTAACAAACAACTAACAGAAAAAGAGAAAGTTTACATATGTCCAAACACAAATGGCAATGTAATGCATAGTAGTAATGTCGTGGCCTTTAACTCCATCAATATGCACCTTCGCCAAAATGCACACATTTTTTGTCCCGTGGACCTACATTTTGACGGAGTCTACTGTAACACAAAACACCACATTTAGTATTTCATAAAACTTCCAAGTCTTAAAGAAAAAAAAAAAAAATTTCAAAAAGAAATAACAAACGTAGAGATAAAAAAATTCTTGTGTTCGTGGGCAAATGGCTATAGAACATAACATGTGATCGAGTTCAAAATACGAGATTAGAAACAGACAATAATTTACCTGTGGGAAGGCTGGGGTTCCAATGCCGAAGGCATTTCTGGCCAGCACCCTGAATTGGATTCCGGCACCCGCTTTGAGATCGGTGAGACGGATAACTTTTGTGTCTTTTAACTTCTCGAATGTGGCACGAGCCGCTGGAAAATCTGAAGAAGAAAACGAACGAAAAGATTCCATGGGTTCTAGATTTCAAACTCCCCATATTTGAGTCTTTTCTTGTTTTCTGATATAAAATAATATGGACACGAGCCAAACGTCATGTGGTGTCAAACTATATCAAACAGGCAAGAGGTCCTTTTGGTCAGAAAATGGATTATGTTGTGAAGGAAATTTATTTTAACTTTTTTTTTCTATCGGTTTTTGAGGCTCATGTACTGTTGGTGATTGGAGCGCTTAGGCTGCTGGGCTTGAGATCTTGCTGTCCCAGCTTTTGTCTTACTTGGAAAAAGACGCTTACCACATATTTTCCCCACTGGGCACAGGTGAAAATGAGTAAAAGCACTAGCTTGGGAGTAAACACCTGCATCAGACTAGCTTCCTGTCCAAGACAGGGTTGTAATCACCTGTTCCGCTTGACACAACAGAAAACTGGCTACGCTTTGCTCCATGGGTCATAATGGCCTTGAAGGAACAAGATGGAAACCAGACAAGATGACAATAGGACAAGATGGCAATAGGCCAAGATGGCAATAGGACCAGATGACAATAGGACCAGATCAAGATAGCATTGAGCCACTGCAGCAACATAAAAAAAAAAAAAAGGACGGTAAAAGAAACAAAAACCACAAAAAGACATAAAAGTCCAACAACTACTATTGCCATCGGGGGTGTAGCCTCCAGTGTCGGTCAAAGTCTGTACGGAACTGAACAAAGTAATTGCTTATTCTACCACCGTGGTCACTGCCATCCATCCAGGTCACCCAACGAGTTGTTTCCATGTCGATGTTTTCGGTTTCTGACGGATCCATTTCGGAGAGAAAGGCTCATCTTTTACCCTGACACCAGCTGGTTCGCTCGGAGGTCCTGACATGAGAGGACAAAGACAATTAATGTTTTATTTGGTTTTGTTGGGGGGGAGGGGAGGGGGGGGGTTAATTTTCTTGTAACTCATTAAGGGAGGGGGTTCTGAAATGGAGTAAACAGCCTGATATTTTTTTTATTGCATTTCTTGTTAGTTTTATCTCTCCTGTATATGATTTCATCACAGATTTGTCTCACTGGAGACTTAGATAATTTTATGGATCCTCTTTTGAAGGAAGAGTGTCAAAAGTTAAGAAAAAGCAATGAAATTGAAGAACATGATGATAAACAATCAGTCATCTCTGCTCGAATACAACTAGAATTGTACTCTACTATTATTTGGAACTAGCTGTCTCACATCCAACTCCACGTTTAATTGGAAGCTCAATAAAAAGAAAAGAAGAGGAAAGTTGACTGTGGTGAAAGTCTAGGAGAGCGCCAGAACCGAGAAAGAGGTTGAGGAAAGCGGCCTGGGATGTTTTGGAGCAAGGCAGCGTTTTCCATACAAGTTCCACGTTCTTTCAAATGCGATTTTCTCAAAACTCTCATTTTCGGAACATGAATTTTATCTCCTCCATATTTATCTCCCAATCAATGTGAAATTTCACATATAACTAGTTCATAGACGTATATTAAAAAAAGCTAATAGAGAGATATTAAGATTTTTGTTTTTTAAACTTCAGTATATTTGTGATCTTATCGCCAAAAAATGACATTATCGATTATCCCATTTTTTGAAGAGTAAAAATACAATTAAATTTACAGATTATCAAAAAAAACTATATTTATGTTTAGGCAACATGTTCAGGATTATGTGTGTAATTCCAAAACAATAGCACAAAAACTGGCAGGAGGAAATAGAATTTTAAATTAGTCTATGTTTTTGTTTACAATTCAAGATGACGGATGTTTCCATAGCAATCATAATATATATTTGAAAAATCCAACCGTTTCCTACTAATTCAGACCCATTAAGTTCAAATATAATCATTAAAACTTTGTACCTAGAACAGTTTACAAAAATCACTTTCAGGACATGCTCCCCCGACCACCACCACTCCCCCCCCTTAAAGTTATCCTGTATCACCACCAGAATACAAAATAAATTTGACTTTTATATAAAATAGTTTGACTTGTATAAAAGAGAAAAGGGCTTACCCAGGACCTCAAGATGACAGTTCTCAGACTGCCGACCCAAGGTTGAAATGATTGAGCAAGTATACCATCCCTCATTGTGGAACTGAACTGTCCAACATACAAGTAGCCTCTTGGTTGCCGATACCCTGTTCAGAATAAAATACCAAAACAATTGAAATCATCCGACACAAACTGAAAACACCAATAACCAAGCATATCAACAGACACAATGGGAAAACATAGATAATAAGCATATCAACAAAGACACAATGGGAAAAACATAGATAACCAAGCATATCAACAGACACAATGGGAAAAACATAGATAACCAAGCATATCAACAGACACAATGAAGAAAAACATAGATAACCAAGCATATCAACAGACACAATGGGAAAAACATAGATAACCAAGCATATCAACAGACACAATGGGAAAACACCAATAACCAAGAAGCATATCAACAGACACAATGGGAAAACACCAATAACCAAGCATATCAACAGACACAATGGGAAAAACACCAATAACCAAGCATATCAACAGACACAATGGGAAAAACACCAATAACCAAGCATAACCAAGCATATCAACAGACACAATGGGAAAAACACCAATAACCAAGCATATCAACAGACACAATGGGAAAAACACCAATAACCAAGCATATCAACAGACACAATGGGAAAAACATAGATAACCAAGCATATCAACAGACACAATGAGAAAAACATAGATAACCAAGCATATCAACAGACACAATGAGAAAAACATAGATAACCAAGCATATCAACAGACACAATGAGAAAACATAGATAACCAAGCATATCAACAGACACAATGGGAAAAACATAGATAACCAAGCATATCAACAGACACAATGGGAAAACACCAATAACCAAGCATATCAACAGACACAATGGGAAAAACACCAAAACCAAGCATATCAACAGACACAATGGGAAAACCAATTAAACCATTTATTTGACACAATCGCAAAAACTCTAAAAAATTATCTAGAAAATTATCCAATTATTGTAGTGGCTTGAACTCAGAGGTAGGACAATAAGTCATCATCAGAGATAGGACAATAAGTCGCCATCAGAGGTAGGACAATAAGTCGCCATCAGAGGTAGGACAAAAAGTCGCCATCAGAGATAGGACAAAAAGTCGCCATCAGAGATAGGACAAAAGTCGCCATCAGAGGTAGGACAAAAAGTCGCCATCAGAGGTAGGACAATAAAAAGGAGATCTCGCTGGCAGATGACAACACTCTGCGCATGTCAAAAATCCTGTGGCTGTTTACAGGCAGTCCGGCACAAAATTAAAAATTCTACCGAAAACCCTGAACTCTCCTCAGTTGTGGGTAAAATCAAATCAAATCAATGTCTTTGGGGCCATGAATGAAAGAACCTTCAAACTACAAACCATTTCGGGAGGACTCGATAGTCCAGAGGCAAGGTGCCGGCCTCTCAACCAAAAGGTAGTGGGTCCAAACCCCACCAACGGTTCAAACATTTTCTCGAGTTTTTTTCGAGCACAATCTACACCCCCGCCCCCCAACCCCATCTTTCCAGGTCCAGGGAGGTGGATCGACACCTGGTTCCATTAGAGACAGAGATAAAAGGAGGTCCCATGTGCAGATCACAACACTGTGCACGTTAAAGATCCATTGGCTGTTTACAGGACAGTCAGCATAAAATTAAAAATCCTACCAAAAAAAACCTGAGATCGCCTAAGTTGTGGATGTGGGTGAATCAAATCAAATACGCTATTTCTGGGAATTCAGATGAAAAACAATTGCAGACATAGTCCTGATTCCTTTTCAATGCTTGACCAGATAGGCTTGAGCAAGAACTTTATGAACAAAATTATACTGCATAAGACTTGATTTGATCGATATCATTTGATATTACCCACATCCCAAACAAAACAAGGACGACGGGTTGAGGTACAATTTTTAATATTTTTTTATTAATTTAACCACCGAGTGTTGTCATCTACACAGGAGACCTCCTTTAATTATCCGTTTCCGGTTGGACTAGGTGCCAATCCACCTTCCTGGACTGGGGAGGGGGGGGGGGTTACTCGAACCCAGGGGGGAGGGGGTTTACTCGAACCCAAAACCTTTGGTTGAGTGACCGATACCTGTTACACCTTTGGACTACCAAGTCCTGCTATTGCATGAGACAACTGCACCTGTTGACCAAAAAATTACTCACCAGGGAATACTCAGTCTCGAAAGCTTAAAATCAATGACATGGTCATTGAACTTCCATTCGTAAATCATGTCTCTCTCAGGAGGATAAGAAGCCTGACACACCAGAACAGCGGTGAGGTTGACTTCCACTTGCTTGCTTGACGGCAGCTGAGAAAACGTGGCGCCCTCTGAAAAGAGATGAAAAGAGAGAAAAAGAAGAAAAAATAATTATCTTTATACTATACAAAACTGACTTTGTTTAAATCATTGAAATTGACCCCGCTTACCTTTAGCAGTGATATCAGAGTGAATTAAGAGGAACCAGCAAGATGAAAAGAAAAGTAAAAGAGTGAATTAAGAGGAACCAGCAAGATGAAAAGAAAAGTAAAAGAGTGAATTAAGAGGAACCAGCAAGATGAAAAGAAAAGTAAAAGAGTGAAAGGAAAGAAGTATGACCTACCAGCAGCCTCGCCATCCGCCCACACCTGGATTCAAACCCAGCACCCCATGATCCCAAGTTCAACAGCTTATCACAAGGCCATTGATCAGGGTAGTATAAAGACGATGAGGATAAATTAAACAATGATAAAAGCTTTCTTTCTTAAATGAAAAATTGCATAATTTTATTGGGGCATGAAGAAGCTTGTGTGTGTGTGTATTTGTGTGTGTATGTGGAATATGACTTCATGGCAGTTCTTACTGTTAAACGCCTTTCTTCTTCTTGTTTTGAATTTGATTTTTTTGAATTGTTGATTTTTGTCATAAATTCCTATTATATATCACTTTTATGCTGTATTCATGTAGCTTGATGTATGAAATTCCTATTATATATCACATGTAATATGTATTCTTCTATGTATCACATGTAATATGTATTCTTCTATGTATCACATGTAATATGTATTCTTCTACGTATCACATGTAATATGTATTCTTCTATGTATCACATGTAATATGTATTCTTCTATGTATCACATGTAATATGTATTCTTCTATGTATCACATGTAATATGTATTCTTCTATGTATCACATGTAATATGTATTCTTTCTATGTATCACATGTAATATGTATTCTTCTGTAATATGTATTCTTGTATCATGTAATATGTCTTCTTCTATGTATCACATGTAATATGTATTCTTCTATGTATCACATGTAATATGTATTCTTCTATGTATCACATGTAAAATTGTATTCTTCCATGTATCACATGTAATATGTATTCTTCTATGTATATATGTCTTCTTCTATGTATCACATGTAATATGTATTCTTCCATGTATCACATGTAATATGTATTCTTCTATGTATCACATGTAATATGTATTCATTGTATCACTATGTATTCTTCTATGTATCACATGTAATATGTCTTCTTCTATGTATCACATGTAATATGTCTTCTTCTACGTATCACATGTAACATGTATTCTTCTACGTATCACATGTAATATGTATTCTTCTATGTATCACATGTAAGTGTGCAATAGAAATGTACATTATTATCACTATCATGAACTAATTACTCAACAACAATTGAATCCATATCTATATACATGGAGCTATAGCTGAACAGTAGTGTTGTGAGTCATTAATCATGATCCCACTGATTCAAAGCCCTACGGCTTACACAGGTGGGGAAGGGAAGGGGGGGGGGGGTTCCTCTCACAACGGTATACTATTGATAAAGATACTTCACTCTACTTTCCTCACTGGACTCAGGTGTGAATAAGTACCCGGCTGTAGGTAGAGAAGGATCTTGTCAGAGTGTTAGTACAAAAAAGCCAAACAGGTTTGTGTACTATAAGCTCATAAAGGAGTTGAGAAGGACTTTGAATAAAATGGCCTGCTGCTGGGGGGGGGGGGGTGAATGATGTACAGTCGATGAGCCTTCATTTGTGCAGGCATACAAACTATAAATCCAACTTTATTTCTTTTTATAGATACGAATAAGACTAAATGCAATCCGACCGAAAAGTCTTTATACCTCAATTAATTAGGCTCAAACTTTCTGTAAAGTCCTATAGAGGTGCCGTTTTGTCTCTTTGAATGATGAATCCAATGCTGGTATTTACATTTCAACCCAAGTACGTCGAATGAATCAAACAAGACTCAAATTAAGAAAACAATAGTGTAACCCCCACAGAACAACCAGGGGGTCCCACACAGACAGTTATAAATATCAAACACAAAAAACAAATATTTTCCCCATCGCCTGCATCTTCCACGCCAGCATTCTTACCCAGGATCCTCAAGTTGGAAAAATCCTCCGCTTCTCCCACAGAGTTTTGCACTGCGCAGGTGTAGCGACCTGAGTCTCCCGAGGTCACGCCTGTGATGACCAAATTTCCGTCAATCGTCATGCGATAGTGGTCTTCCTCTGAGTATATCCCTGGCTGGAGATTGAGGTTACTGCCGTCGTGAGACCAGGTGAAGGTCGGCCGCGGGCGCCAATAGGGTTGCAGCGAAGGATGACGTTACCGTCCTGGAAGCGCTCACAACCTTCGTCATTGGGTTTTTTTCAAAGGAAGGCGTGATCTCTGAAAGAAAGAGTTAAATGTTATGAGTTTTGTTTGAGAGACAAGATTTGCATAGGAGAGTTATGTTCAAGAGATAGGATTTGCATAGGAGAGTTATAATTGAGAGATACAGTTTACATAGGAGAGTAATAGTTGAGAGATGAGATTTACACAGAAGAGATATAGTTGAGAGATACAGTCTACATAGGAGAGTTACAGTTGAGAGATAAGATTTTCATAGAAGAAATACAGTTGAGAGATGAAATTTACATAGGAGATTTATATTTGAGAGATAAGGTTTGCATAGAAGAGATATAGTTGAGAGATACAATTTACATTGGAGAGTTCTATTAGAGAGATAAAATGTACACAGGCGAGTTCTATTTGAGAGATACAATTTATATTGGAGAGATATTTGAGAGATAAAATTTACATAGGAGAGTTCTATTAGAGAGATAAAATGTACACAGGGGAGTTCTATCTCAGAGATAAGGTTTGCATAGGAGAGTTGCACTGAGCAGTAAAATTTGCACATGAGTCACATTTGAGATATAAGGTTTACATAAGAGATTTATATAAGGGATTTATATAAAGGGATTTATATTTGAGATTTAAGGTTTACATAAGAGATTTATATAAGGGATTTATATAAGGGATTTATATTTGAGATATAAGGTTTACATAAGAGATTTATATAAGGGATTTATATTTGAGATTTAAGGTTTACATAAGGGATTTATATAAGGGATTTATATAAGGGATTTATATAAGGGATTTATATTTGAGATTTAAGGTTTACATAAGAGATTTATATAAGGGATTTATATTTGAGATTTATAAGGTTTATATAAGAGATTTATATAAGGGATTTTTAGGTTTACATAAGAGATTTATTATATTTGAGATTTATATGAGATTTAAGGTTTACATAAGAGATTTATATAAGGGATTTATATTTGAGATTTAAGGTTTTAAGAGATTTATATAAGGGATTTATATAAGGGATTTATATAAGAGATTTATATTTGAGTTTACATAAGAGATTTATATAAGGGATTTATATTTGAGATTTAAGGTTTGCATAAGAGATTTATATAAGGGATTTATATTTGAGATATAGGTTTACATAAGAGATTTATATTTGAGATTTATATAAGGATTTATATTTGAGATTTAAGATTTATAAGGGATTTATATTTGAGATTTATAAGATTTATATTTGAGATAAGAGATTTATATAAGGGATTTATATTTGAGATTTAAGATTTACATAAGAGATTTATATAAAGAGATAAGGTTTATATTTGAGATATAAAGTTTTACATAAGAGATTTATATAAGGATTTATATTTGAGATTTAAGATTTGCATAAGAGATTTATATTTGAGATTTAAGATTTACATAAGAGATTTATATTTGAGATATAAGGTTTACATAAGAGATTTATTATTTGAGATATATAAGGTTTACATAAGAGATTTATATTTGAGATATAAAGTTTACATAAGAGATTTATATTTGAGATATATAAGGTTTACATAAGAGATTTATATTTGAGATATATAAGGTTTACATAAGAGATTTATATTTGAGATATATAAGGTTTACATAAGAGATTTATATTTGAGATATATAAGGTTTACATAAGAGATTTATATTTGAGATATATAAGGTTTACATAAGAGATTTATATTTGAGATATATAAGGTTTACATAAGAGATTTATATTTGAGATATATATAAGATTTACATAAGAGATTTATATTTGAGATATAAGATTTACATAAGAGATTATTATTTGAGATATAAGGTTTGCATAAGGGATTTATATTTGAAATATAAGGTTTACATAAGAGATTTATATTTGAGATATATAAGGTTTACATAAGAGATTTATATTTGAAATATAAGGTTTACATAAGAGATTTATATTTGAGATATATAAGGTTTACATAAGAGATTTATATTTGACATATAAGGTTTGCAAAGTAGAGCTATACTTCAGCAATAAAATTTGCATAAACTGCTCACACACATTTAAGCATTAAATGATTAAAATACTGTATGACAGAACAGACAAAAAAATAACATTTTCCGTGTACATGTAAACGCAATCATAAGATTTGTACAGGAGTTATATGCGAGAGATAAGATTTGTATAGGAGTTATATGTGAGAGATGAGATTTGTATAGGAGTTATACGTGACAGATTAAGATAAGATTTGTATAGGAGTTATATGTGACAGATTAAGATAAGATTTGTATAGGAGTTATATGTGACAGATTAAGATAAGATCTGTATAGGAGTTTTATGTGACAGATTAAGATAAGATCTGTATAGGAGTTATATGTGAGAGATGAAATTTGCATAGGAGAGCTACACTTCAGCAGTAAAATTTGCATGGGAGAGTTTTATTTGAGAGATAAGATTTGCATAGTAGAGTTACATTGAAGACATAAGATTTGATATAAGAGAGTTAAATTTCAGAAATAAGATTTGCAAAAAGGAGAGATATAATTGAGAAATAAGAATTGCATAGGAGAATTCTATTTGAGAGATAAGAATTGCACTCATTTTGCCAATAGCCATATTTGGCTCTGAAAGATGGACTACGAGAGAGAGGAAATGATTGCTCTCTTAGTATTCGAAATGAAATGCCTAAGGGCTATCTTTGGTGTTACTAAGCAAGACAGACTTAGAAAAATGCACATACGCGACACACTGAACATGACCGAAACAATTGGTGATGTGGTGGTGAATAGGAGAATTCGTTGGTTCGGACATGTTATCAGGGGTAAAGCACAAACAAGGATCAATGCCAGCTATAAGTTAGATTTCATGAATCCAAGACCCAAAAGGACGCCCACCCCAGAGAGCAGTGCGACATTCCGCTCCTAACTGCGGAGAGAAGGGCACTATATAAAGAAAAATGGAGGAAATCTGTGTGTAATTGGGTCACAAAGAGGACGCCCCGTCCTATGCAATTAAGTCAAGATTTGCATAGTGGAGCTATACTTCAGCAATAAGATTTACAAAGGAGAATTTTATGTGAGAGATAAGATTTGCATAGTGGAGCTATACTTCAGCAATAAGATTTACAAAGGAGAATTTTATGTGAGAGATAAGATTTGCATAGTGGAGCTATACTTCAGCAATAAGATTTACAAAGGAGAATTTTATGTGAGAGATAAGATTTGCATAGTGAAGCTATACTTCAGCAATAAGATTTACAAAGGAGAATTTTATGTGAGAGATAAGATTTGCATACAAGAGTTAAATTTGAGATATGAGCTTCACACAGGAGACTTGGTGTTAGGAAGAGTACGGTAAATGGAAAAAAACCCAGAGCCTGACAAGTTTGTGTTTTTTTTTGTAGGATCTCTACCTCAACTGAAAAGTGTGCATGTACAATTCATACTCACGCAAGACCCGCAACTGGCCGGTGGAAAAGGTAGTTCCCTGGGTGTTGGTGGCAGCGCACTGATACATGCCGTTGTGCTTGGGGTCAAGCTTACTGATGGTCAGGGTGTTGGAGCTGACGCTGACACCGTTGCCAGACCGCTGGCAACTCCACCCCGTCCTTGTACCACTTATAGGTAAGGACGGCCGACCCCAGAGCCTCGCAGTGCCAAGTCAGGCTGGTGCCAAAGTCCACGTGATGATTGGTCAGCGGGTAGATGAAGTAAGGCTTCGCTAAGGACGGCGAAAGAAAAAGGAAATTTTATTAAGATACGGTAAGATACAACCTTGTTGTCCAAAGTGGCAAATTGTTTTGGTGTTAAAATTTACACATTTTTATGATACATGTTAAAATTCACACATTTTTACGATACATGTTAAAATTCACACATTTTTACAATACATGTTAAAATTTACACATTTTTACGATACATGTTAAAATTCACACATTTTTACGATACATGTTAAAATTTACACATTTTTACGATACATGTTAAAATTTACACATTTTTACGATACATGTTAAAATTTACACATTTTTTTTACTATATATGTTAAAATTTACACATTTTTACGATACATGTTAAAATTCCTTCAACACAATATGAAATACAACACATTACGATACATGTTAAAATTCGTTCAACACAATATGAAATACAACACATTACGATACATGTTAAAATTTCTTCAACACAATGTGAAATACAACACATTTTTACTTATTCCTCACACGCAAAACAGCGTATGCATATTTAAGCATTACGTGATTAAAATATTGTATAACATAACAAACAAAAAAATAACATATTTCTTATACATGTAAACGTAATCATTGCAATGAATTCAAAATAGCTGTGAAGATTAGAATAAATTGCTAAACATAGACATATGAATTGACATCAACTTCCTTTTGTCTGTTTTAGATACATGAATTGACATCAACTTCCTTTTGTCTGTTTCAGATACATGAATTGACATCAACTTCCTTTTGTCTGTTTTAGATACATGAATTGACACCGACATCATTTTGTCTGTTTTAGATACATGAATTGACATCAACTTCCTTTTGTCTGTTTTAGATATATGAATTGACATCAACTTCCTTTTTGTCTGTTTTAGATACATGAATTGACACCGACATCATTTTGTCTGTTTTAGATACATAAATTGACATCAACTTCCTTTTGTCTGTTTTAGATACATAAATTGACATCAACTTCCTTTTGTCTGTTTTAGATACATAAATTGACATTGTGGCGTTCCCTACTCTCCAACCCAATCTCGTGTTATGTGTCTTGTCATCGTCTTACTTTTTATGTGTGTATCTTAGTGTGACGTCACGTCTCTATTTCCGTTTGACTAGGAAATGTAAATAAAGAAAGTCAAGTGCTAACTTCTACCTACTACGTTTGTCTTAGTCGATTAGCTACATTGGTGACCCCGACGTGATCCTTTCAGTTTTAAAAGGTAACAATGTCTGTACAAACAGTAGCTTTGAAATTACCAATATTCTGGACCACTTGTCCCTCTGCTTGGTTTGCCCAAACCGAAGCACAGTTTGCTCTGCGAGGGATAACAGCAGACGAAACGAAGTATTACCACGTGGTGGCATCGCTTGACCCGACTACAGCATCAAGATCGCTAGCTATCATCACCTCACCACCTCTCGACTGTAAGTACGCCACTATCAAATCGTTCCTCACAGACGCGTACGGATTGTCAAAGGCAGAGAAAGCAGCCACTCTGCTTGACATCAAGGAGCTAGGTGATAATAAACCATCCGAAATGATGGACAAAATGCTGGCTCTCTTAGGAGACCACAAGCCATGCTTCCTCTTCCGCCAAATATTCATGAGGCTATTGCCAGAAGCCATCCGTACCCCCTGGCCAACTCGCTTAACAGTAGCGACTACAGAGCGCTGGCAAAAGAAGCAGACAACTTGTACACCTCTCTAACAACAACGATGAGAGTGTGTGCTACATCGGAACCGGTACAGCCGCTCACCGAATTAGCAGACGTTGATACCATTTGCTGGTTCCACAAGAAATTTGGATCAAATGCCAGGCGCTGTAACAACCCATGCACGCATTTCAAGAACTTCAGGATAAAGAAAACCAGGGAAACGGAAGAGCGGGTCAGCAGTAGAAAACCCAGCTGTCGGCCCGCCTTGTTATGCCACTACAATGCCCCCAACAACATCAGAATCAACTGTGACACAACTTTTCGTTACTGACGGTATCTCTAAAAGACGTTTCCTGGTAGACACAGGCGCCCAAGTTTCTGTGATACCTGCATCAGTGGCGGATAGAGTGTCAGGAGCAACAGGATCCCCTTGCAAGCAGCCAACGGCTCTTCCATAGCGACCTATGGTGCCCGAGTTGTACCCCTTCGTTTCGGCAAACGTGTCTTCAAATCACGCTTGATATCGGCCAATGTCAAGCGTCCATTGTTAGGAGCAGATTTTCTCCGTCAACACAACTTGCTGGTTGATATTCGAGGACGCAGGCTGATCGAGGCGGAATCTTTCTCACACATCCAATGCTCCGTCAGTTCTGTGGCAACAGATTATGGATCCGATCTTGCCCTCATAGAACCCAACAGCAATAAGTTTCAGTAAAATCCTCAACGCCTACCCCGACATCTTACTGCCTACCTTTTCTACCGCTGAGGTCAAACACGGCGTTAAGCATTTCATACCGACCAAAGGCCGTCCTGTCTTTGCCCGAGCACGTCGCCTGCCACCGGATAAACTAGCTACTGCCAAGAAAGAGCTCCTCGAAATGGAAAGGATGGGTATCATCCGCAAGTCAAACTGGGCATCTCCGCTTCACATGGTTCCCCCAACGGAGGCTCACGTCCGTGTGGAGATTATCGCAGACTCAATGATGCTACACCTGACCGCTATCCTATTATCCAGGACTTTTCGGCCCGTCTGGCTGGGAAGACAATATTTTCCAAGATTGACCTCATTCGAGGATACCATCAAATTCCTCCGGAAGATATACCGAAACGGCAGTGATCACGCCTTTTGGTTTATGGGAATTCTCTAATGCCGTTTGGGAAAATGCCAAGCCACGCCTTATGGACACGTCTCAGGACTTTTGTCATTCGTTTACTTGGAATCTTGGTTGCCAGTGATTCTGCTCACTCTCACATCGACGACCTTCACGCAGTCTTCCAGCGACTTAGACATCATGGGCTGGTAAACGGAGTGCGAATTTTTAGGACATAAGGTTTCTGCATTAGGTTCAGCACCAATGCCGTCCAAGGAGCACACGATAAAGGAGTTTCCTCAACCAAGAACTGTTAAAGCACTTCAGGAGTTCTTAGGTATGATAAATTTCTACAACGTTTCACCCCTAACATCAATCCTCCGGCCCCTCTATCATTCTCTAAGGGCATCCAAGCCACGCCAGACTCTCAATTGGTCTCCCGAAATGAATCATCCTTTCTTGCTGGTAAACAGGCTTTGGCAGACGCAACCATGCTGGTACACCCAGACACAGATCGTCCACTTTCTGACATGCGATGCATCAGACGTACATCGGCGCCGTCCTCGAGAACGGCCACTGGGAACCACTGGCATTTTTCAGCCGACAACTGCGGAAACCAGAGATTAAATACAGCACCTTTGACCGAGAGCTACTCGGCGTACATTTGGCAGCACGTCATTTCCATTACATGCTAGAAGGCAGACAGTTTACCATCTACACCGACCATAAACCTCTAGTCCACGCCATGTCAAAGGCAACAGAATTACAGTCAGCACGCCAGCAAAGACATCTTTCTGCTATTTCAGAATTAACCACCGACATGCGACACATCTCGGGGAAAAAGAATGTGGTCGCTGATTGCCTATCCCGTGCTATCACTATCACCGCCACTAATGCAGTCTCCTTGGGCATTGACTACACAGCTATGGCTGCAGCACAAAGTTCAGATGCGGATATACACGCCTACAAAACAGCGATCATCAACCTGCAAATAGCAAAAACCAAAATTAGTGACCAAGGACCCGAACTGCTCTGCGATGTTTCAACCGGCCGAGCTCGCCCTCTTGTCCCCCCAGATTTCAGACGCCAAATATTTGAAGCAGTTCACAACCTTTCGCATCCAGGGTTAAATCAACTACCAAACTCATCACAGAAAAATTCGTGTGGCATGGTCTACGGCGTCAAATCAGTACTTGGGTAAAGGAGTGTCATGAATGCCAAGCATCAAAATTCAGAAACATACTCGAACGCCCCTCGAGACATTTACTGTACCCGACAAAAGGTTTTCACATATCAACATCGATATTGTCGGGCCCCTTCCACAATCCCGTGGTCATCGTTACCTTCTAACCATAATTGATCGCAACACCCGGTGGCCAGAGGCAGTCCCTATACCAAATATCACTACGGACGAATGTGTTCAGGCCCTCATGACAGGCTGGATTTCTCGTTTTGGTATCCCGGGAGACATATCATCTGACCGAGGTTCACAATTCACTTCTGCATTGTGGGCTGAAATAGCAAAGCGTCTCGGAGTCCGACTACATCGGACAACGGCGTTTCATCCTCAAGCAAACGGAATGATAGAACGGTTTCATCGCACCCTCAAAACAGCTCTGAAGGCTCGACTCGGAGGTCCTAACTGGGTGGAAGAATTACCGTGGGTACTCCTTGGCCTAAGAACCACTCCCAAGGACGACCTGGGATATTCGTCCGCAGAGCTCGTCTATGGTGAACCGCTAACCATCCCCGGGGAATTAATTCCTGCCAATTCTTCACCTTGGTCGACGACCGAGTTCATCACAACATTCGGTCAAAGGCTCAGGAACTTAGACCTCGACCAGCCATCCACCACAGTATCCCTGTCACACATTTACCTCCATCACTTTCGACGGCCAAGTATGTGTACATACGCACGGATACTGTGAAAAGCCCACTCCAGAGACCTTACACCGGCCCATACACTGTATTAGCACCGGGAGACAAGACGTTTCTCGTGGACATAGGTGGTCGCACAGAACGCATCTCAGTTGACCGCCTCAAGCCGGCCCATGTAGATTCCACGAAACCGGTCAATCTACAACAACCGCCACGACGAGGACGCCCACCGGTGTTACATGGGTCAACAAACTCCACTTCCGACACAGACCCTGACAACACTCCAAACCGAGAACAACCTGCGACATCTACTAATCACAGTCAGCTCACGTCACGTACAGGACGTCCAGTGCGACTACCCGAGCGCTACAAATGAATACGCTCCGTGAGATGTCTGCTCTGGGGGAGGTGTGTGGCGTTCCCTACTCTCCAACCCAATCTCGTGTTATGTGTCTTGTCATCGTCTTACTTTTTATGTGTGTATCTTAGTGTGACGTCACGTCTCTATTTCCGTTTGACTAGGAAATGTAAATAAAGAAAGTCAAGTGCTAACTTCTACCTACTACGTTTGTCTTAGTCGATTAGCTACAACATCAACTTCCTTTTGTCTGTTTTAGATACATGAATTGACATCAACTTCCTTTTGTCTGTTTTAGATACATGAATTGACATCAACTTCCTTTTGTCTGTTTTAGATACATGAATTGACACCGACATCATTTTGTCTGTTTTAGATACATGAATTGACACCGACATCATTTTGTCTGTTTTAGATACATGAATTGACATCAACTTCCTTTTGTCTGTTTTAGATACATAAATTGACATCAACTTCCTTTTGTCTGTTTTAGATACATGAATTGACATCAACTTCCTTTTGTCTGTTTTAGATACATGAATTGACATCAACTTCCTTTTGTCTGTTTTAGATATATAAATTGACATTAACTTCCTTTTGTCTGTTTTAGATACATGAATTGACATCAACTTCCTTTTGTCTGTTTTAGATACATGAATTGACATCAACTTCCTTTTGTCTGTTTTAGATACATGAATTGACACCGACATCATTTTGTGTTTTAGATACATAAATTGACATCAACATCCTTTTGTCTGTTTTAGATACATGAATTGACATCAACTTCCTTTTGTCTGTTTTAGATACATGAATTGACATCAACTTCCTTTTGTCTGTTTTAGATACATGAATTGACATCAACTTCCTTTTTGTCTGTTTTAGATACATGAATTGACATCAACTTCATTTTGTCTGTTTTAGATACATGAATTGACACCGACATCATTTTGTCTGTTTTAGATACATAAATTGACATCAACTTCCTTTTGTCCGTTTTAGATACATAAATTGACATTAACTTCCTTTTGTCTGTTTTAGATACATGAATTGACATCAACATCCTTTTGTCTGTTTTAGATACATGAATTGACATCAACTTCCTTTTGTCTGTTTTAGATACATGAATTGACACCAACATCCTTTTGTCTGTTTTAGATACATGAATTGACATCAACTTCCTTTTGTCTGTTTTAGATACATGAATTGACATCAACATCCTTTTGTCTGTTTTAGATACATGAATTGACATCAACATCCTTTTGTCTGTTTTAGATACATGAATTGACATCAACATCCTTTTGTCTGTTTTAGATACATGAATTGACATCAACTTCCTTTTGTCTGTTTTAGATACATGAATTGACATCAACTTCCTTTTGTCTGTTTTAGATACATGAATTGACATCAACTTCCTTTTGTCTGTTTTAGATACATGAATTGACATCAACTTCCTTTTGTCTGTTTTAGATACATGAATTGACACCGACATCATTTTGTCTGTTTTAGATACATGAATTGACATCAACTTCCTTTTGTCTGTTTTAGATACATGAATTGACACCGACATCATTTTGTCTGTTTTAGATACATAAATTGACATCAACTTCCTTTTGTCTGTTTTAGATACATAAATTGACATCAACTTCCTTTTGTCTGTTTTAGATACATAAATTGACATTAACTTCCTTTTGTCTGTTTTAGATACATAAATTGACATCAACTTCCTTTTGTCTGTTTTAGATACATGAATTGACATCAACATCCTTTTGTCTGTTTTAGATACATGAATTGACATCAACTTCCTTTTGTCTGTTTTAGATACATGAATTGACACCAACATCCTTTTGTCTGTTTTAGATACATGAATTGACATCAACTTCCTTTGTCTGTTTTAGATACATGAATTGACATCAACATCCTTTTGTCTGTTTTAGATACATGAATTGACATCAACTTCCTTTTGTCTGTTTTAGATACATGAATTGACACCAACATCCTTTTGTCTGTTTTAGATACATGAATTGACATCAACTTCCTTTTGTCTGTTTACGATAAAAAGGAGATGGAAAAAAAACCACCAAAGAAACAAGAAATCAAAGACCTTAATGAGAGAATGAGTGGCGTTGGTGGCACAGTGGTTAGGTTGCCCAACATGGGATTGAACTCTAGTAAGATAAATCCGACGTTGTGTTCCTTGGGAAAGCCACTCAACACTTGACTCAGATGAAAATCGATACAAGCACTACCCAGGAGTGAAAACCTGCATCAGACTAGCACCCTGTCAAGGATGTGATTATTACTCAAAAGAAATATAAAAATTGTTCAACCAACGGGGCTTGATCCCACAACCTTTTGGTTGAGGGGCCAACACCTTGCCTGTGGAACTGAGTACTATGGAAACCTGTGGTCCTACCGGTGATTTTAAGGTCAATGCTGGCCGTGTCCTTGTTCTTTGTCCTAGTGCTTCTGACGTCACACGTGTATACGTCCTCGTCATTCATTTCTACGTTCCTGATGATGAGAATCCGGTTTGCACTTGTAAACAGGTGTCGATCTTTGGGGAAAGAACCCGATTTTCTGGACCACGAGTAAATGAGAGGACCACTGAAAAGAAAAATAACGGGGTTCAAACAGGTTGGTGACTTTGATGAAGCAAGATTTGCGCTACGGGAAGATGAAAGGTTGAAACAAAACAAAACATTTGGGGGGGGGGGGGGGGGGTGCTCTGGGAGAAATAAAATTGAATTCATAACTGCCAACCTTTTCAAATCAAAAGGCAGACTCTGATCATGCAAAATAAAATATTCTTACTTGCAAGACAACCAAAACAACTAAAAATATCTCTTGTATTTCCAGCACAATATGACAGTTTGGTTTTTTTTTTTTGGGGGGGGAATTCAGAATGAATTCTCTGGGTCTATGTGGCAGGTTTTTCTCTTTAAAGAAACAATTGACTCCGAAATAAATATTTTTCAAGGTAAATAGATGAAAGATGAGTGAAAGGAGAAGGAAAGAAGAAGTAGGACCAACCAGTAGCCCCCGCCCCCCAACCGCCCGCTACACTAGGAGGTAAAACGGCAGAAAAAAAAACAATTTTTTGTTGTTGTCATCCTTACGTTCCATAGGCAAAACATTCCAGTTTTATGGTCATTCCTCTCCTGGGCACACGGGGATAAACAAAGATGAAGTCCTTCTGGATGTCGGGATCATAATTGTTGCCACCTGAGAAAAGCAAGAAGCACAAATATTTTTTTCCCACTCAAATTTTGAATCTATCAGCATAACTAACAAACAAACAAATAAACAAAAGAACACATATAAAACAACAGCTTTAATCATGTCAGTTTATCAGTAAAAAAATGTTCACTTTAATCATGTCAGTTTATCAGTAAAAAAATGTTCACTTTAATCATGTTAGTTTATCAGTAAAAAAAATGTTCACTTTAATCATGTCAGTTTATCAGTAAAAAAATGTTCACTTTAATCATGTCAGTTTATCAGTAAAAAAATGTTCACTTTAATCATGTCGGTTTTATCAGTAAAAAAATGTTCCCTTTAATCATGTCCGTTTATCAGTAAAAAAATGTTCACTTTAATCATGTCTGTTTTATCAGTAAACAATTTTTACTTTAATCATGTCAGTTTTATTAGTAAAAAATGTTCACTTTAATCATGTCAGTTTTATCAGTAAACAATGTTCACTTTAATCATGTCAATTTTATCAGTAAACAATGTTTACTTTAATCATGTCAGTTTTATCAGTAAACAATGTTTAATATGTCAGTAAACAATGTTCCCTTTAATCATGTCAGTTTATGAGTAAAAAATGTTCCCTTTAATCATGTCAGTTTATCAGTAAAAAATGTTCACTTTAATCATGTCAGTTTATCAGTAAAAAATGTTCACTTTAATCATGTCAGTTTATCAGTAAAAAAAGTTCACTTTAAGTTTTCAGTTGTCTGTCTAAGTAAAGTTTTAGTGTTATGCAAAGTTTGTAAAAAAAAAAAAACACCACATTATATGTGCGCAGATATTTCTTAACTGTGTGCTTCTTTTCTGTCAAATGTGTGCTCCTTTTCTGTCAAATGTGTGCTCCTTTTCTGTCAAATGTTGCTCCTTTTCTGTCAAATGTGTGCTCCTTTTCTGTCAAATGTGTGCTCCTTTTCTGTCAAATTTGCTCCTTTTCTGTCAAATGTGTGCTCCTTTTCTGTCAAATGTGTGCTCCTTTTCTCCCAAATGTGCGCTCCTTTTCAAGGTCAAGAAGATTTGTCAACATGTCGTGACACAAAACCACAACCTCGCGGTTGAGAGACCGACATGTTACCTCTGGACCATCATCTCCCCATAAAATGAATATAGCAACAACAACAACAACAACAAAAAATTCCCGTACCACTCTTTTTAATGACCATAGGAAAGCCAACGCTGGTCCTGCTCTCAGTCTGAGAGGATCCCACGTAGTTCCTGGAGCTGCCCAGACTGACAAGGGTGGCCATGCAGTAGTACGTGCCCTCGTCGGATTCCTGCACTTCTGAGAAAAACAGCTTCCCGTGGACGACACAAAGCTGTGAGTCTGTACGTTTGGGCGGATGAAAGTGAAGGGCGTGTTTTTGTACCACTGATACGAGATTCCTGAGAAAGACGGAAATGCGTAATAAGGAGTTTTTAAGTTGAATATAACGCAAGAGCAGAGAGACGTAAAAGATTCTTCACAGCAAACACAATAGGAGTCGCTGGATGGCGTTGGAAAAACTGGATGTGTGTAAAGGAATGTCCATGTTTAAAAAGGAATGTTCATGTATGTAAAGGAATGTCTATGTTTAAAAAGGAATGTTCATGTATGTAAAGGAATGTCTATGTTTAAAAAGGAATGTTCATGTATGTAAAGGAATGTCCATGTTTAAAAAGGAATGTTCATGTATGTAAAGTAATGTCCATGTTTAAAAAGGAATGTTCATGTGTGTAAAGTAATGTCCATGTTTAAAAAGGAATGTTCATGTGTGTAAAGTAATGTCCATATTTAAAAAGGAATGTTCATGTATGTAAAGTAATGTCCATGTTTAAAAAGGAATTTTCATGTGTGTAAAGGAAAGTCCATGTTTAAAAAGGAATGTTCATGTGTGTAAAGGAATGTCCATGTTTAAAAAAAAAGGAATTTTCATGTATGTAAAGGAATGTCAATGCATGTAAGCTTGTCATAAATCTAATTTCACTGACAATTTATTTTATGTAAATGCACAATACTGCTGCTTTATTTTTTCACAAGGAATGAATAACATGAATCTTCCTTTCATCAATCTTGCCTGTCTTTACAACACTGCTTTTACAACACTGCTTTTACAACACTGCTTTTACAACACTGCCTTTACAACACTGCTTTTACAACACTGCCTTTACAACACTGCTTTTACAACACTGCTTTTACAACACTGCTTTTACAACACTGCTTTTACAACACTGCCTTTACAACACTGCTTTTTACAACACTGCCTTTACAACACTGCCTTTACAACACTGCTTTTACAACACTGCCTTTACAACACTGCCTTTACAACACTGCTTTTACAACACTGCTTTTACAACAATGCTTTTACAACACTGCTTTTACAACACTGCTTTTACAACACTGCTTTTACAACACTGCCTTTACTTTTCTTTGTTTTTTTTTACATTTTATACTTAATGCCCAATGATGAACAATTGATTTATTGATCCCATACAAAGATATGGACTCACTAATCAGTTCACCATCTCATGTCATAAGCATAATTCTAGTCCACATGCAGTTAATGATTGAAAACCAGAACTTACCTGGCAAGCCAGTGATGACTGGACACTCTAACTGGGCACCGTGATATTCTAGAGCACTCACTGTACCCACTTGAACAGGTGAGAAATTGCCGAGGCCTGGAATGGTCAATAAATGGTGGGAAACATTGCAAACATTCTTTTTAGAAACTCACTCGTCTCATGCAAACAGTTGGTTGCTTTTTAAGAACTCACTCGTATCATGTAAACAGTTGGTTGCTTTTCAAGAACTCACTCGTCCCATGCAAACAGTTGGTTGCTTTTTAAGAACTCACCCGTATCATGCAAACAGTTGGTTGCTGCAATTGTGATAACACGTTTTGGCTTGGGGGTTTTTAAGCAGAGCCTACAAGTGACACCCTTATAAACAAAGACTAGTCGATTGTGTCACATAATAACTCTAGAGTGATGGTGGCCAAGCGGCTAGGCTGCCGGACTGGGTTCAAATCCTAGCAAAACCAGGTCCGCCGTTGAGTTCCCTGGGAAATATACTTTACACACATTTTGCCCACTCTATCCAGGTGTACATGGGTACGAGCTTGGGAGTAAAAACCTGCGCCAGACTAGCTTCCTGGCCAGGAGGTGATTACTGTCACTGTTCCTATAGAAACCAGGATATGTTCCAGCTCTATGGGACTTTACTTTTACTACAAGTGACACCCTGATAATCAAAGATCACCGTAATTAATCAACTGTGTTACATCATAATTCTAGAGAAAGGGCAGCAACTCTTGATTTAAATTGTGCTAGAAAATGTGATTGGACTTTATTTCAATTTGTATCACATACAACCGTCTGCTATAGCAAATTCCACACTAGAGGGAACTCGGCACTTGGGTGTATGTACGCCAAAGGGGAATCGGTGGTCCAGAGGCAAGGTGTCATCCTCTCAACTAAACAGTCCTGTGTTCAAGCCCTGAAGAGTTCTTTTTTTTTTAGTAAAACCCACACACACCCTGGTCTTGATAGACGGATCAACACATAGTTTTGTTAGACACAGACGATGGAAAAGGAGATCTTGCATGCAGTTGAAAAACTCTGTGCACGTTAAAGATCCCGTGGCTGTTTACAGGACTTCAAAATAAAAAAATCCTACCAAAAAACAAAACAAAAAAACCAAGATCGCCTAAGTTGTGAATGTGGTAAAATAAAATAAAATAAATAAAATAAATAAATAAAATAAAATAAAATAAATAAAATAAGTTCGCTAAACGGGAGAACACTTACTTCCAAAGGAGAGACTGGCAGGTTTACTCAAAATGATTCCGTACTTGTTGAAAGCTCTGCACTGATACAAACTCTCGTCCACTTGAATCGGGTCCTTTATGTTGAGGCGGCCCGATATCATAGAAAATCTGTTTTTGGAATACAATTGATAAAAAAAATGCTGAGATTACAGTATTATACACAAAAAAACGTGTTGCTTGCCTCATCAACGTCAATGCAAACAACAGATGAGGAAATAAACCAAGTTTATATGAGGGGGCGAGATGCAAACACCGCTATATCCAAAAAGGAGAACTTGAGAAAATCAACTTTGTCTTCCCTTAGTTCTAAATAAAGCCAGATCCATTTGATGTTTCGAGTCAAATCATAATATGACATAGTCAGTTTTGAATAAAAATGATTTCATCATCAGAAGACTCTTCATTCAAAGTCCAAGATGGTGAAAAAAAAAACGTATTATGTAAAAGTGACGCATAGCGGGTTTTGCATCTCACCACCTCATATGTCTTTGGTGAACATCATACGTCAAGACTCCAAGCACTCTTTGATTCTAAAACATTTCGGGAGATTCTGGGAGCTTTTCTTAATAATTGAGCCTGGTCGAAAAAAATCAAAATACAAAAATCAAAACACACTCTATGCAGAAACTATTCCGTTTCATACATGGAGTCTTCTAACAGGACGCCACCTCCTGAATCTTCACACGAACGTCCTCACGGTTTGCAGCCAAGTTTCCAACCTCGTGTTCCTGTCATGCCCACCAGTCTGTTCCATTTTGTTTCCATCTCTGCGTGGTGGTCTCCTTCTTCCTCTCTTACCCTTTATTTTTTATTCTAATATTTATTTTTCCATTGTTTTGTGTCTTTATGAGCCCAAAATATTTGAGTTTCAACTTTTTTATGTTTTTATGATGCCATTGGGGTTGAACTTTTATTCTTTCAAGGATTTTTTTTTTTTTTTATTCCTTTTCCTTTTCGATCCTGGATGAAGGGACATTCTTTCACGATAAACCATCATGAGAATGCATGAAGGTGGAAGTATAAAAATGCAGGAGATTTCAAGACAGAAATTCTATGAGTTTCTAAAATGCTACAAGCCCTGATCTAGATTATTTCATATTTAAAATAAACCACATAAAATGTAAATTCTTAAACGACATCACCAAGTGTTTTTGTATAATCCAAATTGATTCATAAAAGAGCAAAGAAAAGTAGAGGAATGAAAAATATAACCCCCCCCCAAATCGACTCATTATAAGAAAACAAAAGTACAAAACTAGAGAGAGAAAAATATACGCCTTTTGTTTCATTGAAATTTGCCCCGTCCACCATATATCTCAGGGTGAATTTAAGAGGAGACAGCAAGATGAACAATAGGTGAAAGAATGTAATGAAAGCACCCCCCCCCCCACAAGTCTAACATAAGATAAGATAATCTTTATTTGTCCTTTTGGGAAATTTGTTTAGTCACAATTTAATAACAGTTCACAAATAATTGATCGTTTGTTAAATAACATAATATGATACAAATTAAATAGAACAATAATAATCATAATATACTATACATTATGACATACAGTCGACTCACGTTTACCGTAACCTCGATAATCGCAATGGCCACTTAATCGCAATTTTTACCAAGAAACGGAATTAATTCTATATAAAAGTTCCTGGATAATCGCAACCCTGCCGACACCTTGCCTCAAATTTTCGGTAGAAAACTGAAATGACCCTTAATATTGGGCCCACAGTTAATCGCAACTTCGGATAATCACAGCCATTTTGGTCGCTCCCGCCAACAATGGATAATGACAATGACAATAGACAGCCGCACCAAATTAATAAACAATGATCAAGAAAGAGACACAAAAAGAAAAAGGAAACTGGGTTTTAATGTCCTACAAACCTGCCGCCTAGCTGTAATGCTGCATGTCATTCGCTCCTCCCTGCAGCCATTCAAACTCCGGTTCCGGATTGCCAGAGGCGACGCAGTCGAAGAACGCCAACACGGTGGTGCCAAGAATGACGGTGGACTCGGGCTCCACCACGAAACTGGGACCCCGTGGGGCCAAGATCGGTGTATCGACATTTAAGCCATAGTCTGAAAGAGAAGAAATAACAGGATCAGATTGAATATTTACGAATTCCAAATATTATGGTTTTGGTTTTGTTTCCATTTGCAATTCACCCTCATCCAACACATTATGCGATGAAATCAACACACATGCGATGAAATCCAACACATTATGCGATGAAATCCAACACATTATGCGATGAAATCCAACACATTATACGATGAAATCCAACACATTATGCAATGAAATCCAACACATTATGCGATGAAATCCAACACATTATGCGATGAAATCAAGAAAGTAAATTTGAAGGAAAGAAGCAGTGCCTACCAGTTGTTGTTCTACACTCATAGCTGCCAGTCTTTTTGAAATTGAAAAACGACCTCTAATCGCACATATTAATTCAACCTGCACATCGGTAAGTAATATTCCAGTAAACATTGATAATTCAAATTGACTAAACCCCTTTTGGGATGGGGGGGGCGGAAAGTGATTGTCTAAAAATTCTAGCTCCAGTATCTTAACAATTATTTTCAAACTTAATGGGTCCGTATCAGTAGGAAACGGACAGTTGGGTTTGTTCAGATTTTTATTATGGTTGCCATGGAATTGACCGCCATCTTGAATTGTAAACAAAAATATAGACTAATTTCAAATTTATCTTTCTCCTCCACCAGTTTCGGTTCTTGTGCTATTCTTGTGACATTTCAAATACATACTCCTGCACATACTGCCTTAAGGCAAAAGAGAGCTATCACATACCCCTACATTTTTTTAAAATCTATATTTATTTGTATTTTTACGCTTCAAAAATAGGACAATCAACAAATGTCAATTTTTGCTCGTTTTTTTACGATTAAGTGATAAAATATAATGAAGAAAACAACAAAAAAACTATCCGTCTACAAGTTTTCCCTATATACCAACAAACTAGTTATACGCCAAATTTCACATTGAATGGTCGATAAATGAGGAAGGGGATAGAATTTATGTTCCGAAAATGAGAGTTATCCCTTACACACAATACTTTATTTTTATCGTCCACCTCCAATGGGATGAGGTGTTAATTCACCTCCAATGTGATGAGGTGTTAATTCACCTCCAATGGGATGAAGTGTTAATTCACCTCCAATGTGATGAGGTGTTAATTCACCTCCAATAGGATGAGGTGTTAATTCACCTCCAATAGGATGAGGTGTTAATTCACCTCCAATGGGATGAGGTGTCAGTCCACCTCCAATGGGATGAGGTGTTAATTCACCTCCAATAGGATGAGGTGTTAATTCACCTCCAATGGGATGAGGTGTTAATTCACCTCCAATGGGATGAGGTGTTAATTCACCTCCAATGTGATGAGGTGTTAATTCACCTCCAATAGGATGAGGTGTTAATTCACCTCCAATGTGATGAGGTGTTAATCCACCTCCAATGGGATTAATCCACCTCCAATGGGATGTCAATTCACCTCCAATGGGATGAGGTGTTAATCCACCTCCAATGGGATGAGGTGTTAATTCACCTCCAATGGGATGAGGTGTCAATAGGATGATTCACCTCCAATGGGATGAGGTGTTAATTCACCTCCAATGGGATGAGGTGTCAATCCACCTCCAATGGGATGAGGTGTTAATCCACCTCCAATGGGATGAGGTGTTAATTCACCTCCAATGGGATGAGGTGTCAATTCACCTCCAATGGGATGAGGTGTTAATCCACCTCCAATGGGATGAGTGTCAAGTCCACCTCCAATGGGATGAGGTGTCAGTCCACCTTCAATGAGATGAGATGTTAGTCCACCTCCAATGGGATGAGGTGTCAATCCACCTTCAATGAAATGAGATGTTAATCCACCTCCAACGGGATGAGATGTTAATCCAATGGGATGAGGTGTTAATCCCTTCCTAGACCAAGGGGGCTGGGTTACGCTCGATAAAATTGCTCAACCTATCCGGGCACAAATCCTCTGTTGGAGGAAAGCTCCCCTTCCCCACCCGCCCCACTATTTACCTGCAAGATTCAGTTTTGTTTGTTTGTTTGCCTTCAGTAAACCCTATCCACCTCGTCGATGATCTCAGGAGTGACAGCATGTCATTACTCACCAAAGTCCCGGGGTTCTTGGGCTATTCTGTAGACCTCGTCGAGATCAATTTCACAGATGAACGACAGCTCTTGGTATGGACTGTTGATGGCCCATCCGTACTGGTTCTCTGCAATGACATACATTTTAGCTTATGTAACTGTAGTATACCAAAATATTTGAACGGGTTCCTATTATCAATCACACAGAAAATAAGAGACCTTGAGACAAATTTTAACATAAACTAACCAATCTCTATAAAAAAACAAATTGCCATGACATAAACAAAATCTCGTTATATCAAAACACGTCTTCTAGAATAAGCCCAAAACAAAATCAGAAACAATTTTTAAAAACTTTTTTTTTAAAAAGAAGTAAAAAAAAAACAAATTGAAAGTCTGTTTAAATTATCATGGTGTTGAGGACCTAATAGTCAGCCTTAGGATCATGAAATCCTGGGTTTGAATCCTGGAAATATTAGGTCCAACGTTGTGTTCCTTGGGAAAGACACGTAACACACATTTCCTCAAATCAATCCAGACGCAATAGGGTATCAGCATGAGCTGAGGAGTAAAACCTACAAAAGACTAGTGTCTTGTCCTGTCCAGGAATTAATCATTATCATCTGTTCTGCTTCGTGCTATAGAAATCAGAATACACCCAATCTTAATGGGTTGTTGCAGCCATAAAGGAGGTTTGCTTTCTAAATTAACGCATACACTAAAAGAAGGGGAGAAAAATAGTTCTCTTAGTACCAGCAGCCCAGTTAAAGTATAATAATAATAATATTACAGATAATAAACGAGGATAAGTAAGTAAGTAATAATACTCAGATGGCCTTGATAAATGTGCTTCAATGAGGTCTAAAATAACTCTTCCCCTGTTCTGCTTTGTGCTATAGAAATCCGAATAAGTCCAATCTTCTTAGCACCAGCAGCACATTTAAAACATAATAATAATAATATTACGGATAATAATAACATTATGGCCTTATGTGCTACCCAAGAACCACGAGGACAAATAAGTAAGTAAGTAAGTAAGTAAGTAAGTAAGTAAGTAAGTGTAACAGTGCGCCCCTGACGAATGGGTAGACCTGTGTGTGTGTGTGTGTGTGTCACCCATCCCCGGGCCCACAGCCACAGACCCAAATAATATTGTATAGACATCGACTCGCTGTAGGGCTAAGCCTGTAGCCTGGATCTGGAATTGTAACACAGGTGTCCAGCGCATAATTAAGTTACGCCAATGAGACGCGGGTGCGAGAGTTCTGATTTAGTAGAAAGCATTGTTTTATTATGTGCTTAGCAAAGTGTGTTGATGGTTTTAGTTTATTTGTGGCTTAATTAGTAGATTGATGGATGAACGATTGATATTTATGGATTGGGAGACCTGTTATTAAGATTATTATCTTAACAATCTTTCTTTTGTAGCCTTTTATTTTAACTATTTTACCAAACTGCTTATGGTCTTAACACTCCTTAGTTCATCTTTAAATGTATTTTGTGTAGAAATTAAAGCAAGTCAGATATTGAAAGTCAGAATATATCCCATGTTGTCCCCATACACTGGTGTACATTTCATAATGTTGGACCATGCTGTATTTATTGTATTAATATTAGGTCATGGCTGGTCTCTCTCTCAGTTGAAATATGGATAGTGTTGGCCGGCGCGTGACGAGAAGCTTTCTGAGACGTTCGCGCAATGCTATATAAGAGGTTGCCAGGGCGATCTGAGGGATTCGTCAGGAGAGAGAGAATAGACGGGAATTTGAAAGAGACTGAAGAGAGACGCCACTAAGAATTTGCGTGGAACCCCTAAGGCGGGCTGGGCCAGAGATGAATTGAGAGACCGTCGTATTTTTTTAATTATTATTATCATTATGTAGGCCTAGTCCTGTCTACGTCCACTAGGTGTACCTCCGATTGAGGGAATACCTTTTGAGGAATGAATGAATTATTAAATATGTCACCAACCACCAACGATTTGTCTTGGAATTGGATCTATTTGAATTTGTCCTGAGCTCGATGAGCCATCACAGTATGGAGTGTGCTACTCCATCTTCTACACATGACAGTTTTGTCCCGCAATCCTCTGACGTTTCATTCTCATCCTCGCTCACCACTGTTACATAAGTAAGTAAGTAAGTAAGTAAGTAAGTAAGTAAGTAAGTAGTAAGTAAGTAAGTAAGTAAGTAAGTAAGTAAGTAAGTAAGTAAGTAAGTAAGTAAGTAAGTAATAATAATATGACCTTGATAAATATGCTTCAATGAGATTTAATATTAACTCTTCCCAACCTTTGGGCCGGAAACGCATGCTCACACTATTCGAGCTGAGCCGCAAGAATCTGTAGATCTGAGCCGCAAGAATCGGCTTTCTAATCCATCTCACCCAGGAGGATCAGTCAATACACAAATTAAAATTTCCGTATGTAGAATTTTAAAAATCCTACCCAGGAAATAAAACGCCTTTCAGGCACCGGAAGCAGGGAAAAGCATGTGTTTGCATACATAAATATGTATGTGTTGCATTTATATTATATTGTAAGCACTAGAAATATAACATCACCGAAGACTCATTCAACATCGATTTGCAAGTTCTGTATGTGACTTTTGATAAAAAGTTGTGCTTTTGATGTCAATCTTCAACTATTTCCAACCTAAGAAAGCAAACTCTGACACATGTCCAATTTGTGGACAGGCCACTCACCGATGTATTTATAGACTACACGCTCGTTGTTAACCAAGTAGTCACTGGACGGAATCTTCCAAGGACTGGTGAAGGAGCTCATTTGACCGTCTCCCTGCCAGTGGATCTCACCCTGCTTGGACGTATACCCGCTGGTCCACCACGTGTCCCTGTCATAAAGGACCACATAAATGAAATATTTCAAAATTGCAAGTTTCGCTTTAATGGAATTTTCCCTGTCCACAATATGCGAGTAAACTAAGTGGAAACTACAAGATAAAAGATGAAAAGAAAAGAAAAAGTTTGTAAGTTCACTGTTCCACTATGGCCACCTGGAGGTGGATTGCAAATTTTGCTTAAACGGAATTTGCCATGCCTACAATTTGCAGTGATCTCAAAGTGAACTAAGTGGAAGCAACAAGACGACAGAGATATATGAAAGACGAGGAGACTAGGAAGTAGTTTGAAGCAGTTTGTAAGTTCACTGTTTTACTTTTACCATCATGAGTCCCTGTCACAGAGGTAAAGTAAAATTCCTTCAAGACTGTCAGTGATTAGCTTGCTGGACTTTGGATCGTCAGGTCCTGGGTTTGAACCCTAGCAATGCTAAGTCTGACATATTCCTTGGGTTGATTTGATTTACCCACATCGACAACTAAGATGATCTCTGTGGTTTTTTTAGCAGAATTTTTTAATTCTGCCCCAACTGCCCTGTAAACAGCCAAGGGATCTTTAATGTGCTTGGGAGTAAAAACCTGCGTCAGACTAACGTCCTGCCCAGGAGGTGATTATTGCACTTCCCAAACCAGGATAGGCTCCAGCTCTATGGGCTGTGACAACCTTGAAGAAACTTTACTTTGTAACTTATATTTCTTCAAAACGGATAACGATTGAAAAGGGTACAACTTATAGCATGAAACTATGAAATTTTTCCGTACCTGCGGGCGTCATTCGTCTGGAGCCAGTTACGAATGTATTCATGTTCGGCAGCATCATTAGCACTTAGAATAGATGCTCCATCCTCCTGAAAAGCATAATTTAGACATATGCAAACAGTGAGACCAAAAATATCTAATCTCCTTTCTTTCTTTCTTCCAAAATCAGAATGATAGAACAAACAAAAAGACTCAAAAGAAGGAGAAAAAAAACTCAACCAACATAAAATTGGGAGGCATTTTTAGACAAAATGACATAGCTGATAAAAGGAGATAAAGCGCCGTAGGTGATAAAAGGAGATAAAATGACATAGCTGATAAAAGCAGATAACGTGACATAGCTGATAAAAGGATAAAGTGAGCGTAGCTGATAAAAAAAGGAGATAAAATGACGTAGCTGATAAAAGGAGATAAAATGACATAGCTGATAAAAGGAGATAAAATGACGTAGCTGATAAAAGGAGATAAAATGACGTAGCTGATAAAAGGAGATAAAATGACGTAGCTGATAAAAGGAGATAAAATGACGTAGCTGATAAAAGGAGATAAAGTGACGTAGCTGATAAAAGGATATAAAGGAGCTGATAAAAGGAGATAAAAAGTGACGTAGCTGATAAAAGGAGATAAAGTGACGTAGCTGATAAAAGGAGATAAAAAAGTGACGTAGCTGATAAAAGGAGATAAAGTGACGTAGCTGATAAAAGGAGATAAAATGACGTAGCTGATAAAAGGAGATAAAAATGACGTAGCTGATAAAAGGAGATAAAGTGATGTAGCTGATAAAAGGAGATAAAATGACGTAGCTGATAAAAGGAGATAAAGTGACGTAGCTGATAAAAGGAGATAAAGTGATGTAGCTGATAAAAGGAGATAAAGTGACGTAGCTGATAAAAGGAGATAAAATGACGTAGCTGATAAAAGGAGATAAAATGACATAGCTGATAAAAGGAGATAAAATGACGTAGCTGATAAAAAGGATAGCTGATAAAAGGAGATAAAATGACATAGCTGATAAAAGGAGATAAAATGACATAGCTGATAAAAAGGAGATAAAGTGACATAGCTGATAAAAGGAGATAAAGTGACATAGCTGATAAAAGGAGATAAAATGACATAGCTGATAAAAGGAGATAAAATGACATAGCTGATAAAAGGAGATAAAGTGACGTAGCTGAGAAAAGGAGATAAAGTGACGTAGCTGATAAAAGGAGATAAAATGACGTAGCTGATAAAAGGAGATGAAAAAAGTGATAAAGTGACGTAGCTGATAAAAGGAGATAAAGTGACGTAGTTGAAAAAAGGAGATAAAATGACGTAGCTGATAAAAGGAGATAAAGTGACGTAGCTGATAAAAGGAGATAAAATTACGTAGCTGATAAAAGGAGATGAAATGACACAAAAAACAACAACACAATCAATAAAAAATGCTCAACATAAAAGACAATATGCCTTAGTCAATCATTTGTATGCATGTTAAGATTGATTGTCCACCATATGCGGTGGTCACAGGGTAAAATAAGAGGAAACAGCGAGATGAAAGAGTGAAAGGAAAGAAGTAGGACCAACCTAGAGCATCCGCCAACCATCCATTCGCTCAACGTGAGTATAGCACGGGCTAGTTGGCTAGGCCAAGATCTGACTTTCTCCACAACCATGAATCATGCCTAGGAAAGTAACAAACTTTAAACTGCCAAATGCTTTAATATGGATGGATTTTAATTTGATGTTTCGTTATTTTATTTTATTTTTAAAATTATTTGATTTTACCTGCATCCATGACTAAGAAAGAGATTTATTTGTTATTTTCATTGAATTTTACCCAGTCCGTCATGTGCAATGATCTCAGGGTGAATAAAGAGGAAACAGCAAGGTGAAAGGTAAGTGAAGGAGCTAAAGGAAAGAGAAGTAGGGCCTACCACTGGCCCCCAGCCTAAGAAGGAGATCTCCAGGTTTTTGGAAGGATTTATATTTTTTTCATTTTGGCTTTTTTAGGAGATTGTAGATTGAAAAGAAAGAAAAGAAAAGAGGACAAAAAAAGGTAGCTGAAACAGCACATATATAAACACTGCTGCGTACCTGACACACTTGAACGGCTTTACTGTAGGGAAGTCTTGGATTTCCGATGAATTTATAGCATCTGCCACGGTTTGGAAGCCATCCTAGTCTTGATGGGCAGGCTACGAGAGAGATAAGATTGACGTAGAAGACAAATTTATTTCAACAAATGTTTTAAAGTAAAAGGGGAGAGATAAGATTGACGCAAATGTCAAATTGATTTCAACACATTTTTTAAAGTAAAAGGGGGAAGATAGATTGAACCAAAAGTCAGATTGATTTCAACACATTTTTTAAAGTAGAAGGGGGAAGATAAGACTGACACAAAAGTCAAATTGATTTCAACACATTTTTTAAAGTAGAAGGGGAAGATAAGACTGACACAAAAGTCAAATTGATTTCAACACATTTTTTAAAGTAGAAGGGGAAGATAAGATTGACACAAAAGTCAGATTGATTTCAACACATTTTTTAAAGTAGAAGGGGGAAGATAAGATTGACACAAAAGTCAGATTGATTTCAACACATTTTTTAAAGTAAAATGCGAAATATGTTTAATCTCAGTGGCCTTGTAACAATGTCTTTGACCACAAGATCGACCAACTCAGATTTATAAATACACGTATAAAATATAAATATTTTCAACTGCTTGTAAACTCTTGACATTTAACCAAACGTGGAAACAACAAAACTTACTTTTTGAGCAACGGTGGGTGCTATGAAAACACCAGGCAAAGCAAGCACAGGACGTGTGCCATTATAACATTCTGATCAGCTGGTGGAAAATTAAAAGAGACAAAGATGAAAACAATGAATACGTACGTAATGATGACTTTGCTTCCTCTCGTATTCCATTCAAACAAGGCTTCTCACTCACATTTTTTGGGACCCCATTTTATTTTTAATTAAATAAATGCATATAGATGTGGAATCCTGATCCCTTCCCTAGTGACGTCGGTGGCCGAGTGGTTAGGCTACCAGACTGGGGATCATGAAGTCCCGGGTTCGAAAAATGGCAAAGCCACGCCCGACGACGGTGTGTTCCTTGGGAAAGACGCTTAACACACATTTCCCACTCAGCTCAGGTGTAAATGGGTACAAGCATTAGCTTGGGAGTATAAACCTGCATCAGACTAGCGTCCTGTCCAGAAGCTGTGATCTCAAGGTGAGTTACTAGGAAATAACAAGATAACACATAGGTGAAAGAATAAAGGAAACAAGGACGACCTACTAGTAGTGCCCATGATGGAACGGGAAACGGAGATGAGAACCAAAGTAAATATTGACTCTATTTATAATTATATTGTGGAGTCAGTAGCTGAATCGTTAGGCTGTGTTGTCAGACTTCGGATTGTGAAGTATTGGGTTCAAATCATGGCACTGCTAGAACCAACATGCTGACTTTAAAAAACGCATCATACACACTCAACCCAGGTGTAAATGAGTACCAAGATCAGCTTGGGAGTAAAATCTGTGACAAACTAGCATCCTGTCCCGGAGGTGACTGATTTTCTCCTGTACCACTTTACATGATAGGAACGGATATCAATAAGCTCCGTCTCTAGGCTCTATGGGTCATTACCATCCTAGGCAATATCCATGTCTTTGGAGGCACCTCTGTTAGTACGACTGTGAACATAAGGCCAAATAGAATGGGGCAAGGAAGCAACCCTGCTTCACAGTGAATTACTCCATTGAAAAAGGGATAAAATCTAAGTTTGTGTGTGTGTCTTGAATGTTTGCCAGCACGTACAATTGTGAACAATTTTGGATTGGTCTCCAAACTTTACCATGTTTAACAGGAGGTCTCATCTCTGCTCACTAGTGCCAAATCAAATGCTTTGTTCGAGTCAACAAAAGAATAAAAACTTGCATTTTGTTTTTATAACATTCTCTTGGAGCTGTCTTACTGCAATTTAAGTCATCATTCAATAGTGTCATGGTCCTATTCAGAATCCACACAGACTCTCTGGAAGGAGGCTACGCCTAAGGCGGGTGATGTGGTAGTTGATGTAATGCGTGAACTTCTTATAAGGACATTATAACTATCATTGTATGGCATGTACTTGTGTAAAATAAATATGCCTATAGCTTTATGTTAAAAAATAATCTTTTATTGTTATAATAAGATATTAAAGATGATCTGCTGTGGCCTCCCCTAATAGGGAAATGCCAAAAGATGAAGAAGCAGAAGAAAAAGAAGGGACTAGCCTACATGATTCTTCTATGTTATTTTACAACTTGACTACTTAAAAAAAAAAAAAAAATGCTGTATCCTAGTCATGACAAAATAAACTTGAGTAAAATTTGGAAGAGATTTAATTGCTTTAATATAATTTCCGCCTTGGCGAGGAATTCCATGATCTGGATCCAGCCATGCATTTTATTCTATCACCTGTGCTCAGCTGGGATGGAGGAAGGGAAGTTGGGGGCCTGTGTGTCAGGCATCGTGATAGATGTTAAAATAATGGCTGGGTCCAGATTACCGTACTCCTTTCCCGCTCTAGACTAAAAATTTATCAAAAAGTCATGTATGTCATAATAATAAACATATCAAGGATTCAAATTAAACAACTGAAAAATGTGATTGATAAAAGCCCTTGTTAGTCTTTAATCCCTATCCTTTGATTCAATAATCTGAAACGTTTCCCTCTGCTTTATATCTTCATATAAACATAACCTAAACTACCCTTTTAGCTTCTCTACTAGACGTTTATCTTATCTAGATCTACTTTATCTGAAACCCGGAAATAATGTTGTCAAAAAGTTCAATACGTTTAACAAAAGCATTCATTGAGTCATGCTTTGACATATTTTATAGAGTGATAACAGTCAGCGGTGACAAATCTGTCGTCAAAACTAAATAAATGTTCCCTACAATAATTGAGATAAACAGGTTCGTCTCATACTGTTGAACTAGATCATCAAATTGACATTCGTCAAAAAGATAACAACTTCTTATCGGACTCTCACCTTATCAACTTTAGCCTGGTCGTTGAGAGAGAAGCACACCAATGTTCCACTTCCGTTCTAAAATGGCGACGTCCTGATCGAAGTAGGTCACTCACCTGTAACACAGTGCGAGACAACTCACAGCACACAGTATTATACTTTGTTAACTCCCTTTATCACGAAGTGGTCGGATTTGTCTTCGTTTCCGCGAGGCGATGTTCTGCTCCACGTTATTGAAACCGGGATAAGCTCCAGCACCATGAAGCGTACCGTTCTTAAAACGTTCTTTCGTGCTTTATCTTATTCGTTGGTACTTGGTATTTCCGCTGCTGTGTTTTTTGTTTGTTTGGGGGGGGGGGGGGGTTGCACTGTGAAAAGAACACACACGGGCACCAAATGTTTTTGTTTTGTTTTTTTTAATGTAATGCGCCAAGAGCCTGGTTTTCTTCACGATTTTGTACGCTATGGATTTTGATTTGATTCGATTTGATTTCCCCATATCCACAACTTCGGCGATCTAAGGGTTTTTGGTAGGATTTTAAATTCTGCCCGGACTGCCCTCCAAACAGTCAAAGCATCTGTAGCGTACACACTGTTGTGATCTGCACACGGGACCTCTTTTTCTAACATCCCGTCTCTGATAGGATTAGGTGTCGTATGCCTACCTGAACCAGAGGGGTAGAGTTTATTAAGTGTCGTCTGCCTATCTGAACCAGAGGGGTAGAGTTTATTAAGTGTCGTCTGCCTACCTGAACCAGAGGGGTAGAGTTTATTAAGTGTCGTCTGCCTACCTGAACCAGAGGGGTAGAGTTTATTAAGTGCCGTCTGCCTACCTGAACCAGAGGAGTAGAGTTTATTAAGTGTCGTCTGCCTACCTGAACCAGAGGGGTAGAGTTTATTAAGTGCCGTCTGCCTACCTGAACCAGAGGGGTAGAGTTTATTAAGTGTCGTCTGCCTACCTGAACCAGAGGGGTAGAGTTTACTCGAAGAAACTCGAGAACATAATAATATGTCAACCGTTGGCGGGCCTTGAATTCATGACTCTTGGGTTGAGAGGCCAACACCTTGCCTCTGGACTACCGAGTCCCCCTCCCCCCACCCCTCTCCCATAGGAAGGCGAGAAAGGCGTTGAACGAAAGAGCCTGCTGTCGGATAAGATGACGCACAGCCGGAGTTACCTCACCTTGTGTGGGTACACGGACGTACATCAAACCGTGTTTCTGACTTCAAAACAAGAAGAGTATATAGCAGATATGAACTCATTCTTATCCGTATTCTTCATAACAGCCGACCAACTCAAGTCTTGAGTATTACTGCCAGCGTGAAAATTTTAATTCAACCCAAAACGTTAGTCCAACTTTGGATTTAGAGTGATGTGCTTAATTCTGTCTTTAAAGTCTTCATTACTATTATTGCGTTTTACTTTTGTTAGCAGTCCACTCCACAGCCTTACTGCACTAGGGTGAAATGAGTGCAGGTGACAATCAATATTTGAAGATCATTATTGCCATACTGTGATGAGTGGGGCGTCAGTGGCCAGGTGTTTAAGCTGCCGGACTCGGTGGCATGAGGTCCGGTTCGAACCCTAGCAAAGCTAGGTCTGACGTTGTGTTCTTTTGGAAAATACCCTCAACACGCATTTCCCCCGCTCGCCCCAGGTGTAAATATGTGCAAGCGCTAGCTTAGTTTTTTTAATCTGCGTCAGACTAGCATCGTGTCCAGTGAGCGATTATATTTTATCACCTGTTCCGCTTCACGCTAAGGAAACCAGGATAAGCTCGGGTTCTATGGGCCGTAACGCCCGTGAAGGAACTTAAATTGACTTATTCTACAGACATGCAACGAGAGACATGCTGCTTTGATGACGTAGTTTGACTTGGAGTCAGACGAGCAAGGAGAGACGTGCTGCTTTGATGACGTAGTTTGACTTGGAGTCAGACGAGCAAGGAGAGACGTGCTGCTTTGATGACGTAGTTTGACTTGGAGTCAGACGAGCAAGGAGAGACGTGCTGCTTTGATGATGTAGTTTGACTTGGAGTCAGACGAGCAAGGAGAGACGTGCTGCTTTGATGACGTAGTTTGACTTGGAGTCAGACGAGCAAGGAGAGACGTGCTGTTTTGATGACGTAGTTTGACTTCGAGTTCCAAGTCTTTAGGGGGACTCCGTAGTCCAGAGGCAAGGTGTCGGTTCCTCAATCAACAGGTAGTGAGTTCGAATCCCGCCAACGGTTCAAAAAGTTTCTCGATTTTTTTTTCGGGCAAAATTTCCCCCCTCCCCCCCCTGGTCCAGGTAAGTGGATCGACACCTAGTCACATCAGAGACTGCCGATAAAAAAGGAGGTCCCGCGTGTGCAGATCACAACACTCTGTGCACTTTTTAAATATCCCTTAGGTGTTAACAGTCCCGGCAACATTTAAAAACAAAATCCTACCAAAACCATCGAGATCACCTTAGTGGTGGATGTGGGTAAATGAAATCAAACCGAGCCTTTGACTTCTTCATTTTAGCAATCAACCCATTGTGATATACTTACCATATCCTCTTGGTACCCAATCCTCTTGTACCCAATGATATACTTACCATATCCTCTTGGTACCATTGTGATATACTTACCATATCCTCTTGGTACCCAATGTGATATACTTACCATATCCTCTTGGTACCCAATGTGATATACTTACCATATCCTCTTGGTACCATTGTGATATACTTACCATATCCTCTTGGTACCATTGTGATATACTTACCATATCCTCTTGGTACCATTGTGATATACTTACCATATCCTCTTGGTACCAATGTGATATACTTACCATATCCTCTTGGTACCATTGTGATATACTTACCATATCCTCTTGGTACCCAATGTGATATACTTACCATATCCTCTTGGTACCAATGTGATATACTTACCATATCCTCTTGGTACCATTGTGATATACTTACCATATCCTCTTGGTACCCAATGTGATATACTTACCATATCCTCTTGGTACCAATGTGATATACTTACCATATCCTCTTTGTGTACCATTGTGATATACTTACCATATCCTCTTGGTACCCAATGTGATATACTTACCATATCCTCTTGTACCCAATGTGATATACTTACCATATCCTCTTGGTACCCATTGTGATATATCCTCTTTACCATTGTGATATCCCTCTTGGTACCATTGTGATATACTTACCATATCCTTGGTACCCATTGTGATATACTTACCATATCCTCTTGGTACCCATTGTGATATACTTACCATATCCTCTTGGTACCCAATGTGATATACTTACCATACTTACCCAATGATATATCCTCATTTGGTACCATTGTGATATACTTACCATATCCTCTTGGTACCATTAACAATTGAACATCACCACCACGTAACGTTATGACGTCTAAAGGTCTAATTTTTACAACTTGTATTAACGTATTGTGTCATTCAGTTCATGTCAAACATATGGTACAATGTGAAATATGTCGGCCACTAGGCCCATATTATATTGCTTTCAAGCTCAGGCCCCCAGCCCCTCCTCCCCCCCCTTAAGCCCTCAGACCCACCCTACTCTTTTCCTTAATGCGCGTACATACATCTAGAATATACATACGCGCACTGCACTCACACATGTACCATAAGCTTGGTACCAATGTGAAAAACACACACGCACATAAATGCACACAAACACTTACACACACACACAAACACACGCACACACACATACACACAAACACATACATAAGTACACACAAACACTCACCACACGCACGCACAAACACATACATAAATGCACACAAATACCCCCCCCCATCGTCTTGGTACACACACACACAAACCTATACACACATACATAAATGCACACAAATACCCCCTCCCCACACACACACACACACAAACCTATACACACACATACATAAATGCACACAAATACCCCCCCACACACACACACACACACGCACAAACCTATATACACATACATAAATGCACACAAATATCCTCCCCCACACACACACACACACACGCACAAACCTATACACACATACATAAATGCACACAAACACTCACCACACACACACACACACATACACAAATGCACGCATACACTCACCACACACACACATATACACATACATTAATGCACGCATACACTCACCACACACACACACATACATACATGCATACATTTACGCAAACACTCACCACACACACACGCACAAACACATACATACACACACATATGCGTTATGCACACAAATACTCACTGCACACACACACAGACAAACACATATATAAATGTACACAGACACTTACCACACACACCCACACACACACACACAAACACACACATTAACGTACAAAAACACTCACCACACACACACACACACACAAACACAAACATACACATTAACGCACAAAAACACTCACTACACACACACACACAAACATACACATTAACGCACAAAAGCACTTACACATACACACACAAACATACACATTAACATACAAAAACACACACACACACACACACAAACATACACACAAACATACACATTAGATACACACAAAAGCACTCTCACACACACACACAAACATACACATTAACGTACAAAAACACTCACCACACACACACACAAACATACACATTAACGCACAAAAACACTCACACACACACACAAACATACACAAACATACACATTAATACACAAAAGCACTCACACACACACAAACATACACATTAACGTACAAAAACACTCACCACACACACACACAAACATACACATTAACGCACAAAAACACTCACACACACACAAACATACACATTAACGTACAAAAACACTCACACACACACACACAAACATACACAAACATACACATTAACGCACAAAAACACTCACCACACACACACAAACAAACATACACGTTAACGCACAAAAATACTCACCACACACACACACAAACATACACGTTAACGCACAAAAACACTCACTACACACACACACACACATACACATTAACGCACAAAAACACTCACTACACACACACACAAACATACACGTTAACGCACAAAAACACTCACCACACACACACACAAACATACACGTTAACGCACAAAAACACTCACCACACACACACACAAACATACACATTAACGCACAAAAACACTCACTACACACACACACACACATACACATTAACGCACAAAATCACTCACCATACACATGCACATACACATTAACGAAAAAAACACTCACCACACACATACACACACATACACATAAACGCACAAACACACTCATCTCACACACACACACATATACATAAACGCACAAAAACACTCACCACACACACACACACATACACATAAACGCACAAACACACACATATACATAAACGCACAAAACACTCACCACACACACACATACATACACATAAACGCACAAACACACACACATACACATACGCATACATACAAATTAACGCACAAAAACACTCACCATACACACACACATACATACACATTAACGCACAAAAACACTCACCATACACACACATACATACACACATTAACGCACAAAATACTCACCACACACACACACATACATACATATTAACGCACAAAAACACACACCACACACACATACATACACATTAACGCACAAAAACACTCACCACACAAATACACACACACACATACATATAAACGCACAAACACACTCATCTCACACACACACATACACATAAACGCACAAAAACACTCACCACACACACACATACATAAACGCACACAAAAATTCACCACACACACACACACATAAACGCACACAAATATTCACCACACACACACACACAAACATAAACGCACACAAACATTCACCACACACACATACACACACATACATTAACGCACAAACACACTCACCATATACACAGACATACACATAAACGCACAAAAACACTCACCTTAAACCTAGACATAAACATACACATTAACGCACACAAACAATCACCACACACACATACACACACACACATAAACGCACACAAACATTCACCACACACACATACACACACATACATTAACGCACAAACACACTCACCATATACACAGACATACACATAAACGCACAAAAACACTCACCTTAAACCTAGACATAAACATACACATTAACGCACACAAACTTTCACCACACACACATACACACACACACATAAACGCACACAAACATTCACCACACACACACACACACACACACATAAACGCACACAAACAATCACCACAAACACATACAAACACACACACACATAAATGCACACAAACAATCACCACACACACATACACACAGACACATTAACGCACACAAACATTCACCACACACACATACAAACACACACACATAAACGCACACAAACATTCACCACACACACATACACACACACACACATAAACGCACACAAACATTCACCACACACACATACACACACACACATAAACGCACACAAACAATCACCACACACACATACAAACACACACACATAAACGCACACACACAATCACCACACACACACAAACATAAACGCACACAAAAATCACACACACACACACAAACACACAAACATATAAACGCACACAAACACATAATGCACACAAACACTTACCACACACACGCACACACATACGCATAAACACATACAAACACTCCCCACTCTCTCTTCCTCCCCCCCCCTCTCTCTCTCTCTATCTATCTATCTATCTATCTCTCACACACAGACACACACACACACTAACACGAAAACACCCCAGTCTCACACACATACAGATACACATAAACGCATACATACTCAAACACACACACACACACACAAACACGAAAACACCCCAGTCTCAAACACACACACACTCCCCACACTCTCATACACACACGCACACAAACACGGACACTCCCCACACTCGCACATACATACACATAAACGCACACAGACACTCCCCACACTCTCTCTCACACACACACATACACAAACACACACACTCCCCACACTGACACACAAACATCACCCCCCCCATTACACACACACACACCACCACCATCAGAACACAACACCGCCACTACCATAAATGGCAAGCGCGTCTGCACGTACATGTTATTACAAAGTATAATTAACTCTCAACAGTTAGTTATACGCCTGTGAAGTCTACCCAATTGCCAGGCTTTAACGACAGATATTACCGAGTTAATTATGCCTCACCAGCGTTGCTCATTGCGGTGTATTAAATCAATTCATTACCAGAGACTGAATACCATGGTGTTATACGTGCTATGTCGTCTTTCAGCCTTGTTAAAACTTCACAAACTTTTTAAAGATTTCTATTCTCTATTTCTAATGCTATTTCTAGGTTTGTGTTCTCTATTTGAAAACGTTTTTTAGATTTGTATTTCTATTTGGAAACTTGTTTTAAATTTGAATTTTCTATTTCTAATGCTATTTTTAGATTTGTATTTTCTATTTCTAATGCTATTTCTAAATTTGTATTCTCTATTTGAAAACGTTTTTTAGATTTATATTCTCTATTTGGAAACTTGTTTTAAATCTGTATTTTCTATTTCTAATGCCATTTTTAGATTTGTATTCTTTATATGAAAATTTGTTTTAGATTTGTAGTTTCGATTTCTAATGCTATTTTTAGATTTGTATTTTCTATTTCTAATGCTATTTCTAGATTTGTATTTTCTATTTCTTATGCTATTTCTAGATTTATATTCTCTATTTGAAAACGTTTTTTAAATTTGTATTCTCTATTTGAAAGCTTGTTTTAGATTTGTATTTTCTATTTTTAATGCTATTTCTAGAATTGTATTCTCTATTTGAAAACGTTTTTTTAGATTTGTATTATCTATTTCTAGCTATTTCTTGATTTGTATTTTTATTTCTTTGATTTGTATTTTTTTTATTGGAAAATGTTTTTTAGATTTGTGCTATTTCTTTATAATGCTATTTCTAGATTTGTATTCTCTATTTGAAAACGTTTTTTAAATTTGTATTCTCTATAATTGAAAATTTGTTTTGAAAAGTTTTTTAAATTTTATTTCTATTTGAAAATTTGTTTTAGAGTTGTATTTCCTATTTCTAATGCTATTTTTAGCTTTGTATTTCCTATTTCTAAGCTTTTTTAGATTTGTGTTCTCTATTTCTAATGCTTTTTATAGATTTGCATTCTGTATATCTAATGCTATTTTTAGATTTGTATTCTCTATTTCTAATGCTAGTTTTATATTTGTATTCTTTATTTCTAATGCTATTTTTAGATTTGTATTCTCTATTTTTTAATGTTTTTTTAGATTTGGAATCTCTATTTCTAATGCTATTTTTAGATTTGTATTCTCTATTTCCAATGCTTTTTTAGATTTTGTACTCTCTGTTTCTAATGCTATTTTTAGATTTGTATTCTTTATTTCTAATGCTTTCCCTAAAGGTGTTGTAGCTGAACCGTAGTGGTGTTGTAGCTGAACCGTAGTAGTGTTGTAGCTGAACTAGTGGTGTTGTAGCTGAACGTAGTGGTGTTGTAGCTGAACCGTAGTGGTGTTTCAGTGTTGTAAACGTGTTATCACTACGACGACACTGGTTCAAACCCGCGGCTGGCACAGGCGGGGGTGTGTTGTTGTTGGGTTTTTTTGCATAACGTTTTACTCTTAGGAAAGGTGCTTCACTCTTTTTTCCTCCCTTGACTCAGGTGTAAATGAGTATCCAGCTATAGGTATAAAAAGATCTTGTCAGAGTGTCGTTATTACGAAAAACCAAGGGGCTAGTGAAGTGTATGCTCCCCAGGGAGTTGAGAAGGACTTTGAATGAAATGATCTGCTGAGGGGATACATGGTGTGCAGTCGGTGAGCCTGCACTTGTGCGTGGATACAGATTATAAATCCACCTTTTTATCAGCGATATATTAATATTCCTTCTGCTTTTCCACTCGGTGACACAGAAAATCCAATCGACCCTTTCTGCATATCCCATAAGTTTAGGCGCTCATTGGAAAATGTTTGAGTTCTTAGAGATGCAGATATAGGATCAGACCACCATCTACTCCTGGCAGTGTTGAAACTAAGGCTTAGGAAATACAACAACAGAGATGGTTTCAAGCAACCAAAGTTCCAAGTCAACTTGCTACAAAGAAACAAGAAATAACAATTTCAAGTCTGTCTCAAAAACAAATTTCAGCCTCTAGAACATATCATCGAAAAGGGTGTCGAAAACCATTGGAACCAAGTGAAGGAAGTCGTCACAGAGACGTGTGAAGAGATTTTAGGAAGAAATGACTAAAAACACAAATCGTGGATTGGCGAAACATTTGACAAAATAGCAACCGGGAGGAGGAAGAAGGAAGTATTGAACAGTGGCAGGGCAAGGAGGGAAAAAGAAAAAATCTACAAAGGAATATGCTGTGGCAGCCACCCAGGTAAAGAAAAGCATCAAAATGGACAAGGACAAGTTTGTTTGTAGAAAGAGCAAAGACAAGTTTGTCAGGCAGCTTGTAGAAAGAGCAAGGACAAGTTTGTCAGGCAGCTTGTAGAAAGAGCAAGGACAAGTTTGTCAGGCAGCTTGTAGAAAGAGCAAGGACAAGTTTGTCAGGCAGCTTGTAGAAAGAGCAAAGACAAGTTTGTCAGGCAAGTCTAGAAAGAGCAAGGACAGCCCGTCTTCGATAGGACAGTCATTTTATACAAGAGCAAAACTATTGGCAGGTAAAGACCGGGCCAAGACTGCACCAGTGAGGACATCGGGGGCAACAACGTTTTTCTTCGAAAAAAAACAGACAAGACGATGGGTGGAACATTTTGAACATCTGCTCAGACCAACCCCTGAAAACCCGAGACATCATGCCTGCAAGAAGTTCTCTCAGTATGGACCACAAGCTTGAGAAAGATTGCGTAAGGACTTAGCCAAACTACATGTCAACGGGCTCAGATTCTATGAAAGAGGCATTTAAAAAGCAGACAAAACAGATGTACAAGGACTAATTAGACAGTTTTTATAAAAAAATGTAAAATATTGACATTAAAAACAAGACCATTCCTTTTTTGTCAGCAATTGACTGACTTATAAAAGAAACAACAGAAGGAAGAAGAAATGGCATTCACTGGACACTGTTGTCGCAGAGTAATATGAACAAGTCTGCAAACAGTATCCAATTCAATTGAAAACTCAGCCAGTACATTCATGCCTGCAAGATGAGATTCTATTGACTTCAAGTGTATCTAATTCTATTGACTTCATTTTTTATTGTTTGTTTTTCTATTGCAAAGTATCCAATTCTATTGGCCTGAGATTTATGCCAATTCTAGACAAAACAGACTTTGAAGTATCAATTCTATTGGTTTTGAGAATTATCAAAAAATGTAAGATTGTTTTACAATTCTATTGCCTCACAATTACCATTCCTTTTTGTTTTTCCAATTGATTGACTTATAAAAGAAACAAATAAGGAAGAAGAAACTAAACAATTCTATTGGCCTCAGAATTATCAATTCTGTTGTTGCAGAGTAATATGACAAG
>JAXRKP010001679.1:0-12500 GCA_037039925.1 Doris montereyensis | reverse complement strand
AGCTAAACCGTATAGTGTTGTGAGCTGGTAATCACGACCACACTGGTTCAAGGCGTTGTAGCTGAACCGTATAGTGTTGTGAGCTGGTAATCACGACCACATTGGTCCTAGGCGTTGTAGCTGAACCGTATAGTGTTGTGAGCTGGTAATCACGACCACATTGGTCCTAGGCGTTGTAGCTGAACCGTATAGTGTTGTGAGCTGGTAATCACGACCACATTGGTCCTAGGCGTTGTAGCTGAACCGTATAGTGTTGTGAGCTGGTAATCACAACCACACTGGTAGCTGAACCGTGTAGTGTTGTAGCTAAACCACTGGTTCAAGGCGTTGTAGCTAAATCGTATAGTGTTGTGAGCTGGTAATCACAACCACACTGGTTCAAGGCGTTGTAGCTAAACCATGTAGTGTTGTGAGCTGGTAATCACAACCACACTGGTTCTAGGTGTTGTAGCTAAACCATGTAGTGTTGTGAGCTAAACCGTCACGACCACACTGGTTAGTGTTGTGAGCTTGTAATCGTTGGCCTAACGACCACACTGGTTCTAGGTGTTGTAGCTAAACCGTGTAGTGTTGTGAGCTTGTAATCACGACCACACTGGTTCTAGGTGTTGTAGCTAAACCATAGTGTTGTGAGCTGGTAGTCACGACCACACTGGTTCTATGGTTTTGTGGGCGTTGTAGCTAAACCGTAGTGTTGTGAGCTGGTAATCACGACCACACTGCTTCTAGGCGTTGTAGCTAAACCCTAGTGTTGTGAGCTTGAGAGAAACACGACCTCACTGCTTCTAGGCGTTGTAGCTGAACAGAGGGGAGACGTGTAGTGTTGTGAGCTTGTAAACACGACCTCACTGGTTCTACACCACGGTATCTGGCAAGTCTCCAGGTGACTTTTCATTTTTCCCTTCTATCATAACGTTGTACATTTAGGAAAGGCAACTTCACTCTGTGTTCTTCACTTGACTCGAGTGTTATATGAGTACCCAGCTATAGGTACGTTAAAATATATCGATTAAGTGTTAGAAAAAACAATAAGGAAAAGCCTACAAGAAATGGACAAAGTGGGTGGTTTCTGTCTCTGTAGTCTCAAAACAAAACAAAACAAACAAAAAACAACAAAAAAAGAATTTCTAAGTGAGGATGTGCCCAAAGAAAAGAACAGAAATCTGGTTAAAACTGAAATTTGATCCTAAAAGGTAACCATTTCATTTGTTTTGGTGCTTTTTGTGTGTGTGTGTGTGTGTGTGTAGTTCATTCCAATTCCCCCTGTCCACAACATGTGGTGATTTCAGGCAGAATAGCGTGAGGAAGTGCTATATAAATGTCTATTAATACGATGCACAAAGCTAAGTCAAGAAGGAAGGAAGGGAAGGCCCTACCAGTAGCACCCACCACCACCCACCTGAGGTAGGCAGTGAGGAGGATTTTTCAAAACATTGAAATTCACCCCGTCCACCATTGTGGTGATCTGGCGGTGAATTAAGGAGAAACAGGAAGACGAAGAAGAGAAGTGAAAAAGAGTTAAAGGAAAAGGAAGCAGGGGACACAACAGCAGCCCCTACCCACCTAAGGTAGGGCAGTGGGGGGAGGGGGGGGGGAGACAGAGATAGACAGATGGGGGGAGAAATACAATCCAGAAGAGATTGAAGAGATAACAAAATGGCTTGGCTTCAAAGAAAAAAAGCATGGAGTTTTCGAGGCCAGTGATCTCAAGACCACAACATTACCAGAGACATTATGGTGACATGCTAATACTGTCATAACATGAAGATAGATACACATGCACATATACAGATACATACATACATATATATATATGGCAAATCAGAACATCTCTCGTGTAGTTCAAAGTTTATGCGGTGCCAAAATGTGGGACAATCCCCAAAATGCCTTGAATTTGAGGAAATAGAACGCAGCACTAGTTGCCCTGTGACTCTCGTCTTGAAGTTTATTTTACGTCTTAGAAGGCTGGGGAATGGTCTACTTTGGTACAAAGTGGAATTAAACAAACAGATGCCATACAGCAAAGTCAACAAGGGATCCAATTTGTTTGAAAAATAAAAACCAAACATATAAACAGTATGTTTCACAGATAAAGATCAAGAAATATGTGTACACAAACGTGGTATGAACAAGGATGGATAACTCTCATCATCATCTAAGTCTACGTAAACAGAAACGTGGTATGATCAAGGATGGATAACTCTATCATCATCTAGTCTCACGTAAACAGAAACGTGGTATGAACAAGGATGGATAACTCTCATCATCATCTAAGTCTACGTAAACAGAAACGTGGTATGATTAAGGATGGATGTACTTTTATCTTCATGATACGTAATATATTAGGTACTGCACTTTGGAATTGGTAACAAACAACGATGGTGTTTTCTTTTTAGCTGCGCACATATAGAAGGACTAGGCCTACATCATGACATAGATCTAGCCGTTTGTTGGTCTCTCCAATACGATTTGTTACCCATTTGTTACCCGTCATAACACAAAACCAACTGTCCCTGAAACACGCATACACAACAAATCTGTGTGCGGGATAACATTAATAATAATAATAATAATAATATGTCTGTTAAACGAAAAAACAAAATTTCATTACATGAGAGTGAGAGCACCAACATTTTCTAACAACAAATGAAGGAAAGAAAATTTTTTGGATACTGTACCAATGAGCGTTGAGCAAAAAACCTTTTATACTTCAGGCGACTTCCATCTCTGTAAGTAAGTAAGAAAACAGAGTGAATTCTGGGTAATACTATAACAAAACTTATAATAATAATAATAATAATAATAATAATAATAATAATAATAATAATAATAACAATAATGACATATGGTGAAAACATTCCCAACAAATTTTTCTTCTTCCCCTTTTCTAAATCCAATCATTGATTCAAATCAGGTTCTCTTTTTCAATCACTTTTTTCTCCTGCACGTATATAACTTCTACCTTTTTTTTTAAAAGTATATAGATACACACACTGACACGCCAACCATACAATCACATGACGTGTTGTCATAATACAGGCCAATGGATAACTCTTGATATATATATTATTATTATTTCATACACTAAACACCTCCCTCAAAATTACACTCCTTTTGCACCTAGCTTAAAGTCTAAAGGGGAAAATAGTAGTAGCGGCTAGATTAGCGGGGTGGGTGGGTGGGTGGGTGGGTGAGAGGGAAAGAGCTCCACTTCATCCAAAGACAACGCATGCAAGCACCACCTCCCCCTCACCCCAACCAAGATTTCCCCAAGAAGCCAAAAGTTCTAATGCTTCTGTTGGCGGCGTGTTTGTGGTGGTCCGGGTGTTTGCACACCAGTGCGGGGATGTGCGAGTGGTGCATCACGTAGTCGCTGACACTGCCCAGCAGGGTGCGTCGGATGGTGCCCATGCCCGGGACCCTATGACGATTAGGTGGGCACCGATTTGCTCCGCCGTTCTCACCACAACCTCACCTGGGTTCCCGCCAACGCTCTTCACTTTACCGCCAATCTGAAAAGGCAAAATATAATCAAGATTGTTAAAGATTGTCAAAGATTCTCAGACTCAAAGATTATCAAACAGTGTTAAAGATTCTCAAAGTGTCAAAGATTGTTAAAGATTCTCAAAGATTCTCAGAGACTGTCAAGATTCTCAAATATTATCAAAGTGTTAAAGATATCAAAGATTGTCAAACATTGTTTAAGACTATCAAAGATTGTTTAAGATTATCAAAGATTGTCAAAAACTATCAGATTGTTAAAGTTTGTTAAAGCTTTTCAAAGATTGTCAAAGATTCTCAGAAACTTCAAACATTATCAAACTGTTACAAATAATACCAAAGCTTCCATTTTTTAAATTTGTCTCACAATGACAGAATATTTCACACAAACCCCCACCCCAGCAAAAGAAAAGAACCCCACAGAAAAACAGAAAGAACTGCTAGCTTCATAAAACATTATTCACAATAATACAGTATCAACATCCACCACTAAGGTGATCTGCGGGGGGGGGGGGGGGGATTTTACTCGAAGCAACTCTATAAAATATTTCAACCTTGCCAGAGCTTGAGCCCACTACGTATTGGTTGAGAGGCCGACACTTTGCCTCTGGACTACAGAGACCCCTGTCCTGCCCTGAAGAGGGCTCTCTAATCACCTGTTGTGCTGATATATGTAATCTGTGTGTGTGCGTGTGTGTGTGTGCGTGTGTATGTGTGCGTGTGTGGTGGTCAGTGAGAGATTCAGTTCCAGTGTGTGGGCCATAGATACTTACTCCAGCGGCTTTCAATTTCTTTCCACATTCGTTCAAGAAATCTTTGATCCTCTTCTCCTCCTCGTGGAGCATGTCTGTCACCACACTCACGTCAGTCATCACCATGGCTAAAGGACAAAGCAATTTTAACTATATTATATACTGTAAATATCCTCTTTTCAAATCTCCAAGTCAGTCAGTCTCTCGCTCTCCCTCTCCCTCTCTCTCTCTCTCTCTCTCTCTCTCTCTCTCTCTCTCTCTCTCTCTCTCTCTCTCTCTCTCTCTCTCTCTCTCTCTCTCTCTCTCTCTCTCTCTCTCTCTCTCTCTCTCTCTCTCTCTCTCTCTCTCTCTCTCTCTCTCTCTCCCTCCCTCCCTCCCTCCCTCCCTCCCTCCCTCCCTCCCTCCCTCCTCTCTCTCTCTCTCTCTCTCTCTCTCTCTCTCTCTCTCTCTCTCTCTCTCTCTCTCTCTCTCTCTCTCTCTCCCTCCTCCCCTCCCTCCCTCCTCCCTCCCTCCCTCCCTCTCTCTCTCTCTCTCTCTCTCTCTCTCTCTCTCTCTCTCTCCCTCCCTCCCTCCCCCTCCCCCCACCTCTTCTCTCTCTCTCTCTCTCTCTCTCTCTCTCTCTCTCTCTCTCTCTCTCTCTCTCTCTCTCTCTCTCTCTCCCTCTCTCTCTCTCTCTCTCTCTCTCTCTCTCCCTCTCCCTCTCCCCCCCTCTCTCTCTCTCTCTCTCTCTCTCTCTCTCTCTCTCTCTCTCTCTCTTCCACCCAATCCCCTCTCTCTCTCTCTCTTCTCCATGCAATTTGCCGTATCCAATCGATGACTGATGGCCAAGGAGAGGGAGAGAGAGGACAACATCATACATGGTAGCAACAGTGACCCAAGCACAAGTACCAGTACAAGTACTACACAAGCCAATGGACTGCAGACAGACAGACATAAAGACAACACAGCACACAGGTCAGTCACACTGGTCATTACACCAACACTGGTCACAGTTACAGAAGTGGCGGACAGGACACGCCGGTGTGTTATTACAAATCGTTATTATTATAGTTGTACCGCCAGACGACCAGGGGAAAGGTCAACGCTCTCTGCCACCAGTAACCTGTGACCTTGACATTATAATTATGGACAACGGCCGCTACGGCTGGTGCAAAGACCTCAAGTTTGCACACCAAAGTAAATTCTATGACTATGACTACACATATTGTAATAACAAATACATATAATATACATCTAGCTGCCAACCTATTCAAATCGGACTGTGACAGATTTTAAAACGTAGACAGAACGGAATTTCAAATGTAGACAGAGCATACTTCGAAACGTAGACAGAACAGAACAAGCAAACAAGCTATGACATTCTTCTAAACGTAGATTTTACAAGCAAACAAGCCCTGACATTCTTCTAAACGTAGATTTTACAAGCAAACAAGCCCTGACATTCTTCTAAACGTAGATTTTACAAGCAAACAAGCTATGACATTCTTCTAAACGTAGATTTTACAAGCAAACAAGCTATGACATTCTTCTAAACGTAGATTTTACAAGCAAACAAGCTATGACATTCTTCTAAACGTAGATTTTACAAGCAAACAAGCTATGACATTCTCCTAAACGTAGATTTTACAAGCAAACAGAGAAATTCACCACATAGACGCTAGACTAAACAGACAAACTGCAACAGACTTTCAAAACAAGGACAAAACAGACACACGACGAAATTTCCAACAAAGACAGAGAAGCCAAACGACCACATACTTCTAAACATAAACAGAACAGACATACGGTAAGGAATCCTAACATTGACCACGACAGACAAAGCGGTAAGACATTACCAAACGTAGACATAATAGACAAACTACAACAGACATCTAAACGTAGACACAACAGACAAATTACAAAACTTCCAAACGTCAAACAGAGCAGACAAACTACAATAGACTTTCCAAAGCGTAGACAGGACAGACAAACCGTGACAGACTTTCTAACGTGAGACAGGACAGACACAGCTGTGACAGACTTTCTAACATAGACAGGACAGACAAACCGTGACAGACTTTCTAACGTAGACAGGACAGACACAGCTGTGACAGACTTTCTAACGTAGACAGGACAGACACAGCTGTGACAGACTTTCTAACGTAGACAGGACAGACTTTCTAACGTAGACAGGACAGACAAACCGTGACAGACTTTCTAACGTAGACAGGACAGACACAGCTGTGACAGACTTTCCAACGTGACAGGACAGACAAACCGTGACAGACTTTCCAAACGTAGACAGGACAGACAAACCGTGACAGACTTTACAACGTAGACAGGACAGACAAACCGTGACAGACTTCCAAGCGTAGACAGGACAGACAAACCGTGACAGACTTCCAAGCGTAGACAGGACAGACAAACCGTGACAGACTTCCAAGCGTAGACAGGACAGACAAACCGTGACAGACTTTCCAACGTAGACAGGACAGACACACAGCTGTGACCTTTGAGGGAGACTTACGAGACTGGATGACGGTGTGGTACTCGAGGAACGTACAGTAGTGTCACTTCATCTGTTGGCTTGTGCAGGTTCTTCATGAAATCTGTACCAGGGAACACACAGATGAAAGATATACACCATTTATTGATGGGTTCCAAGCAGGTAATAATATGTGACGATAATCGATCATAAAATTTAAAAAAAACAAAGCAAGGTGCCAAACACTTTTGACCCCAATTGCACCGAAATCAGATCAAACACTTTTGCACCAGGGGCGAAATCAAGATCAAACACTTTTGACCCCAATTGCACCAGGGGCGAAATCAAGATCAAACACTTTTGACCCCAATTGCACCAGGGGCGAAATCAAGATCAAACACTTTTGACCCCAATTGCACCAGGGGCGAAATCAAGATCAAACACTTTTGACCCCAATTGCACCAGGGGCGAAATCAAGATCAAACACTTTTGACCCCAATTGCACCAGGGGCGAAATCAAGATCAAACACTTTTGACCCCAATTGCACCAGGGGCGAAATCAAGATCAAACACTTTTGACCCCAATTGCACCAGGGGCGAAATCAAGATCAAACATGGGTTTTTTGACCCCAATTGCACCAGGGGCGAAATCAAGATCAAACACTTTTGACCCCAATTGCACCAGGGGCGAAATCAAGATCAAACACTTTTGACCCCAGTTGCACCAGGGGCGAATGGTTTTTTTATACCCCAATTGCACCAGGGTCGAATGGGTTTTTTATACCCCAATTGCACCAGGGTCGAATGGGTTTTTATACCCCAATTGCACCAGGGGAGAATGGGTTTTTTTTATACCCCAATTGCACCAGGGTCGAATGGGTTTTTTATACCCCAATTGCACCAGGGGTGAATGGGTTTTTCTCCCCAATTGCACCAGGGTCGAATGGGTTTTTGAAATTTACCCCAATTGCACCAGGGGAGAATGGGAAGAAACACCCCAATTGCACCAGGTCGAATGGGTTTTTTATAACCGCACACAACGAATGCACCAGGGGAGAATGGGTTACCAGTAACCCCGCCAATTGCACCAGGGTCGAATGGGCAAGTTCGGAGGAAAAAGGGCGTTAAAATCAGCTAGCGTCTTTTCTCTAGGGAATACAACGTCGTCCACCCACCGTGGGCGCTACTCTCAAACTGAATATAAAGAGGAAACTTTTTGTTTATTATTATTATTTTATTATTATTATTATGCGGTGATTTCAGGATGAATTGAGAAGAAACAGCAAGGCGAAACTAAATTAAAAGAAGGAAAGGAAAGCAGCGCCCGCTAACCGCACACAGACGAATCAGCAAGACGATAGGCAGGTGAAAGAAAGAAAGCAGACAAAACAAAAAAAAGAACCTAAGTAACACCCGCCAACCTCCCACACTTGCTTACTGTAGAATTCACATGTTTACTTTTAGTTTATGTCGGAGGAAAAGGGACAAATATGAAAATCACGTTATTATTTTTTTTTTAAATAATTAAAAACCAACATTTTAAATACCACCCTGGGCTATGGGCAGTCCGGGTTGGAACAACACGACATTGCAATGTGCGACACCCGTGTATAGTGTAAACTTATTGCTATTATTATTATTATTATTATTATTATTATTATTATTATTATTATTACTATTACTATTATTATTATTACTATTATTATTATTATTACTATCACTATTATTATTATTATTACAGCGTACAGCCCGCATTATATGCACAGCGTACAGCCCCATTGAATGACCCGCCATGAAGGGCCGACTCGCAATTTTATTGTCATGACGACGCAATATAAACAAAAACAAATATTCATTATTTTGATGGTGATTCTATTTACCTTTATGTTAATATTCATTATTTTGATTGTGATTCTATTTACCTTTATGTTAATATTCATTATTTTGATTGTGATTCTATTTACCTTTATGTTAATATTCATTATTTTGATTGTGATTCTATTTACCTATATGTTAATATTCATTATTTTGATTGTGATTCTATTTGCCTTTATGTTAATATTCATTATTTTGATTGTGATTCTATTTGCCTTTATGTTAATATTCATTATTTTGATTGTGATTCTATTTACCTTTTATGTTAATATTCATTATTTTGATTGTGATTCTATTTACCTTTATGTTAATATTCATTATTTTGATTGTGATTCTATTTGCCTTTATGTTAATATTCATTATTTTGATTGTGATTCTATTTGCCTTTATGTTAATATTCATTATTTTGATTGTGATTCTATTTGCCTTTATGTTAATTAATGACTTCAGATACTCAATACTCAGACGCACCATCATGGCATTTAAAAACAAGACAGACCAATTTAAACTCCAGTTCTCTTCTACACCGGTAAAAATGATTAAAACTCTCAAATCCTCACAGTATGCCTAGTCAGTGTACACTATTGTTATCATAAAAGAATGATTCTAGTTTTAAACGGTCTACCGTATGGCAGCAGGCTGCGTATGATAATACATGTAATTATAATAATAATACTTTATAGTTTTTCTATAGCACTTTAAGCCATTACACGACTCAACACGCTTTAGATAGGGCAACACACTGGAAATTTCCACCAACGAGCGTAAAATCCCATTTCGTACGATATCATTACAATGTAGTATGATTGTCTGTCTCTCCCTCTCCCCCTCCCTGTCTGTCTGTCTGTCTGTCTGTCTGTCTCTCTCTCTCTCTCTCTCTCTCTCTCTCAATCTCTCTCTCTCTCTCTCTCTCTCTCTCTCTCTCTCTCTCTCTCTCTCTCTCTCTCTCTCTCTCTCTCTCTCTCTCTCTCTCTCTCTCCCCCCATTCCCGTGTCTATCAATTTGATGATACTTCAAAGTTTAAACAGACACTCAGGGCAACTGCACTCTATATCTTTGGCACTAAAACAAAAACCAATATCTACTTGACCCTCCCTACCTGCGTGTGGTGAATAATTTAGCACAAACACACACACACTTCCAGATCATCACTATCAGTGCTTATGGCCAATGGAATGGGTGACAGTGTACTGACTTTGCGTGGTCGAAAGGCTGAAGTACATTGGGGCTAGGGGGTATGGGTCATACAACAAAGGGAAGGGATGGGAAAGGCCTGTAGTTTGCTCGTTTTAGCTTCTGCCATAATTTACCCCATCGCCTCCCTTACGAAAAGAACGCTGCTACCAACCGAGTTAACGTTCGTGATTTATTTCTTTATCAGCTCACATTCAAACTTCCGGTGTATGGGTTTAGATGCCCAAAATGATCTTTCTTTCTTTATCAGCTCTCATTCAAAACTTCCGGTGTATGGGTTTTAGATGCCCGAAATGATCTTTCTCCAGGATGCCTGTCTGGCATTTTTCTGTTTCCTTCCGTGAAGAAAGTTCAGTTTCTTTGCTTCAATGCCTCTTTTATATCGTCTTCCCACTTTCTCCGATGTCTGCCTTTGGTCTGTACAGGTTCTACCTTGGGTTTAGCTATTCTATTGTCATTCACGCTATTCTGTTTATTTCATTACTGTTTACATCCCAAACCCTCTCCAACGATTTATATCTATCGAGCGTTTTTTATGCCATCTACTTTGGTTTGATCTCTTATTGTTGTTTTTTCTGATTTTGTCTCTTTTAGTTTTCCATACTACTCTTCTTAGTTATAAGCTTACAACGATCCTTAAAAGTAAGGGGCCATAGGAAACGACGCAGGAAAGGTCACGGGTTCGATCCCAAAGGTCTTCGGTTTACTCCTTGCATTCGTCGTCTTTTTCCTATTAGCACTTTCAATGACATTTCAATCACTAACTCTCTCAACTGATTTATTCTATGGCATGCCAATCACTTTGGTTTGATCTCTATTGTTGTTTTTCTGATTTGTCTCTTTTAGGTTTTCCATACTACTCTTCTTAGTTATAAGCTTACAACGATCCTTAAAAGTAAGGCCATAGGAAACGACGCAGGGGTACGCGATCCCAAGGTCTTCGGTTTACTCCTTGTAACGTCTCGTCTTTTTTCCTATTTGGAAGACATTTCAATCACGTGTCTTTCCTATTATTCAATGGCTGGGATAAAAATGCTGTAGTTCAACTGGCTAGCGGCTATCGTAACGTAACGGCCTTGAACTTGGAAGATTTACCGTGTGTGGTTCAGGTTGGGATCAAATACGTTCAACTGGCTAGCGCTATCGTAACGGCCTTGAACTTGGAAGATTTACCGTGTGTGGTTCAGGCTGGGATCAAAAAATTTACCGTGTGTGGTTCTGGCTAGCGGCTATGATAGAGGGTACGATTCAATTTGTCAGGCTTTCAAGAGTTGAAGCGAGTAGTTCATTTAATTTGTCAGGGGCTTTCAAGAGTTGAAGCGAGTAGTTCATTCAATTTGTCAGGCTTTCAAGAGTTGAAGCGAGTAGTTCATTCAATTTGTCAGGCTTTCAAGAGTTGAAGCGAGTAGTTCATTTAATTTGTCAGGCTTTCAAGAGTTGAAGCGAGTAGTTCATTTAATTTGTCAGGCTTTCAAGAGTTGAAGCGAGTAGTTCATTTAATTTGTCAGGCTTTCAAGAGTTGACGGAAGTAGTTCATTCAATTTGTCAGGCTTTCAGAGTTGAAGCGAGTAGTTCATTTAATTTGTCAGGCTTTCAAGAGTTGAAGCGAGTAGTTCCAATTAATTTGTCAGGCTTTCAAGAGTTGAAGCGAGTAGTTCAATTAATTTGTCAGGCTTTCAAGAGTTGAAGCGAGTAGTTCATTTAATTTGGAGAGTTTTGTTTTGTCAGTTTTTGTCTTGCATCGTAAGCCCTTTTTCTTCTTCTTTTCATATATATATATATATATATATATATATATATATATATATATATATGCTATTACGCAGACTATATCCACAAACGAGGGAATCAAGGTGATACGATAAGTCACAGCAAAAGCAGGGTTGCCCTTATTTATTTAGGGAAAAAGGGAGGGGGGCACGGGTTGACGAGATCGTGGGGCACACAATAGTTCCACCATCTCACTTCTGGAAGTTTTTTTTTGTATTTGTTTTTGGTTTTTCGATTCAATGCCAGGTTTTTATTGTTGACGGTGGAATATCTAGCAGACATGCAGACAGGCAGGCAGGCAGGCAGGCTGTCTTTCCCATATTGCAACACTCTAGCTCTAAAGCAAACAAGCGTCTTGTATTCATCCATATCCAATAATTTACCTGCTTAAAGAAATGTCCTCCGAGGGAATGGGAAAAAAAGAAATAATGAATAATATCATATTTATTTTATTTTCTGTTTAATTTCATTTACCCACATCCATACCTAAGGTGATCTCGGTGCTCTTTTTGTAGGATTTTATTTTATTTTGCCCGAACTACCTTGTAAACAGCCAAGGGATCTTTAACATGCACCGAGTGTTGTGACCTGCACACGGCACCTCATTTCAATCCTCCGTCTCCGATGAGACTAGGTGTCGATCCACCTACCTGGACGGGGAGGTATCCTTTTACTCGGGGGAAAACCCCTCAGTGGAAACAGCAAAATGAAAGTTGAGTGAAAGAAGGAAAGGAAAGAAGTATGATCTATCAGCAACGCCCGCCAACCGCCCGCGAGGGTAAAAAAATACAATGACAAATTGAACAAATTAGTTCGATTTCAATTACTAAAACCTTCCATAGACTACATACATACAACACAAATAGCATTGACATGGCGATTATGGACACAGGCATTATGACGATTATAGAGCAAGGGATTATGAACAACACAAGTTTCAGTGA
>JAXRKP010001678.1:87500-102456 GCA_037039925.1 Doris montereyensis | reverse complement strand
AATCAGCGCAAACTAGTAAAACACACACACACAAATATAGTTCATTTGTTCTTTTAGTTCTTATTTAATTGTTTGTAATAATTTTCAATATAATAAATGTATATAACATATATTTGATATAGAAAAAGAACAAGTAAAGAATCAAGAGATGGGGGCAGATAACAGATAAGTCAACTACAGTTATACATTGGTTGATATGTTAACAACAACAAAACAATAACAACAACAACATAACAACAAAGAGACAATAACAACAAGTAACAATAACAACGACTGAAGAACACAGAAAAAGAACATGAACAACAAGAAACAATGACAAGACCAAAAAACAATAACAACCGAGACAAGTGAGCAAAGAAAAAGAACAAAGAAGCAAGAACGAACAATCTAAGGAGAACATACAAGAACAATTGTACAACAACAAAAACCAATAACAACATTAACAATAAACAGCAAACATAATAATAGACGACAACACAAGAACAAAAACAACCACAGAGAACGGAATAACAACAACTATAACAAGTAACAACAACAGACGATAAGGGGTTGCTGGGGGTGCAACAAGATCAAGAAAAAGAACTAGGAAGACAAGAACGAGAAACAAGGTACAAAAAATGACAGAATAAGAAGAAGAAGAAGAAGAAAAAGAAGAAGAATACCGAAGAAGAAGAAAAGAAGAAGAAGAATGAATAGAGAAGAAGAAGAAGCAGAAACAAGAAGAAGAAAAAAAAGAAGAAGAAGAAGAAGAAGGAAGAAGAAGAAGAAGGAGGAGGAGGAAGGAGGAGGAGGAGGAGGAGAGGAGAGGAGGAGGTAGGAGGAGAGGAAGAAGAAGAAGAAAGAAGAAGAAGAAGAAGAAGAAGAAGAAGAAGAAGAATAAGAAGAATGTAGAAGAATGAAGAAGAAGAAGAAGAAGAAGAAGAAAGAAAGAAGAAGAAGAAGAAGAAGAAGAAGAAGAAGAGAGGAAGAAGCAGAAGAAGAAGAAGAGAGAAGAAGAAGAAGAGAAGAAGAAGAGAGAAGAAGAAGAAGAAGGAAGGAAGAAGAAGAGAAGAAGAAGAAGAGAAGAAGAAGAAGAGAGAAGAAGAAGAAAGACAGAGAAGAAGAAGAAGAAGAAGAAGAAGAAGCAGAAGGAAAGAAGGAAGAAGAAGAAGAAGAAGAAAAGAAGAAGAGAAGAAGAAGAGAAGAAGAAGAAAAGGAAGAAGAGAAGAAGAAGAAGGAAGAAGAAGAAGAAGAAGAAGAAGAAGAAGAAGAAGAAGAAGAAGAAGAAGAAGAGAAGGAAGAAGAAGAAGAAGAAGAGAAGAAGAAGAAGAGAAGAAGAAGAAAGAAGGAAGAGAGAGAAAAGAAGAAGAAGAAAGAAGAAGAAGAGACGTAGACGAGAAGAGAAAGAAGAAGAAGAAGAAGAAGAAGAGAAGAAAGAAGAAAGAGGAAGAGAAGAAGAGAAGGAAGAAGAAGAAGAAGAAGAAGTATAGAAAGAAGAATGAAAGAAGGAAGAAGGAAGAGAAGAAGAAGAAGAAGAAGAATAGAAGAAGAAGAAGAAAGAAGAGAGAAGAAGAAGAAGAAGAGAAGAAGAAGAAGAGGGAAGGACGCAAGAAGAAGAAGAAGATGAAGTAGAAGATGAAGAAGAGAGAAAGGAAGAGAGAATGAAGAAGGAGATAGAAGAACGAAGAAGAAGAAGAGAAGAAGAAAGAAGAATGAAGAAGAGAGAAGAAGAAGAAGAAGAAGAAGAACGAGAAGAAGAAGAAGGAAGGAAGAGAGGGGAAGAAGAAAGAAAGAAGAAGAAGATAGTATGAAGAAAGAAGAAGAATAGAAGATAGGAATGACAGAAGTAGTAAGGAGAAGAAGAAGAAGAGGAAGAAGGAAGGAAGAAGAAGAACGAAGAAGAAGAAGAGGAGAAGAAGAAAGAAGAAGGAAGAAGAAGAAAGAATGAGGCAAGAACATCAAGGACAACAAGAACATTAAGGACAACAAGGACAACAAGGACAACAAGGACAACAAGAACATTAAGGACAACAAGAAACAAGAACATCAAGGACAACAAGGACAACAAGAACACAAGACAACAAGAACATTAAGGACAACAAGAACAAGGACAACAAGAACATCAAGGACAACAAGAACATTAAGACAACAAGGAAACAAGAACATTAAGGACAACAAGAACAACAAGAACAACAAGGACAACAAGAACAAGGACAACAAGAACATCAAGGACAACAAGAACATCAAGGACAACAAGAACATCAAGGACAACAAGAACATCAAGGACAACAAGAACAAGCATCAAGAACAACAAGAACATCAAGGACAACAAGAACATCAAGGACAACAAGGACAACAAGAACAATCAAGGACAACAAGAACACAACAAGGACAACAAGAACATTAAACAACAAGGACAACAAGAACATCAAGGACAATAAGAACATCAAGGACAACAAGAACATTAAGGACAACAAGGACAACAAGAACATCAAGGACAACAAGAACATTAAGGACAACAAGGACAATAAGAACATCAAGGACAACAAGAACATTAAGGACAACAAGAACATCAAGGACAACAAGGACAACAAGAAAAGCCAGGACAACAAGAACATTAAGGACAACAAGGACAATAAGAACATCAAGGACAACAAGAACAAGAATATCAAGGACAACAAGGACAACAAGAACATCAAGGACAACAAGAACATCAAGGACAACAAGGAACATCAAGGGACAACAAGAACATCAAGGACAACAAGAACAAGAAGGACAACAAGGACAACAAGAACATCAAGGACAACAAGAACATTAAAAACAACAAGAACATTAAGGACAACAAGACAACAAGAACACCAGGACAACAAGAACATTAAGGACAACAAGGACAACAAGGACAACAAGAACATCAAGGACAACAAGGACAACAAGAACATCAAGGACAACAAGAAACATCAAGAACAAGAACATCAAGGACAACAAGAATATCAAGGACAACAAGAACTTTAAGGACAACAAGGACAACAAGAATATCAAAGGACAACAAGGACAACAAGAACATCAAGGACAACAAGGACAACAATAATATCAAAAGACAACAAGGACAACAAGAATATCAAGGACAACAAGGACAACAAGAATATCACAAAAGACAACAAGGACAACAAGAATATCAAGGACAACAAGAATCAAGGACAACAAGAATATCAAGGAACAAGAACATCAAGGACAACAAGGACAACAAGGATATCAAGGACAACAAGAATATCAAGGACAACAAGAATATCAAGGACAACAAATATCAAGGACAACAAGAATATCAAGGACAAAAAATGCTAACGATGTTAGCAATTATCGAACTAGAATTATTTAGATAAGCTACGTTTTATCCTTTAAGAGAATGAAAAAACAACAACACTATTAGTAATAGATAGTAAATGATCCTCTCCCAAAACGAAGCTACAGAGCAAATTAGCAAAGGATGATGCAGACAGTCCTCGTGGAAACGGTAATACGTCTCGCTCATTCTTCTGCACACTCACGCGAAGCGTCAGAGAAATACCCCTAATTAACCAGAACTCAATTTCCTTTCCGCCATTGCGCAATTTTGAAACAAGCCAAAACAATGCAGTACAAAGCGTATTCTTTTTGGAGTTTGGACTATGTGTGCAGTAGTGTGGTTGTAAATCACATCAAGACTTCAAAGTCAATCTCGGTCACCGAAGATACCAGTTGACGTTGATGTTTAAGTAAGTGTTAATTAGCTTTGTGATATTTAAAGGTATCTTGTGTAACTGCTTCGACGAAACGATAAGAGTAAGATTTTCTGTACCTCATCGGATGTTAGGTGTAATTGAAAACAAAAGTTGAGGAGGGGGGTGGGATGGAAGAGAGAGAGAGAGAGAGAGGAGAGAGAGGAGAGAGAGAGAGAGAGAGGGAGTGTGAGAGAGAGAGAGAGTGAGTAGAGAGGAGGAGAGAGGAGAGAGAGAGAGAGAGAGAGAGAGAGAGAGAGAGGAGAGAGAAGGAGAGAGAGAGGAGAGTGGAGGAGGAGAGAGAGAGAGAGAGAGAGAGGAGAGGAGAGAGAGAGGAGAGAGAGAGAGGATAGAGAGGTAATGAGGGGAGAGAGAGAGGGGGGGGGGAGGGGGGAGCGGGAGGGGAGATGAGTGGAGGGGGAGGGATGTGTGTCGGGGTCTGGGCGTGTTGCTTGCTCTCCTGCTGTGGCTCTCTCTCCCGGCTCTGCCGTCTCTCTGTCTCTCTGCTCGCTGCTCTTCTGCTCTCGGTCTTCATTCCGCGTATGTCGACTGTCTCCTTCTCTGCGCTTCTCCGTACTCCTCTGACGTCTACTCTCGTTCTCCGTCGTTCTCGTGCCCTAGCTCTCTTCCTGCTACTCTCCTCTTACTTTTAATTCCCCCCGTTTGCCTCGTCTCTCGACGTCGGTCATTGTCGCGTCTTCTTGCTTCGCTCTCTCGTATCCATTCTGGTTTTCTCTTACGGGGCCGTTCGTCACCTACCTCTGCTCTCCCTCTCCTCGCTCTAGATTCCGAGCGCTCTACTCTCGTCCGTGCTATTTTTGTTTGTCCATCTTAGTCTCTGTCCTTTATGGTCTACTTAGCTGTTTTTTTCCAATAACTCTTCGTGCCTGCTTTAATACTGCTCTACTGCCACACCGTGACTCTTACTCTTGTTCCTACCCGTCCACTAACTTCTCTTGGTCGGGCCTCGTCTCACTCGCTGTGTGCTTTTTGCGGCCCGTCTTCTCCCCTTAAGCGGGTTCGGCTGTGCTATCTACTTGCGTGCTCGTTGTCACTCGCGCTCCGTACTGCTACGCCGTCTTTCAACCTCTCTCTACTGGCTCTCTCCCCTGTGTCTGGCTTCTCGCTGCTCAGCGGCTCTGTCTTCTCGCTCGCCTCTTCTATCTCTCGTCTCTCGTCTGTTTCTTTGGTTGTTCCTATGCTTTCTTCTCTCTCTTCTGTCTCCTTCGTACAGCCTGTCTCGATCACATTACTTTCCTGTTTAACTCACTATATTGCTGCATTCCTGCGGCTCTCTCTGTCTCAGGTCTTTCTCTCTCCTCTCTTTTCGTTTTCTCTTCTCACTCTATCTCATCCCCTCTTCCGGTCTCTTCTTATTTCATCCTTTCTCTCTTTCTCTCTTCTCATGCTCTCACTCACCGTCTCTCTCATTGTCAGACGTGTGGCTCAGTACGCGCATGTATTGTCTCGCCTCTCTGATCTGCTCTCTGTTCTCTTCGCTCACTTCTCTCTCTCTACTCGCGCTTAGGTTCCGTAGCGCTGCTTGTAGGGGGGAGTGACGCATCGGCGAGGAGCAAAATAACGCTCTCATACGCGCTTACTACTTCTTCCTCCTCCGCTTTCTTTTTCTTTCATCACCCCTTGTTCATCTTAATCTACTTCGCTTGTACTTCTCTCATTTCTTCGCTCATACTCTTTCTACCTCCTACTTACGCTTTCCCTTGCTACTTCGTCAGCTGTGCTACTCCTCCTCTTGTTACTCTACCGGTGTAGCGACGATCCTCCTGCTCATCCGCGTTATCATGGCCTCTTTCCTCTGGCTTTCTCGTCTGGTCATGTCCTTCGTCTGAATTCTTATCGTGGCGTTGGTCTGCCGTTTTCCTTTAGTTCTTGTGTTTGGTTTATGGTGTTTTCTGCTGTCGATTCATGACTGTGTCGACGCGCGCGCGTGGAGAGTGGTTTGATGTTTCTTTGACTGCGTTCTCTCTTCTTTGTTTCGCATTCTTTCCTGTCGTGGATTATTCTGCTCAGTCTTGTGCTTTATTGCTACTTCTGCGTCTCTCGTCTTCTTAATTTGTGTCCTCTTGGTCCCTTGTCTCTTTTGGTCTCGCTTCCTCTGTCGCTTCTCTCTCTCTCTCTCGCCTGCCAAGACATAACTAAAATGTATGAAAAGTGTGTGCAATGTAAGCTGTGTGTTTGGTAAAGTTCTATTTTGCCATCGTACTACATACCCACTATAGGGCGTTTGGTGAAGTTGACCATAGCAATGGCTGACCTCATCTCTAGACGTGGGCAGATGACCACATCAGTAATGCTTGACTTAAACCACTCACATGGAGACAGTGCCAATGGACATTGATGCCTTCAACCCACTCATTTGGTCCGAGCCCCACTGGTTTTAGGCCAGGCCGTGGTCAGATCCCCCCCCCCCAACCAAGGCCGTCTCTCTAATAGCGGCCTGGACAGGCAGAAAAAAACATGGCGTCGCCCTATCAGTGGCCGTCTACGTGGCGGGCCCCGCAGCAGGACCAACGCAGCCAACTAGATCTAGATCTAGCTCTGCTAACTCTGTTGTTAGTAGTCTTAGACTGTCATCAGTTAGATCTCTATAAATCTACAAGACATTGTACTTGTACTACGCACATCACTATCATCCACACACACACTAATTACTTCGTAAGATTAAAAAGAATCCAACACAGTGTTAATGTATAGTTAATTGTTTTATTTTTATTTTCATGGTATAAAATCAGTCATCAAAATATTTCCATTTTCAATCATGTTTCATAAGGTCTCTCTCTCTCTCTGTCGGTCTATCTCTCTCTTTCTCTCTCTCTTTTCATTTTCCTCTTTCTCCTCTCTTCTTTCTCTTCTCTCTTTCTCTCCCTCTCTCTCTCTCTCACACACACACACACAGTATACAATGTAGATAGAGATACAAAATCTTATTGTTAATATTAAAATCACTGTATATATTTATAATGCAAAACGAGTACTGTACTGCGTTAAATGAAGATGGTATAAAATCAGTCATCAAAATATTTCCATTTTCAATCATGTTTCATAAGGTCCTCTCTCTCCCTCTCTCGCTCTTCGGTCTGTCGCTCTCTCTTTCTCTCTCCTTTTCTCTCTCTCTCTCTCTCTCTCTCCTCTCTCTCCACCCTCCTCTCTCCACACACACACACACACAGTATACAATGTAGATAGAGATACAAAATCTTATTGTTAATATTAAAATCACTGTATATATTTATAATGCAAAGCGAGTACTGCTAGATTAAATGAAGATGGTATAAATCAGTCATCAAAATATTTCCATTTTCAATCATGTTTCATAGGTCTCTACTCTCTCTGTCGGTCTGTCTCTCTCTCTCTCCCTCTCTCTCTTTCTCTCTCTCCCTTTTCTCTCTCTCTCTCTCTCTCTCTCTCTCTCTCTCTCTCTCTCTCTCTCTCTCTCTCTCTCTCTCTCTCACCTTACACACACATTATTGTATGAATAGGAATACAAAATCTTATTTGTTAATATTAAAATCACTGTATATATTTATAATGTAAAGCAGTACTGTACTGCGTTAAATGAAGATAAAGACAAAGCTCCCATAGTAACACTAGTAACAGTAGTGAAACAAATTATTTAGTGATTTAAGACTCAATCAAAGTGGCCAAACAACAATATGAATTAGACCAAAAAGCAAAAAATAACAACATTGAGGATTACAAAGTAAAATCCTTTACTGAACTTATACACTAGTACTAGTACAGTGCACAACACGACAAAGAAGTTGTGCACTTAGATAATAAATGAACTCTTGCTCTCAAATTCAATTTGATAAAAACAGTTTTACAGAAATATCTGTTTAAGATGATTCTAAAAATCTTCATAAAATGCCACAGACATGAACTTGAGTGAAAGAATAGGACTAAATATAAAATTAGGAATGAAACAGACAGGTCTGTCTTAAATCATATTCATATGATAATTTTGTTAGGATGTATGGACTATGTATCCTGTATGGGTGTTATAATTGTTACCCTGTGTGTATTCTTTATTGTTATAAAATTCTAATCACTCCCTTTGTGTAGCTCTTCTACTCATAAAATGTATGAATTGGATTATTGTTATTGTAACTTTGTAACCTGCTCTTCTTCCGGTTTCTCCTACAAAATTGTAGATGTTTGTCCTTCGCTCAATAAAAATGATTTAGATCTCAACCCGTGTCCATCAATTTCTAGGATGGCGGCCCAGCCATCCTTTACAGGTTATGGGCAGGAACATCACCTTCAATGGGATGAGGAATGCTACGAGCTATGGGAAGCGAAGTTCCTTGCTTTTATGAGGATACGTGGTTTGTATGATGTCCTTAAAGACGTCGACAATGACGCTGCTCAGACTGCTGAGATCGATCGTAGTAAAAGCGAAGCGTATGCCGAGCTAATTCAGCTGCTCGATGACCGTTCCCTCTCTTTAATATTAAGGGACGCGAACGGGTGAAACTACCGAGCCTTACGAATCCTACGGTCACACTACCGACCGAAAGGCACAGCAAGGATACTTACGCTGTACAATGAATTGACATCGCTTGTTAACCATCCAGATGAGTCAATCACCGACTACATCATCAGAGCAGAGACGGCATCATCGGCTCTCAAGCAAGCTGGAGAAAATATAAGTGACTCACTTCTAATTGCTATGGTGTTGAAAGGACTGCCTAAGAATATCAACCATTTATTACACTGACAACTCAATGAGAGAAATCAGTCGTTCAGGAATTCAAAGAAAGTCTTCGAAATCAAGAGGAGAACGTTCAACTTCAAAGTGACATTTCTGTCCTTAGCATAAATTCTTCGACTTACAAACGCCCGTACCGGTACCAGAAGTACGATGATTCACGCTGTCCACCACATGCTGCCTCATCAAAATGGTGTACTTAATTGCAAAATCAAATTCACACAACACCAAACAATGCAGGAATCTACAACAAAGATGGTGTGGAAATTGTAAATAAAAAACTCACGATACAGCATTTTGTCGGGAAAATAGACACAAAACTTCCGCCAAAGCCTTAGCACATGAAAGCGAAAGTGATCAAAGTAAAAGTGCATACTACCACTTTTCCGTCAATCATTACAACAACAAAAATCACCCCTACGAAAACGAGCGATACGAATCACCCCAACAATATAATACTTGTCGACAGTGGAGCCCGTGTCACATAATCCACGAATAATGTCTGCTTCATCAAAATGTTTTTCACACACAACAGTGTTTTTTGTCACAATCAAATTGTCACGAGGAATATTTTTTCCCACTGCTCTACAAGTTCATCCTTTGGAAATGAAAATGAGTTCACATATCCGACTTTGTCTTGTTGTTCCCCTGACCTTTTGTAGTTTGAAGAGCAGCCAGGGACACAGCATTTGTTGACCATTGTCAGCTGAAAAAGAAAACAAAAATAGAAATGAATTAGTAACCTTAGTTTCACTAAAGATTCTTTCTTCACAATGTCCCCTCCCCTCATTTTATATGCCACATCAACAACATAGACCTCAAATGATGATGATAATAATGATATGGCAATAAAAATTGCTTGCTTCTAATTTTATATTATTATATTATCATACACTTATTAGATTAGCACCATTTCAGACTTTGCACTATGCATCAACTCACTGTTTGACATCATTAACCTATTCTTGATCTTAGTAGCCTAATACTAATAGTATGGCATCTGTGTTAGGTCTTGAATCATAAACATCAAGTAATGACAATTGCTTTTAAAATATAGAGTATCATAATAATGAAGAATAAACTTAGGCCTACATCTACTTACTTAGGCCTAGATCTACTTACCTTTTTATTTTGGTAGATGGCAAACAACTTGTAATAAACAGCTCTGAGACGAAATGAACATGGGCGCAGCCATATTGAAAATAGTGAGCGGAGTGATATATACTAGACTGCGTAATGGGCCTTTGGCCTTGATTTCTATTATTTCATTGTCGGCGTAGGCGGAAATAATTCCACAATGAATTAAAAATATTCGGATTATTGGATTAAATATTGGGTTTAAATCAGTCTTAATTTTTTATTTGTATTTAACTCTAACGTGGGAAGTGACAATAGTAATGGGTGACCTCAACTCTAACGGAAGTGACAATAGTAATGGATCACCTCAACTCTAACGTGGGAAGTGACAGTAGTAATGGGTGACCTCAACTCTAACGTGGGAAGTGACAATAGTAATGGGTGACCTCAACTCTAACGTGGGAAGTGACAGTAGTAATGGGTGACCTCAACTCTAACGTGGGAAGTGACAGTAGCAATGGGTGACCTCAACTCTAACGTGGGAAGTGACAGTAGTAATGGGTGACCTCAACTCTAACGTGGGAAGTGACAGTAGTAATGGGTGACCTCAACTCTAACGTGGGAAGTGACAGTAGTAATGGGTGACCTCAACTCTAACGTGGGAAAACTCTTTCAAAGAGTTAAGAGTAGAGGACGGTAAAGGAAACCAAGGATTAGGATGGAAAAATGAAATGAGAGAAAAAATTTTATTGAATGGACACAAATGAACAATTACATCACAGGAAACATCTGGCAGCCAGAAGGAAGGGTGATATCCGGGTAACAACAAAAAACCAGATAAATTTCATTTTTTAAAGAAAAAAAAAGAGAAATACTCACATAAATGCAAAACCTTACCAGGAGCAGACTGTTATAGTGATCATGAAACTGTAATGGGTAAATTCAAGCTAAAGTCCAAGAAAAGGAAACAGATTAAGAACAATGGTTTACACCTGAATGGAAATCACCTATCAAAACGGGAAAAGTATACAATATCACATGACACATCTTAAATCTCACTTATCAATACGGAAAAGTATACAATATCACCTGGCACGTCTTAAATCTCACTTATCAATACAAAAGTATAAAACCACGTCTTAAATCTCACTTATCAAAACGGGAAAAGTAACAATATCACCTGACGTCTTAAATCTCACCTATCAATACTGGAAATGTATACAATATCACATGACACGTCTTAAATCTCACTTATCAATACGGGAAAAGTATACAATATCACCTGGCACGTCTTAAATCTCACCTATCAATACTGTAATGTATACAATATCACATGACACGTCTTAAATCTCATCTATCAATACTGGAAATGTATACAATATCACATGACACGTCTTAAATCTCACCTATCAATACTGGAAATGTATACAATATCACATGACACGTCTTAAATCTCACCTATCAATACTGGAAATGTATACAATATCACATGACACGTCTTAAATCTCACCTATCAATACTGGAAATGTATACAATATCACATGACACGTCTTAAATCTCACCTATCAATACTGGAAATGTATACAATATCACATGACACGTCTTAAATCTCACCTATCAATACTGGAAATGTATACAATATCACATGACACGTCTTAAATCTCACCTATCAATACGGGAAAAGTATACAATATCACCTGGCACGTCTTAAATCTCATCTATCAATACGGGAAAAGTATACAATATCACCTGACACGTCTTAAATCTGATATATCAATACTGGAAAAGTATACAATATGACCTGACACGTCTTAAATCTCACCTATCAATACGGGAAAAGTATACATTATCCATAAAGAATACACCTGAAACACTGGATATCATCGGAGAAGTTGAAGTACAATGGGAGAAACTGAAAGAATGCCTAATGGAGACAGCTACAGAAGTACAGCTACAGAAGTACACCTACAGAAGTACAGCTACAGAAGTACAGCTACAGAAGTACAGCTACAGAAGTAATTCCAAAGAAAGAAAGAAAGAAAGAAGAATGAAATAAAAATGGATGACAGATGAAATCTTGATTCTTATATATAAAAGAAGAATGGTGAGGACAAATAAAGAGTAATATGAACAACTTCTGAAATAGATTGAAGACAAATGGAATAAAACTAAAGAGGAATGGGTAAAGGGTAAGTGTAGGCAAATTGAATTTCTACACAGTAAGTAAAATGCCACAAGTTATACACAGAGGAATGGATGACGTAATTGGAAAACAAAATACAGATTCCTGGGGTTGTATAAAACAAAAAGACAGATTCCTGGGGTTGTATAAAACAAAAGACAGCTTCCTGTGGTTGTAAAAACAAAAGACAGCTTCCTGGGGTTGTATAAAACAAAGGACAGATTCCTGGGGGTTGTATAAAACAAAAAGATAGCTTCCTGGGGTTGTGTAAAATAAACGACAGCTTCCTGGGGATGTATAAAAAAAAGACAGCTTCCTGGGATTGTATAAAATAAAAGACAGCTTCCTGGGGTTGTATAAAACAAAAGACAGCTTCCTGGGGTTGTAAACAAAAGACAGCTTCCTAGTGTTGTATAAAATAAAAGACAGCTGCCTGGGGTTGTGACAGCTTCCTGGGATTGTATAAAACAAAAGACAGCTTCCTGGGGTTGTATAAAACAAAAGACAGCTTCCTGGACAGCTTCCTGGGTTGTATAAAACAAAAGACAGCTTCCTGGGGTTGTATAAAACAAAAGACAGCTTCCTGGGGTTGTATAAAACAAAAGACAGCTTCCTGGTGTTGTATAAAAAAAAGACAAAATACAGACAGCCTCCTGGGGTTGTATAAAACAAAAGACAGCTTCCTGGGGTTGTATAAAACAAGAGACAGCTTCCTGGGGTTGTATAAAACAAAAGACAGCTTCCTGGGGTTGTATAAAACAAAAGACAGCTTCCTGCTGGGGTTGTATAAAACAAAAGACAGCTTCCTGGGTTGTATAAAACAAAAGACAGCTTCCTGGGGTTGTATAAAACAAAAGACAGCCTCCTGGGGTTATATAAAACAAAAAGACAGCTTCCTGGGGTTGTATAAAACAAAAGACAGCTTCCTGGGGTTGTATAAAACAAAAGACAGCTTCCTGGGGTTGTATAAAACAAAAGACAGCTTCCTGGGGTTGTATAAAACAAAAGACAGTTTCCTGTATGTAAAACAAAAGACAGCTTCCTGGGGTTGTATAAAACAAAAGACAGCTTCCTGGGGTTGTATAAAACAAAGACAGCTTCCTGGGGATGTATAAAACAAAAAGACAGCTTCCTGGGGTTGTATAAAACAAAAGACAGCTTCCTCGGGATGTATAAAATAAAAGACAGCTTCCTGGGGATGTATAAAACAAAAGACAGCTTCCTTCCTAGGGATGTATAAAACAAAAGACAGCTTCCTAGGATGATGTAAAAGACAGCTTCCTGGGGATGTATAAAAAGACAGCTTCCCGGGATGTATAAGATAAACGACAGCTTCCTGGGGATGTATATAAAACAAAGACAGCTTCCCCGGGATGTATAAAATAAAAGACAGCTTCCTGGGATGTATGGATGTATAAAATAAAAGACAGCTTCCTGGGGATGTATAAAATAAAAGACAGCTTCCTGGGGATATATAAAACAAAAGACAGCTTCCCCGGGATGCATAAAATATAAGACAGCTTCCTGGGGATGTATAAAATAAAAGACAGCTTCCTGGGGATGTATAAAACAAAAGACAGCTTCCTCTGGATGTATAAAATAAAAGACAGCTTCCCTGGATGTATAAAATAAAAAAACAGCTTCCTGGGGATATATAAAACAAAAGACTGCTTCCTGGAGATGTATAAAATAAAAGACAGCTTCCTGGGGATATATAAAACAAAAGACAGCTTCCTGGAGATGTATAAAATAAAAGACAGCTTCCTCGGGATGTATAAAATAAAAGACAGCTTCCTCGGGATGTATAAAATAAAAGGCAGGAGACGTCATAATGGAAAAGGTAAGAGTTTAGAAAGATAGTCAGATTACATAAAAGAATTGTATGATGAAACTCGCGATGAAGGCAATAATGCAGACCAATGAAAGACGACAAATATTGAGAGAAGAGGTAGAGATAGCCATGAAACATATGGAAATGAATAAGGCTACTTTACAAGATAATGTTGCCTTGGAACTGATTAAGGCTCTAAGTGAATAAGGGTACATAGCCAGATAATGTTGCCTTGGAAATGAATAAGGCTACATGGCCAGAGAATGTTGCCTTGGAAATGAATAAGGCTACATGACCAGATAATGTTGCCTTGAGAATAGGCTCGATGTAACATTGAACCACTTTTTGACTCGATTGTATTGACATATTTATATTTGCTAGAAAGTGCTTCATATGGTAAAGTAATACTAACTAGGTTATTCAATAACATTTACAACACATCAACCATTCCAGACGATCTTTGAAAGTTAATGTTCATTACATTACCAAAGAAAGCAGGTGCAATACAATGTAAAAAACATAGAACAATCAGTTTGATGAGCAACATAACAAAGATGTTTCTTAGAGCTGTAATGAAGCGAATAAGAAAGAAAATAAGATAAGAAATAGCAGAGGAACAGTTTGGGTTCATGAAAGGGAAGGGAACACTCAATGCTATATGCATTATATACATGTTAAGAATGACGTGTATCTCTGCTTTATCGATTATACCAAAGCCTTCGATAGTGTCAGGCATGAGGAATTAACTTCCCTTCTTGAAACATTACATACCAACGGCAAAGATGTGATAATTACCTTTCAAAAACCTGTACTTGGAGCAGACAGCAGCACAAAGATTGTTGGAGAGACAGGCAAACTCCAGGAAATCAAAAGAGGTGTGAAACAGGGTTGTTTCTTGTCGCCAGATCTGTTTTCATTATGTAGTGTGATAATATTGCGGAACATAAAACATGATGGCATTGATATCAGAGGACATGTCATAAACAACATAAGATATCTTGACGATTTAGTTTTAATTGTAGAGGGTGAAAACAAGCTACAACATCTAATTGACCTAGTGGAGAAAGAAAGCAAAAGCATTAAAACTAAACAGCAAGGAAACAAAAGTCATAGTTATTAGCCGAAAACCTCAAAGATCAACATGCGAAAACCTGAATGATCAACATGCAAAACCTCAATGATCAACATACAAAACCTCAATGATCAACATACACAATTTAAAAGCAAGACCTTGAACGCAAGCAAGTCGACATCTTGAAATACGTAGGCTCCATCATAACGTCAGATGGAAGGACTAACACAGAGATAAAGCAAGGCAAAAATAAATCAAACAAAGCACTTTCTGACAAATATAAATATATCTATACAAACGAGGAAAAACATTGCTTCAATGCTGTTACATC
>JAXRKP010001678.1:77500-80000 GCA_037039925.1 Doris montereyensis | reverse complement strand
AGTCAACAGCTCGAGGATGTAAGTGTAAAGTAAAGGCAGTGGTGTCGCTCCATGAGGATGTGTGTCCAACCATTAGCATGACGTCTCTTCTATGCCCATCGTCAGGTCGTGAGCCTACCAACTGCCATAACTGCTCTTCTTGATGTCTTGGTCTTTACACGTTATTGTTATTGGTGTCCTTATTGCCGTCGTCGTCGTCGTCGTCATGGTCGTCGTTGTTGTTGTTGTTGTTGTAGTAGTAGCCATTGTAATTGTTGCTGTTATCAGTGATGTCGTCATCGTTGTCGTCGTCGTTGTTGTTGTTGTTGTTGTAGTAATAGTCATTATTGTAATTGTTGCTGTTATCAGTGATGTCGCCATCGTTGTCGTCGTTGTTGTTGTTGTTGTTGTTGTAGTAGTAGTAATAGTCATTATTGTAATTGTTGCTGTTATCAGTGATGTCGTCATCGTTGTCGTCGTGGTTGTTGTTGTTGTTGTTGTTGTACTAGTAGTGGTCATTATTGTAATTGTTGCTGTTATCAGTCATGTCGTCATCGTTGTCGTCGTCGTCGTCGTCGTAGTAATTGTTGTAGCAGGTGTTGCTGTAACTACTGTTGTTATTGTTGTTGTCGGGGTCGTTGGGGTCGTCGTGGTCGTCGTCGTCGTCGTTGTTGCTGTAATTATTGTAGTTGTTATTGTTACTGTTGTCGTTGTTGTTATTATTGTTGTCGTCGTCGCTGTTGAGGTTGTCGTTGTTATTGCTGGTTTTGTTTTTTTGGTTTTTCTTTTTCTATCAAACCTTTTCAACTCGTAATTGGTATAACTATTCATTGTCCGGGATCGTTTCAGCAGTAGAGCCTTTTGAATAAACAGTGACATTTAAATTGCTTAGCTCGATAGCTTGTTTTTATTTCATTTGGTTTACCCACTATCGGAAAATGAGGTGATCTTGAGTTTTCTTTGGTAGGATTTTTAAAATTTGCCCGACTGTCTTGTAAACAGCCAACGGATCTTTAACGTGCACAGAGCGTTTGATCTGCACACGGGGCCTCCTTTTATCATCCACCACTACCATTACTACTATCACCACCACTACCATTACTACTATCACCACCACTACCATTACTACTATCACCACCACTACCATTACTACTATCACCACCACTACCATTACTACTATCACCACCACTACCATTACTACTATCACCACCACTACCATTACTACTATCACCACCACTACCATTACTACTATCACCACCACTACCATTACTACTATCACCTACCACTACCATTACTACTACACCACCACTACCATTACTACTATCACCACCACTACCATTACTACTATCACCACCACTACCATTACTACTATCACCACCACTACCATTACTACTATCACCACCACTACCATTACTACTATCACCACTACCATTACTACTATCACCACCACTACCATTACTACTATCACCACCACTACCATTACTACTATCACCACTACCATTACTACTATCACCACTACCATTACTACTATCACCACTACCATTACTACTATCACCACCACTACCATTACTACTATCACCACCACTACCATTACTACTATCACCACCACTACCATTACTACTATCACCACCACTACCATTACTACTATCACCACCACTACCATTACTACTATCACCACCACTACCATTACTATCACCACCACTACCATTACTACTATCACCACCACTACCATTACTACTATCACCACCACTACCATTACTACTATCACCACCACTACCATTACTACTATCACCACCACTATCATTACTACTATCACCACCACTACCATTACTACTATCACCACCACTACCATTACTACTATCACCACCACTACCATTACTACTATCACCACCACTACCATTACTACTATCACCACCACTACCATTACTACTATCACCACCACTACCATTACTACTATCACCACTACCATTACTACTATCACCACCACTACCATTACTACTATCACCACCACTACCATTACTACTATCACCATACCATTACTACTATCACCACCACTACCATTACTACTATCACCACCACTACCATTACTACTATCACCACCACTACCATTACTACTATCACCACCACTACCATTACTACTATCACCACCACTACCATTACTACTATCACCACCACTTTACTACTATCACCACCACTACCATTACTACTATCACCACCACTACCATTACTACTATCACCACCACTACCATTACTACTATCACCACCACTACCATTACTACTATCACCACCACTACCATTACTACTATACTACTACCATTACTACTATCACCACCACTACCATTACTACTATCACCACCACTACCATTACTACTATCACCACTACCATTACTACTATCACCACTACCATTACTACTATCACCACTACCATTACTATTATCACCACTACCATTACTACACCACTACCATTACTACTATCACCACTACCATTACTACTATCACCACTACCATTACTACTATCACC
>JAXRKP010001678.1:52500-72500 GCA_037039925.1 Doris montereyensis | reverse complement strand
TGGCTTATGGAATAGCCAGTCTGTTGTTGTGTATCCTTGTTCTCCTGGCTGTCGGTTTTATGCTGTCGGGGAAACTGACGTCGGTTTGTTGGTGAAAATATTTTGTGAACTGTTGTCACTTTGTCCCTTTTTCGTCGTGCGCATATTGTTTCGAGGTTGAGTTTGTTCATTAGGCCTGATGCGCTAGTGTGGGGTGAGAAGTGGCCGCATATTCGTTGTGCTGTTCTCCTTTGCACTATTTCCAATGCGTTAATGTCTTTATGGTGATGTGGGTCCCACACGACACTAGCGTATTCCAGTATTGGCCGCACTAAGGTTTTGAAACAGTGCGTTTGAATGGAGATCGGGCATCCTTTTGGGTTGCGACAAACGGATGCGCAGATTTTATTAGCTTTGGCCGTTATTGCTGATATATGAGCGTCCCAGTTCAGGTTCTTTGTTATTTCTATTCCGAGATATTTTGTGATTCTACTTTTGGAGAGTATGGTTATGGAGTATGTAGTCATATTTTATGGGCACGCGTTTGTTCGGGATGGTTAAGGTGTTGCATTTTGTTACGTTGAACTCCATCATTCATTTAATTCCCCATTCTTTGAGTTTTTTAAAGATCGTTGTTGAGATCGGTACAGTCCTGACCTGTATGAATGTGTTTATATAGCCCAATGTCGTCCGCGAAGAGTTTTGGATTTGATTTAAGGTTGTATGGCAGGTCATTGATGTAAATTAGAAACAACGTAGGTCCAAGTACAGATCCTTGTGGTACACCTGATGTTACTAGACCAATGTCAGATTTTTGACCACCGACAACTTCTTGGGTTCGTCCGCTCAGAAAAGATTGTATCCAGTTCAACGTTTTTTCATCTATACCTGCTATCATTTTCAATTTCTGAAGGAGGCGCATGTGGGGTACTTTGTCGAACGCGTTTGAAAGTCTAATAATATGACATCTGTTTGACCGCCTCTGTCGAGTTCCGATGTGATATCTTCTAACACAGAGCTCAGTTGTGTTACGCAGGATCTATGTTTTCAATAATTTAGCTTAAGTTAATAAATTAATTTATAATTTAGCTCAATGTACATTCTTATACATGAAATCAAAGACAAACTTCCACAGGCATCAATGATATTTATCTTGTCTTATCACATCTTATCTTGTCAGCATTCATTCTTTCTGATCTTAACATTATCGTTGGCTTAGAATTAGATTGTACTAACTACACATTTGACGATTGAAGTTAAAGTTATCGTCAGATTCGCAGTCGCCAATTGTTATGCCTCACTAAGATTTTAAAACTAAAATTGTCTATTTTTGTCACAGCTTTCACATACACTTTATCCTAGCTTCAGATTTTATTTCCAACAGAGAACTTTAGAGACGTTTAAAGTTTTGTCTTTCCTCACTTGACTTAGGTGTGAATGAGGACCCAGCTATAGGTATAGATGTATATTGTTAGAGTGTTAGTACACAAAATCTAACAGGCTTGTATACTGCGTGCTCCCTCAGAGTAGAGAAGGACTTTTGAATGAAATGGCCTGCTGGCTGGGGGATAAATGATGTACAGTCCGTGAGCATACGCTTGTGCGGATACGGATTGTAAATCCATCTTTCTCTTTCTTTATGTAGCAGACAGTAAGTTACTAAGAATGCCATTGCTTAATCGGATACAATTTCATGATTTTATTAGCAATCATAAATGATAGATTGATACTCTACTCACAGTTAAAGCTGCTTGATTGATTGACATTTATCCCGTCCACCATATGCGGTGGTCTCAGGGTAAGTTAAGAGGAAAAATAAGAGCAAGATAAAAGAAACGTGAAAGAGTGAAATGAAAGAAGTAGGACCTACCAGTAGCGCCTACCAACCGCCCACTCTAGCTGCAGTTTATGATTGTTTATGTTGTGTGTGTTCGTCGATGCGTCATGACACGTAGGGATGCACGAAAGTAATAGATTGATCGTAACAATTTAAGAAAGGAGATTTGAGAGACTGATAATAAAGACAACCAGATAAAAACATTTAACTTCTCTTGAACAAACAAAGTATGCACTGGTTCTGACAGTCAACACCTTGCAAATGAAGGGGTTAGATGGTTGACAGTCAACACCTTGCAAATGAAGGGGTTAGATGGTTGACAGTCAACACCTTGCAAATGAAGGGGTTAGATGGTTGACAGTCAACACCTTACAAATGAAGGGTTAGATGGTTAACAGTCAACACCTTACAAATGAAGGGGTTAGATGGTTAACAGTCAACACCTTACAAATGAGGGGTTAGATGGTTAACAGTCAACACCTTACAAATGAAGGGGTTAGATGGTTGACAGTCAACACCTTACAAATGAGGGGGTTAGATGGTGACAGCTAACACCTTTACAAATGAGGGGGTTGACAGTCAACACCTTACAAATGAGGGGGTTAGATGGTTGACAGTCAACACCTTACAAATGAGGGGGGTTAGATGGTTGACAGTCAACACCTTACAAATGAGGGGTTAGATGGTTGACAGTCAACACCTTACAAATGAGGGGGTTAGATGGTTGATCTACTACATTGTATATATTCAAAAATGATGGGTTGAGAAAATCAACTGTCTTCCCTTAGTTCTAAATAAAGCCCTTCAATCAACTGTTTCTTCCCTTAGTTCAACACCCTATTAAATGTTTCTTAGATGCAAAATACAGCCCTATCAATTGTATATATTCTTCCCTGATGTTTTGAATAAAATCAATTTACTGTTTCTTCCCTTAGTTCTAAATAAAGCCCTATCAATCAACTGTTTATTCTCTTAGTTCTAATTAAAGCCCTATTAATTTACTGTTTCTTCCCTTAGTTCTAAATAAAGCCCTATCAATTTACTGTTTATTCTCTTAGTTTTAAATAAAGCCCTATCAATTTACTGCTTTTTCCCTTAGTTCTAAATAAAGCCCTATCTATTTACTGTTTATTCCTTAGTTTTAAATAAAGCCCTATCAATTTACTGTTTCCTCCCTTAGTTTTAAATAAAGCCCTTTCAATTTACTGTTTATTCTCTTAGTTCTAAATAAAGCCCTATCAATTTACTGTTTCTTCCCTTAGTTCTAAATAAAGCCCTATCAATTTACTGTTTCTTCCCTTAGTTCTAAATAAAGCCCTATCAATTTACTGTTTCTTCCCTTAGTTCTAAATAAAGCCCTATCAATTTACTGTTTCTTCCCTTAGTTCTAAATAAAGCCCTATCAATTTACTGTTTCTTCCGCTTTATTCTAAATAAAGCCCTATCTATTTACTGATTTCTTCCCAGAGTTCTAAATAAAGCCCTATCAATTTACTGTTTCTTGGCTTAGTTCTAAATGCAGCCCCATCAATTTACTGTTTCTTCCCTTGGTGATCTACAGGTAAAGCCCTATCAATTTCTTTTACGACAGCCGCTTTATAATGTGATATAATCCGCCTTGAACAAATATGATTTCTTCACCAGGAGACTCTTGGATTTAAAGTCTGAGATGTCGGGAAAAAACCCTCACAATATTATGAAAAATGGCGTATAGTGGGTTTTGCATCACCCCTCAAATAAAACTGAAATCTCACTGTTACCGGTGATCTCAGGTGAACAGGAGTATAACTAATAAACCTTACACGACAAACGGAACAGAAAAACTGCAAGACAAAAGGGCTGTAGAACTGGAAGACAAGAATGGATATAGAACGGAAAGACAAGAATGGATATAGAACTGAAAGACAAGAATGGATATAGAACTGTAAGACAAGAATGGATATAGAACTGAAAACAAGAATGGATATAGAACTGAAAGACAAGAATGGATATAGAACTGTAAGACAAGAATGGATATAGAACTGAAAGACAAGAATGGATATAGAACTGTAAGACAAGAATGGATATAGAACTGAAAGACAAGAGTGGATATAGAACTGTAAGACAAGAATGGATATAGAACTGAAAGACAAGAGTGGATATAGAACTGGAAGACAAGAATGGATATAGAACTGAAAAACAAGAGTGGATATAGAACTGGAAGACAAGAATGGATATAGAACTGAAAGACAAGAGTGGATATAGAACTGTAAGACAAGAATGGATATAGAACTGTAAGACAAGAATGGATATAGAACTGTAAGACAAGAATGGATATAGAACTGTAAGACAAGAATGGATATAGAACTGAAAGACAAGAATGGATATAGAACGGAAAGACAAGAATGGATATAGAACTGAAAGACAAGAGTGGATATAGAACGGAAAGACAAGAATGGATATAGAACTGAAAGACAAGAGTGGATATAAAACTGGAAGACAAGAATGGATATAGAACTGAAAGACAAGAGTGGATATAGAACGGAAAGACAAGAATGGATATAGAACTGAAAGACAAGAATGGATATAGAACTGAAAGACAAGAATGGATATAGAACTGAAAGACAAGAATGGATATAGAACTGAAAGACAAGAATGGATATAGAACTGAAAGACAAGAATGGATATAGAACTGAAAGACAAGAGTGGATATAAAACTGGAAAGACAAGAATGGATATAGAACTGTAAGACAAGAATGGATATAGAACTGTAAGACAAGAATGGATATAGAACTGACAAGAATGGAAGACAAGAATGGATATAGAACTGTAAAGACAAGAATGGATATAGAACTGAAAGACAAGAATGGATATAGAACTGTAAGACAAGAATGGATATAGAACTGAAAGACAAGAATGGATATATAACTGGAAAGACAAGAATGGATATATAACTGGAAGACAAGAATGGATATATAACTGAAAGACAAGAATGGATATAGAACTGTAAGACAAGAATGGATATAGAACTGTAAGACAAGAATGGATATAGAACTGAAAGACAAGAATGGATATAGAACTGAAAGACAAGAATGGATATAGAACTGAAAGATAAGAATGGATATAGAACGAAAAGACAAGAATGGATATAGAACTGAAAGACAAGAATGGATATAGAACTGGAAGACAAGAATGGATATAGAACTGGAAGACAAGAATGGATATAGAACTGAAAGACAAGAATGGATATAGAACTGTAAGACAAGAATGGATATAGAACTGTAAGACAAGAATGGATAAAGAACTGAAAGACAAGAATGGATATAGAACTGAAAGACAAGAATGGATATAGAACGGAAAGACAAGAATGGATATAGAACTGAAAGACAAGAATTGATATATAACTGGAAGACAAGAATGGATATAGAACTGGAAGACAAGAATGGATATAGAACTGGAAGACGAGAATGGATATAAAACTGGAAGACAAGAATGGATATAGAACTGTAAGACAAGAATGGATATAGAACTGAAAGACAAGAATGGATATAGAACTGGAAGACGAGAATGGATATAGAACTGGAAGACAAGAATGGATATAGAACTGGAAGACGAGAATGGATATAGAACTGGAAGACAAGAATGGATATAGAACTGGAAGACGAGAATGGATATAGAACTGAAAGACAAGAATGGATATAGAACTGTAAGACAAGAATGGATATAGAACTCTAAGACAACGAGAATTATAGAACTGAAAGTGGATATAGAACGTCAAGAATGGATATAGAACCCAACTTACGCAGAAAGTAACTGGCCCCAGATGCATTCCCCTTCCAATGAGTTATGTCCCCTGCTTTCCTCTGCCACGTTGAGTTCAAGGCTTTCTTGTGCCAACACGACAATGTCATCTTGTCGCTGGTTATCCTGGCTTTCTGCGTCCTTTTCTTGGCTGCCATTCTGTAAATCTTATTGTTGATATTTTAACTTGAAATCTTTTGCTATATTATTACCACCAACCCATTTCTATTTTTGCCCAATTTGAAAAAGTAGCACACACAAAAATACCCCAACAACAACAACAAAGAACCCACAAAAAAAAGATGAAAAACAAAACAAAACAACAAAACAAACAAACAAAACAACTCAAATAAATTCTTGCCAGGCCAGCTGCGCTCTTGATTTGATTTTTTTATTTGATTTTGATTTGATTTTGATTTGATTTTGATTTGATTTTGATTTGATTTTGATTTGATTTTGATTTGATTTTGATTTGATTTTGATTTAATTTTGATTTGATTTTTGATTTGATATTGATTTAATTTTGATTTGATTTTTGATTTGATATTGATTTAATTTTGATTTGATTTTTTGATTTGATATTGATTTAATTTTGATTTACCCACATCCACAATAACTAAGGTGATCACGGGGGTTTTGGTAGGAATTTTAATTTTGCCTCGACTATCCTGTAAATAGCCAAGAGATCTTTAACGTGCACAGAGTGTTGTAATCTCCACATGGGACTTCCTGTTTATCGTCCGTCTCCGAAAGGACTAGGTATCAATCAAGCAGGGTCGATTTTGCTCTAAAAAACTCGAGAAAATTGTTCAACCGTTGGCCGGGCTCAAATCCACTACCTTTTGGTTGAGAGGTCGACACCTTGCCTCTGGACTGCCGAGTACCCTACAGAAATCGGACGTTCTAGCTTCGAGAGAACCCTTGAAACAGCGACCACTATGCTCACTCCAAACCTCAGCTGGCCAAGTTTGACTATTTCAGCCAGCGGTTCAACTTTTTAATTTTCTAAACGAATACATTTTCAACTGACGGTAAACATATGACTTATTTCGCTCTCTACGCTATAGTCTTGTGAGCATAAGATAACATGAGTAGGAATATTGGAAGAGTGATTGACGTTTTTAAAAATGTGATTTGATTTACCCACATCCACAACTAAGGTGATCTCGGGGGTTTAAGTAGGATTCATATTTTTTTCCCGGACTGCATGGTAAACAACCAAGGGGTCTTTAACGTTCACAGAGTGTTGTGATCTGCACACGGAACCCCTTTTTATCGTCCGTTTCCGATGGGAGTAGGTGTAGATCTACTTACCTGGGCCAGGGGGTGGGGGGGGGGAAGGCAGGGCGGGTAGATTTTATTCGGGGAAGATTTTAGAAAATGCTTGTACCGTTGGCTGTGCCCATCGCACAAAAGTGAGCATTTCTTCCATCTCCAGCATTCACTTTGTTCTTTGAGGAATTGAAATGTCGATGACAAATTAAACATAATGTCACGATGCCATTTATTATCAATATCTAGCATCAACGAAAACAATTAATGCATATGGTTGTTAGCTCCCTTTGTGCAAAATCCACTAAGAAGTAGTGACTCCTGCTGAGTGATTGCAGGTTTGCACGTTGTGTCACACGACATAGCACCACTTTGGGGAACGCCGATTTAGACTTCAACATGCCTTAAAAAATACATAAATAAATTGTTATAATTATGTTTATAATAAAGAAATGTTGCACACACTGTTATGGGACCATGTGCACATTGGTGTGGTGTGAAATTTCACAGTCGATGTTTGAAAAACCCACCAAGCATGTCCATTAACACTGCGAGCTTGCGTTCAATTGAAACGATCCCCAGGCGGCCAAATGTCCCTCCCCCCCCGGGCACATTTCCCCCTCACCCCTCTCTCCCCCTCCCCCTCCCGGCCCCTGTCACCCTCCCCCTCTGTCCCTCTCTCCTCCCTCCCGCCCCCCGCACACTCACCCCTCTCTCTCCCCTCCCATCCCCTCACCTTCTCACCCCCTCTCTCCCTCTCTCCCCCTCCCCACACCGCCATGGTCACTAGTCGCATTGTCCCTGAATGCTTGCACGTTCGCGCGGTGTCGGATTTCATATCAGAGGGGAAGTCCACCAAGTTTTTCCATGTCTAGTGTTTCAAATTTGAGTTTGTGTACGTGCCAGTGTCGAACAGCCGCTTCGTCATGAACGCTAGTTGTGAAACTTGAGAACTTGACTAGACGAGAGGACATTTTTCCTCATCCTGTTTTCTCCTCCCCCCGCCTCCCACCCCTCCCGGCCCTTCCCATCCTGTATTGTGTTTTATTCTCTCTGATTCTAACTAGCCTTAATGCATTCATTCATTCATTCATTCATCTTCGCATTATTGATTTAGCTCTTGTTAAAAAATATTATGGCTTCTTTCACGCCAAGGCCAGCGGGGATTTGTGCAAATATCTGTCATGCTATGCATAAGAACATACAAGAACGTTCGTGCGAAGAGTTCTATTAGGCAAATGAAGTTCAATTAATTTTGATCTTTAGGCCAAGGGTATTCTTACTCTACTTTGTCTTCAAAACAAAGGGTTTCAAGATTTTTCATTTAGGAAAATATGCTAACAATTCGGCAGCATGCTTATTGCAATTATTTTATCAGCATTAAAAATAACATTGAGGTGCAATATTAATTTAACTTCTTTTAAATGCCATATTATGCCGGTGGATGAATAAACTTATAAAAGTTATCGTTAGATAATATCTGTTTTAAGAAAATATTCATTTTCGCCTTGGAAAGGAGTTGGCCGGCTCTTGCGTTGAATAGATAGAGATGGGGGGATCCCAAATTAACTCTGAAACGTGTTACTTTGAATGTTAAATAGTTATATATCCGAATAATAATTAAATATAGTACATACAATTTGTTTAAACCTTAATTAGAGTTAAATTGCACTTTCTTTGTTTGGTCTATTACAGTGAGAACGCCAGCTTGTTACAGACTTGTGTACCTGAGTCAGATCTTGGCAGATTTGCTTGTTACAGATTTGTGTACACGAGTCAGATCTTGGCAGATTTGCTTGTTACAGACTTGTGTACCTGAGTCAGATCTTGGCAGATTTGCTTGTTACAGTATTGTGTACCTGAGTCAGATCTTGGCAGACTTTGCTTGTTACAGACTTGTGTACACGAGTCAGATCTTGGCAAATTTGCTTGTTGCCAACTCAGTGACCTTGGCCAAACGTAGAGTCTAACTTTGCTCCTCAAGCTATTCCTTCTTCTTGCCGTGCAAACTTTGGCCATTTTGTGTCTACGCACGAAGAACCTCTTCCTTCAACCTTAAACCCCACCCCCAACCCCACCCCCAACAACTCAGCCACACAAGACAGCTAGTTTTAGATTCATTACGAAACAAGGTTTTTGGGTACCCCACCCCCAACCCAATTTGATGCATCCTCTACTTCAACGTAACATGCCTTTTCTTACAGCAGTCCCCCCCTCCCATCAGTCATATAATATTCAAACTTCCGTTTTTCAAATTGACGATCACAAATGCTATAACAGCTTGATTCTATAATAGTTGAACTCAACTTTTCAGATATGATACTCGATATTCTTCATCAAGCATGCTTTCTTCTATCATGATAGCATAATGATGCAATATATAATAAGCAGTAAATCAATAACCCTTTGCACTATGGACAACAGGCAGTGAATCAATGACCCTTTGAACCATGGACAACACGCAGTGTATGAATGACTCTTTGTACCATAGAAAACAGGCAGTGTATCAATAACCCTTTGTATCATAGACAACATGCAGTGAATCAATGACCCTTTGTATCATGGACCACATGCAGTGAATCAATAACCCTTTGTACCATAGACCACAGGCAGTGTATCAATAACCCTTTGTACCATAGACCACAGGCAGTGTATCAATAACCCTTTGTACCATAGACCACAGGCAGTGTATCAATGACCCTTTGTACCATAGACCACAGGCAGTGTATCAATGAACCTTTGTACCATAGACCACAGGCAGTGTATCAATGACCCTTTGTACCATGGCCCACAGGCAGTGCATCAATAACGCTTTGTACCACGGACCACAGGCAGTGCATCAATCACCCTTTGTGCCATGGACCACAGGCAGTGCATCAATAACCCTTTGTACCACAGACCACAGGCAGTGTATCAATAACCCTTTGTACCACGGACCACAGGCAGTGCATCAATGACCCTTTGTACCATAGACCACAGGCAGTGTATCACCCTTTGACCCTTTGTACCATAGACCACAGGCAGTGTATCAATGACCCTTTGTACCATAGACCACAGGCAGTGTATCAATAACCCTTTGTACCACGGACCACAGGCAGTGCATCAATGACCCTTTGTACCATAGACCACAGGCAGTGCATCAATAACCCTTTGTACCACAGACCACAGGCAGTGTATCAACAACCCTTTGCACCACGGACCACAGGCAGTGCATCAATCACCCTTTGTACCATAGACCACAGGCAGTGTATCAATGACCCTTTGTAACATAGACCACATGTAGTGTATCAATAACCCTTTGTACCATAGACCACAGGCAGTGTATCAATAACCCTTTGTACCATAGACCACAGGCAGTGTATCAATAACCCTTTGTACCATAGACCACATGCAGTGCATCAATAACCCTTTGTACCATAGACCACAGGCAGTGTATCAATAACCCTTTGTACCATAGACCACATGCAGTGTATCAATGACCCTTTGTACCATAGACCACATGTAGTGTATCAATAACCCTTTGTACCATAGACCACAGGCAGTGAATCAATACCCTTTGTACACATGGACCATAGGCAGTGAATCAATACCCTTTGTACCATAGACCACATGTAGTGTATCAATAACCCTTTGTACCATAGACAATGACCCTTTGTACCAGGACCAGTGTATCAATGACCCTTTGTACCATGGACCACAGGCAGTGTATCAATAACCCTTTGTACCATAGACCACATGCAGTGAATCAATAACCCTTTTACACCATGGATCATAGGCAGTGTATCAATGACCCTTTGTACCATAGACCACATGCAGTGAATCAATAACCCTTTACACCATGGATCATAGGCAGTGCATCAATGACCCTTTGTACCATGGACCACATGCAGTGAATCAATAACCCTTTTTACACCATGGATCATAGGCAGTGTATCAATAACCCTTTGTACCATGGATCACATGTAGTGTATCAATAACCCTTTACACCATGGATCACATGTAGTGTATCAATAACCCTTTACACCATGGATCACATGCAGTGTATCAATAACCCTTTACACCATGGACCACATGTAGTGTATCAATAACCCTTACACCATGGATCACATGTAGTGTATCAATAACCCTTTACACCATAGACCACATGTAGTGTATCATGACTAACCCTTTACACCATGGATCACATGCAGTGTATCAATAACCTTACACCATGGATCACATGTAGTGTATCAATAACCCTTTACACCATAGACCACATGTAGTGTATCAATAACCCTTTACACCATGGATCACATGTAGTGTATCAATAACCTCTTTACACCATGGATCACATGTAGTGTATCAATAACCCTTTACACCATGGATCACATGTAGTGTATCAATAACCCTTTACACCATGGATCACATGTAGTGTATCAATAACCCTTACACCATGGATCACATGTAGTGTATCAATAACCCTTTACACCATGGATCACATGTAGTGTAACCTCAATAACCCATTACACCATGGATCACATGTAGTGTATCAATAACCCTTACACCATGGATCACATGTAGTGTATCAATAACCCTTACACCATAGACCACATGTAGTGTATCAATAACCCTTTACACCATAGACCACATGAAGTGTATCAATAACCCTTTGTACCATGGATCACCTAGTGTATCAATAACCCTTTACACCATGGATCACATGTAGTGTATCAGCCACATGTGCTATATCAATAACCCTTTACCATGGACAACCCATTTTTGTTAATTCAGTTGCAGGCCCGCCAGAGTACCTAAAACATAAAATAGAGGACCTCTCATTGTACCACTTTGAACTCAGACTACCGGTGTTACCAGTCATGCATGCGCCCTACCAACTGAGCAACCGCCCTATATTCACCTAGCCAGCATTTACCCTTGCATTCTTCTCCCATTATCAGCCCTCTGCTATACCAGCAGTACTGTTATTATATATATACACCCACCTCTCATTGTAGCACTCTGCTATATTAGTAGTACTGTTATTACATATATACACCCACCTCTCATTGTAACACTCTGCTATATTAGTAGTACTGTTATTACATACATACACTCACCTCTCATTGTAACACTCTGCTATATTAGTAGTACTGTTATTACATACATACACTCACCTCTCATTGTAACACTCTGCTATATTAGTAGCAATGTTATTACATACATACACTCACCTCTCATTGTAACACTCTGCTATATTAGTAGTACTGTTATTACATACATACACTCACCTATATTAACACTCTGCTATATTAGTAGCACTTACATATATACACCACCTCTCATTGTAACACTCTGCTATATTAGTAGTACTGTTACTACATATATATACACTTACCTCTCTCATTGTAACACTCTGCTATATTAGTAGCACTGTTACTACATATATATACACCCACCTCTCATTGTAACACTCTGCTATTTTAGTAGTACTGTTATTACATACATACACTCACCTCTCATTGTAACACTCTGCTATATTAGTAGTACTGTTATTACATACATACACTCACCTCTCATTGTAACACTCTGCTATATTAGTAGCACTGTTATTACATATATATACACCCACCTCTCATTGTAACACTCTGCTATATTAGTAACTGTTATTACATACTACATATTAACACTCTGTAGTACACCTATATATACACCCACCTCTCATTGTAACACTCTGCTATATTAGTAGTACTGTTATTACATACATACACTCACCTCTCATTGTAACACTCTGCTATATTAGTAGCACTGTTACTACATATATATACACCTACCTCTCATTGTAGGACTCAACTCAAATTGCTTGCAATACCATAGTGTTGCTTTCATTTTTATTTTCCAGTTTCCTGCTATTCTCTTCGCATCCATACTTTATCTGGCCATAAACGTATCGCTTGATTGAGTGTGGGGACTATGGACATTGTCCTAGATCCCCAGAAACAGTTGCAACGAAAAAAGAAGAAAAAAGACTGGGACAGATGGCGAGACACTAAAAATGTCACATTAGTGTAAGTCTGAGAGACACCATCCGGGTTTACGAGACGGATCCAACGCAGTTGCGCCACTATGATAGATTTGATCACGTGACAAAGCACTTTTAGTGATGATTGGCTTTGCTCATTGTACTATCTTCCCACACCCCCCCCCAATTCCCCGCCCATGTAGGAATCTATTCAGGTAGTTATTATGTGTCTTCAAATAAAATAAATATCCAAACGCTCCAAAAAGACCTATTTATTGTTTGTGCCATAAAGAAAGATATGAAAGGTTCTTCTTACCATCATCTATACAATTATTATGACTTCCATCACCAGTTTCATTATCATCAACGCTTGTTTGAATATTATTCATTGCAATGATTACGTTTACATGTATCAGAAAAATGTTAATGCTTTTGTTGTATGTTATACATGTTTTGATTTTTCGTAATGCTTAACTGTGTGTAAGCTGTTTGTGTGTAAAGAATAATCAGTTATAGTAAAAGTGTGTTGTATTTCGTAGTGTATTAAAGATATTTAAACACTTAAACAAGATTCGACTTTTGGACAATAAAGTTGTATCTTATCTTATCGTATCTTACCTTATCTGTCTATCTGTCTGTCTGTCTGTCTATGTACGTATGTATGTATGTATGTATGTATGTATGTATGTATGTATGTATGTATGTATGTATGTATGTATGTATGTATGTATGTATGTATGTATGTATGTATGTATGTATGTATGTATGTATGTATGTATGTATGTATGTATGCATACTATCTCATCTATCTGCTTCGTGACATGTGACACATAAGGCCTTGACAAATTGTCTCCACTCGTCTTTGTTATTTGCTGTGGTCCTTATTTCATTACGTCCCTTCCATCTTGCCCATGTTCTTTCCTTCTCCAATGCTATTCTCCATGTTGTTCTCAGTCGTGTCCTCTTCTTTTCTTCCCTCTAATGTCCAGTTTAGTGCGACATTGTAATTGTCCTCTCCTTCTTCTTCTTCTTCCCTCTGATGTCCAGGTTAGTGCGACATTGCAGTTGTCCTCTCCTTCTTCTTCTTCTTCCCTCTTATGTCCAGGTTAGTGCGACATTGCACTTGTCCTCTCCTTCTTCTTCTTCTTCCCTCTTATGTCCAGGTTAGTGCGACATTGCAGTTGTCCTCTCCTTCTTCTTCTTCTTCCTCTGATATCCAGGTTAGTGCGACATTGCAGTTGTCCTCTCCTTCTTCTTCTTTTACCTCTGATATCCAGGTTTGTGCGACATTGCAGTTGTCCTCTCCTTCTTCTTCTTTTTCTTCTTCTCTCTGATGTCCAGGTTAGTGCGACATTGCAGTTGTCCTCCTTCTTCTTCTTCTTCCTCTGATGTCCAGGTTAGTGCGACATTGCAGTTGTTCTCTCCTTCTTCTTCTTCTTCCCTCTGATATCCAGGTTAGTGCGACATTGCAGTTGTCCTCTTCTTCTTCTTCTTCTTCCCTCTTATGTCCAGGTTAGTGCAACATTGCAGTTGTCCTCTTTTTCTTCTTCTTCTTCTTCCCTATGATGTCCATGTCCAGGTTAGTGCGACATTGCAGTTGTCCTCTCTTCTTCTTCTTCTTCTTCCTCTTATGTCCAGGTTTGTGCGACATTGCAGTTGTCCTCCTTCTTCTTCTTCTTCTTCTTCTTCCTTCTTCCCTTTGATGTCCAGGTTAGTGCAACATTGCAGTTGTCCTCGTTTTTCTTCTTCTTCTTCTTCCTCTGATGTCCAGGTTAGTGTGACATTGCAGTTGTCCTTTCCGTCTTGTTCTTCTTCTTCCCTCTTATGTTCAGGTTTGTGAAACATTGCTGTTGTCATCTCCTTCTTCTTCTTCTTCTTCTTCTTCTTCTTCTTCTTCTTCTTCTTCTTCATTTCTTCTTCTTCTTCTTCTTCTTCTTCTTCTTCTTCCCTCTGATGTCCTTCTTAGTGCTTCTTTGCTTCTTCTCCTTCTTTTTCTTCTTCTTCTTCTTCTTCTTCTGATGTCCAGGTTCTTCTTCATTTCAGATTCTTCTTCTTCTTCTTCTTCTTCTTTCTTCTTCTCTGATGTTCGAGTTAAGTGAAACATTGCAGTTGTCTTCCTTCTCCTTCTTCTTCTTCTGTCTTCTTCTTCTTCTTCATTGCTTCTTCTCCTTCTTCTTCTTCTTCTTCTTCTTCTTCTTCTGATGTCTTCTTAGTGCGACATTGCAGTTGTCTTCTTCTTCTTCTTTTCTTCTTCTTCTTCTTCTTCTTCCTCTGATATCCAGGTTAGTGCGATATTGCAGTTGTCCTCTCCTTCTTCTTCTTCTTCTTCTGATGTCCAGGTTTGTGCGACATTGCAGTTGTCCTCTCCTTCTTCTTCTACTTCTTCTTCCCTCTGATGTCCAGGTTAGTGCGACATTGCAGTTGTCCTCTCCTTCTTCTTCTTCTTCTTCTTGTCCTCTCCTTCTTCTTCTTCATCCCCCTTATGTCCAGGTTTGTGCGACATTGCAGCTGTCCTTTTTCTTCTTCTTCTTCTTCTTCCCTTATGTCCAGGTAGGTGCGACATTGCAGCTGTCCTTTTCTTCTCCTTCTTCTTCTTCTTCCCTCTGATGTCCAGGTTAGTGCGACATTGCAGCTGTCCTTTTCTTCTCCTTCTTCTTCTTCTTCCCTCTGATGTCCAGGCTAGTGTGACATTGCAGCTGTCCTTTTCTTCTTCTTCTTCTTCTTCTTCCCTCTGATGTCCAGGTTAGTGCGACATTGCAGTTGTCCTCTCCTTCTCTTCTTCTTCCCCTTCCCTCTGATGTCCAGGTTTAGTGCGACATTGCAGTTGTTTTCTTCTCCTTCTTCTTCTTCTTCCTCTGATGTCCAGGTAGTGCGACATTGCAGTTGTCCTTTTCTCCTTCTTCTTTCTTCCCTCTGATGTCCAGGCTAGTGTGACATTGCAGTCTGTCCTCTCCTTCTTCTTCTTCTCTCTGATGTCCAGGTTAGTCCGACATTGCAGTCGTCCTTCTTCTTCCTTATGATGTCCAGTTTAGTGCTTCCTCTCCTGATGTCCAGATTAATGCGACATTGCAGTCGTCCTCTCCTTCTTCCCTATGATGTCCAGGTTAATGCGACATTGCAGTCGTCCTCTCCTTTCTTCCCTATGATGTCCAGATTAGTGCGACATTGTAGTTGTCCTCTAGGTCTTCCCATAATGTGTGTCCAATTAATTTGTATTAAAAAAATATTTTCCGACTTCTTCACTTAACGTACTCTTTCTTGTCATTGTATTTGGTTTACTTGTCATAGCATTTGTTGTTGAATATTGTGTCGGTGTCGCGATCATCTTTCATGATTATTCTCCATGTTTCGCACTCATAAGGTGATAACGGTCCCAATATGGGGTTTTGTACAATCTTAGTTTTGTCTTTAATTTCATGTTATTAGATTTCCAAATTTTTGTGGAGTCTTGTGAATGCATTCCTTGCTTTACTAATTCTATTTGTCATGTCTTCTTTGCCACCGCCTTCCTTAGATATTGTTGCTCCTAGATAGTATATACAGTTCCCCTACTTCCTTTGTTTCCAATTTGGATTCTGTTATTGTCTGGTAATCATCCTCATCATTTTTGGTTTTTGCAGTATTGATTTTGAGTCTAACGTTAGTGGCTATTTCACTCATTTTTTCGTTTTCTGTTGTATATTAGGTTGTCTTGTCGAGGAAAATAGGGTCACATTGTCTGCCAAGTCAAGAGGATCGAGGGTTGATGTGAAGCGCCATCTAATTGCTCTTTCGCCTTTTCCTGTTATTTTCTGCACTATGAAGTCCATTACTAAGAGGAAGAGGGATCCAGATAATTATGTTGCAGCCTTGTTTGACTTCAGTCTTAATATTGAACCATTCACTGTGTCGCCTTGATCAATAACAACGCACTTAAAAAACACGTAAAACAATTGTATGATTTTTTGATAAATTTTTCGTGGTATTTTCTACATTCTTAGAATCTTCTATACGTTTTCACAATCTATGAAATCTATAAAGAGCGTGGTTTGCCATTGCTTGACTTGTTCAATTATTTTTTTTTATTAAATTTCTTCTGTTTCCCCCGTTCGTTTCTAACGCCGGCTTGTTCTTTTTCTTTGTTTGGGGTCAATGCCTTTACTTATCATTTCAGTACAAATCCTTTCCATATGTTTACTTATCATTTCAATACAAATCCTTTCCATAAGTTTACTTAACATTTCAATACACATCCTTTCCATAACTTTACTTATCCTTTCAATACAAATCCTTTCCATAAGTTTACTTAACATTTCAATACAAATCCTTTCCATAAGTTTACTTAACATTTCAATACAAATCCTTTCCATAAGTTTACTTAACATTTCAATACAAATCCTTTCCATAAGTTTACTTAACATTTCAATACAAATCCTTTCCATAAGTTTACTTAACATTTCAATACAAATCCTTTCCATAAGTTTACTTAACATTTCAATGCAAATCCTTTCCATAAGTTTTACTTAACATTTCAATACAAATCCTTTCCATAAGTTTACTTAACATTTCAATACAAATCCTTTCCATAATTTTACTTAACATTTCAATACAAATCCTTTCCATAACTTTACTTATCCTTTCAATACTCAAATCTTTCCCATAACTTTACTTATCCGTTGAATACTAAACTCCCTCACATAACTTTACTTATCCGTTGAATACTAGGGAAAATACAACACAAAAATAACAGTAGAGAGAAGACAAAAGAAAACGAATTCAAGAAAATAAAACATCCCCAAAATAAATCTACAAAAATCTATCTTGTTTAAAAGAACACAACAACACGAATCCAGATAATAATAAAAAAAAAACTCAGACCAAAAAAGGCCTTTTAAACATACGCAAACATTCGCATAATAGGCAAGTAAATTAGAGTAATTCCCCTACGTCTGTACCGTAACAAATGAAGCTTGGAAAACAAATTAATCAAAGTTGAAAGGGGCCCCAATCTAAACACTACGAAAAGTTAACGGACAAAGCTAGAAACGAAAAGATCCATTGCCTGATGTTAAAACAAGGGGACTCATTCAAAAAAATGTAAACATTGAACAACATAAAACCTGGTCTTCGTTTGTAACTGTTAGAAGCATGAAAATGAAATCAGTTCAACGGAAGTTAACGTATCAAGGGCGATAAGCCAAAATTAACGCTCGTGTTTACAATATATATATATATATATATATAGAGAGAGAGAGAGAGAGAGAGAGAGAGAGAGAGAGAGAGAGAGAGAGAGAGAGAGAGAGAGAGAGAGAGAGAGAGAGAGAGAGAGAGAGAGAGAGAGAGAGAGAGAGAGAGAGAGAGACAGACGGAGAGACAAGACAGAGACAGAGACGCACAGAGAGAGAGAGAGAGAGAGAGAGAGAGAGAGAGAGAGAGAGAGAGAGAGAGAGAGAGAGAGAGAGAGAGAGAGAGAGAGAGAGAGAGAGAGAGAGAGAGAGAGAGAGAGAGAGAGAGAGAGAGAGAGAGTAGAGAGAGAGAGAGAGAGAGAGAGAGAGAGAGAGAGAGAGAGAGAGAGAGAGAGAGAGAGAGAGAGAGAGAGAGAGAGAGAGAGAGAGAGAGAGAGAGAGAGAGAGAGAGAGAGAGAGAGAGAGAGAGAGAGAGAGAGAGAGAGAGAGAGAGAGAGAGAGAGAGAGAGAGAGAGAGAGAGAGAGAGAGAGAGAGAGAGAGAGAGAGAGAGAGAGAGAGAGAGAGAGAGAGAGAGAGAGAGAGAGAGAGAGAGAGAGAGAGAGAGAGAGAGAGAGAGAGAGAGAGAGAGGGTGGGAGGAGGGCACGTAAGATGGGTACTTTGTTGAGAAAGGGAGAAATAGGCTTAACGAGAGTTGAAGAAGAAAGCAAAGTGTGTTTGCAAAAGAATAGAGTTGAAAATATGTATGCATAAGGGGTCGATAGAGTTATTCTGTCTAAATCAAGTCATGCTTTTAAAAGCTATTAACACTCAACAGAGAGACAGCGAAGGGGAATTCATAATGTCAAGATGTCCAAAATATCATTAAGCAAACTTGTTTCTATTCATCTGTCACTCAATAGTTTCCTATATATAATCATAAGGTTCAAAGTGCATCCGATGAATAACCGGAGAAAGGGGTGGGGAGAAGAAATAGAAATCCAACTTGAACATTTTAGTTTCCTGGTTAGGGAAGATTAGGAGCAGAAAGAGGAGGGGGTTGGAAATAGGGAGAAGATATGAGAGTGTAGAGGATATATATATATATATATATATATATATATATATATCTAGAGAGAGAGAGAGAGAGAGAGAGAGAGAGAGAGAGAGAGAGAGAGAGAGAGAGAGAGAGAGAGAGAGAGAGAGAGAGAGAGAGAGAGAGAGAGAGAGAGAGAGAGAGAGAGAGAGAGAGAGAGAGAGAGAGAGAGAGAGAGAGAGAGAGAGAGAGAGAGAGAGGAAGGGAGGAGGGAGGAGGGAGGGAGGGAGCGAGCGGAGCGAGCGAGCGAGCGAGAGAGAGAGAGAGAGAGAGAGAGAGAGAGAGAGAGAGAGAGAGAGAGAGAGAGAGAGAGAGAGAGAGAGAGAGAGAGAGAGAGAGAGAGAGAGAGAGAGAGAGAGAGAAAGAGAGAGAGAGAGAGAGAGAGAGAGAGAGAGAGAGAGAGAGAGAGAGAGAGAGAGAGAGAGAGAGAGAGAGAGAGAGAGAGAGAGAGAGAGAGTAAACAAAATCAAGTCTCACTAGTCCCTTTTCCTTTCCTATTAACTCCCGACAAAACATTTCAAAACAAAGCCCCAAAATCACCCTCTTTTGAAAGAAAAGAAAGAAAACTCCACACTCCCCCCCCTTTCACTTCTGTCCTACCCCCCCCCAACTCCTGATACTGTCTGTTTTTTCAAGAAAACAATCTGTCTGTCAATTTGTCTAACAGTCTGAAACTTCAAGAAAATAAAACATCTCTAAATCTAATTCTCTCTCACAACAACACGAATCCAGATAATCTCTCTCCTTTAAACATACGCTTCTATAGGCAAGTCTAGAGTAATTCCCCACGTCTGTACCTAACAAATGAAGCTTTGAAAACTCGCCCCAATCTCACTACGAAAGTTAACGACTCTCGAAAGATCCATTGCCTGATGTTAAACTCCCTATTCAAAAA
>JAXRKP010001678.1:22500-47500 GCA_037039925.1 Doris montereyensis | reverse complement strand
ACTAGAAATAGACACAGAGTCCCACTCATACTCCCAACTAGAAATAGACACGGAGTCTCAGTCATACTCCCAACTAGAAATAGACACGGAGTCTCACTCATACTCCCAACTAGAAATAGACACAGGAGTCTCACAACTAGAAATAGACACTCCCAACTAGAAATAGACACAGAGTCCCACTCATACTCCCAACTAGAAATAGACACACAGTCTCCTCGTACTCCCAACTAGAAATAGACACAGAGTCTCACTCATACTCACAACTAGAAATAGACACAGAGTCCCAGTCATACTCACAACTAGAAATAGACACAGAGTCTCACTCATACTCACAACTAGAAATAGACACAGAGTCTCACTTGTACTCACAACTAGGAAATAGACACAGTCTCAGCTTGTACTCCCAACTAGAAATAGACACAGTCTCAGTCTCACCAGAAATAGACACAGAGTCTCACTCACAACTAGAAATAGACACGGAGTCCTAGAAATACTTGTGCCCAACTAGAAATAGACACAGAGTCTCACTCATACTCCCAACTAGAAATAGACACGGAGTCCCAGTCATACTCCCAACTAGAAATAGACACAGAGTCTCACTACTCCCAGTCTCCAACTAGTCCCACAGTCTCACTCACAACTAGAAAATAGACACAGAGTCCCACTCATACTCCCAACTAGAAATAGACACAGAGTCTCACTCATACTCCCCACTAGAAATAGACACAGAGTCTCACTCATACTCACAACTAGAAATAGACACAGAGTCCCAGTCATACTCACAACTAGAAATAGACACAGAGTCTCACTCATACTCACAACTAGAAATAGACACAGAGTCTCACTCGTACTCCCAACTAGAAATAGACACGGAGTCCAGTCATACTCCCAACTAGAAATAGACACAGAGTCTCACTCATACTCACAACTAGAAATAGACACAGAGTCTCACTGTACCCAACTCACTCCCAACTAGAAATAGACACGGAGTCTCACTTGTACTCCCACTACAACTAGAAATAGACACAGAGTCTCACTCATACTCCCAACTAGAAATAGACAGAGTCTCATTTGTACTCCCAACTAGAAATAGACACAGAGTCCCACTCATACTCCCAACTAGGAAATAGACACAGAGTCTCACTCATACTCCCAACTAGAAATAGTGACACAGAGTCTCACTCATAGAGTACTCCCAACTAGAAATAGACACACATTCTCACTCGTACTCCCAACTAGAAATAGACACAGAGTCCCACTCATACTCCCAACTAGAAATAGACACAGTCTCACTTGTACTCCCAACTAGAAATAGACACAGAGTCTCACTTGTACTCCCAACTAGAAATAGACACAGAGTCTCACTCATACTCCCAACTAGAAATAGACACAGAGTCTCACTGTACTCCAACTAGAAATAGACACAGAGTCTCACTCATACTCCCAACTAGAAATAGACACAGAGTCCCAGTCAACTAGAAATAGACCTCACAACTAGAAATAGACACAGAGTCTCTCCATACTCCCAACTAGAAATAGACACAGAGTCCCACTCATACTCCCAACTAGAAATAGACACAGAGTCTCACTTGTACTCCCAACTAGAAATAGACACAGTCTCACTGTACTCAAGGACTAGAAATAGACACAGAGTCTCACTTGTACCCCAACTAGAAATAGACACAGGTCTCACTTGTACTCCCAACTAGAAATAGACACAGAGTCTCACTCATACTCCCAACTAGAAATAGACACAGAGTCCCAGTCGTACTCCCAACTAGAAATAGACACAGAGTCTCACTTGTACTCCCAACTAGAAATAGACACAGAGTCTCACTGTACTCCCAACTAGAAATAGACACAGAGTCTCAGTCTACTCCCAACTCTCAGGACACGGAGTCTCCACCAACTAACTAGAAATAGACACAGAGTCTCACTCATACTCCCAACTAGAAATAGACACAGAGTCTCACTCTGTACTCCCAACTAGGAAATAGACAAGTCTCACTCTGTACTCCCAACTAGAAATAGACACAGAGTCTCACTTGTACTCCCAACTAGAAATAGACACAGAGTCCCAGTCATACTCCCAACTAGAAATAGACACAGAGTCTCACTCATACTCACAACTAGAAATAGACACAGAGTCTCACTCCTCCCAACTAGAAATAGACAGAGTCTCCTACCTGAGTCCACAGAGTCTCCTCCCAACTAGAAATAGACACAGAGTCTCACCATACTCCCAACTAGAAATAGACACAGAGTCTCACTCATACTCCCAACTAGAAATAGACACAGAGTCTCACTCATACTCCCAACTAGAAATAGACATAGAGTCTCAACTCATAGACTCCGAAGGAACTAGAAATAGACACAGAGTCTCACTTGTACTCCCCCCACTAGAAATAGACAGAGTCTCACTTGTACTCCCAACTAGAAATAGACACAGAGTCTCCCACTCGTACTCCCAACTAGAAATAGACACGGATTCTCCTCATACTCCCAACTAGAAATAGACATAGAGTCTCACTCGTACTCCCAACTAGAAATAGACACGGATTCTCACTCGTACTCAACTTGAATACTCAGAGTCTCACTCCTAGAAATAGACATAGAGTCTCATTATACTCCCAACTAGAAATAGACATAGAGTCCCATCACTCCCAACTGTAGACACAGAAGGACTAGAAATAGACACAGAGTCTCAGTCGTACTCCCAACTAGAAATAGACACAGAGTCCCAGTCGTACTCCCAACTAGAAATAGACATAGAGTCTCACTCATACTCCGAAGGACTAGAAATAGACACAGAGTCTCACTCGTACTCCCAACTAGAAATAGACACAGAGTCTCACTCACTCCCAACTAGAAATAGACACGGATTCTCACTCATACTCCCAACTAGGAAATAGACACGGATTCTCACTCGTACTCCCAACTAGAAATAGACACAGAGTCCCAGTCGTACTCCCAACTAGAAATAGACACAGAGTTCCAGTCTTACTCCCAACTAGAAATAGACACACAGAGTCCCAGTCGTACTCCCAACTAGAAATAGACACAGACTCGTACTCCCAACTAGAAATAGACACAGGAGTAGTCATCCCAACTAGAAATAGACACAGAGTCTCACTCATTACTCCCAACTAGAAATAGACACAGAGTCTCACTCATACTCCCAACTAGAAATAGACACAGAGTCTCACTCATACTCCCAAACTAGAAATAGACATAGAGTCTCACCGCCTCCCAACTAGAAATAGACACAGAGTCTCACCTGTACTCCCAACTAGAAATAGACACAGAGTCTCAGTCATACTCCCAACTAGAAATAGACAGAGTCTCACTCATACTCCCCAACTAGAAATAGACACGGAGTCTCACTCATACTCCCAACTAGAAATAGACACGGAGTCTCACTCATACCCCAAACTAGAAATAGACACAGAGTCTCAAATGAAATAGACACAGAGTCTCACTCGTACTCCCAACTAGAAATAGACACAGTTCTCACTCATCTCCCAACTAGAAATAGACACAGATTCTCACTCGTACTCCCAACCAGAAATAGACACAGAGTCTCACTCGTACTACCAACTAGAAATAGACACAGAGTCCCAGTCATTACTCCCAACCCCAAATAGACACAGTCCCAGTCGTACTCCCAACTAGAAATAGACACAGAGTCTCGACCTCCCAACCTACTCCCAACTTCCCAACTAGAAATAGACACGGAGTCTCACTCGTACTCCCAACTAGAAATAGACACGGAGTCTCACTCGTACTCCCCAACTAGAAATGTGACACGGAGTCTCACTGTACTCCCAACTAGAAATAGACACAGGAAGTCTCACCGTAATTCGAACTAGAAATAGACACAGAGTCTCACTCGTACTCCCAACTAGAAATAGACACAGAGTCTCACTCGTACTCCCAACTAGAAATAAACATAGAGTCTCACTCGTACTCCCAACTAGAAATAAACATAGAGTCTCACTCGTACTCCCAACTAGAAATAAACACAGAGTCTCACTCGTACTCCCAACTAGAAATAAACACAGAGTCTCACTCGTACTCCCAACTAGAAATAGACACAGAGTCCCAGTCGTACTCCCAACTAGAAATAGACACAGAGTCTCACTCATACTCCCAACTAGAAATAGACACAGAGTCCCACTCATACTCCCAACTAGAAATAGACACAGAGTCTCACTCGTACTCCCAACTAGAAATAGACACAGAGTCTCACTCGTACTCCCAACTAGAAATAGACACAGAGACTCACTCATACTCCCAACTAGAAATAGACACAGAGTCCCAGTCGTACTCCCAACTAGAAATAGACACAGAGTCCCAGTCGTACTCCCAACTAAAAATAGACACAGAGTCCCACTCATACTCTCAACTAGAAAGAGACACAGAGTCCCACTGATACTCCCAACTAGAAATAGACACAGAGTCCCACTCATACTCCCAACTAGAAATAGACACAGAGTCCCACTCATACTCCCAACTAGAAATAGACACAGAGTCTCACTAGTTCTCCCAACTAGAAATAGACACAGAGTCCCAGTCATACTCCCAAGCACTAGAAATAGACACAGAGTCTCACTTGTACTCCCAACTAGAAATAGACACAGAGTCTCACTAGTTCTCCCAACTAGAAATAGACACAGAGTCTCACTCATACTCCCAAGCACTAGAAATAGACACAGAGTCTCACTTGTACTCCCAACTAGAAATAGACACAGAGTCCCAGTCGTACTCCCAACTAGAAATAGACACAGAGTCTCACTCGTACTCCCAACTAGAAATAGACACAGAGTCTCATTTGTACTCCCAACTAGAAATAGACACAGAGTCTCACTAGTTCTCCCAACTAGAAATAGACACAGAGTCTCACTCATACTCCCAAGCACTAGAAATAGACACAGAGTCTCACTTGTACTCCCAACTAGAAATAGACACAGAGTCCCAGTCGTACTCCCAACTAGAAATAGACACAGAGTCTCACTCATACTCCCAACTAGAAATAGACACAAAGTCTCACTCATACTCCCAACTAGAAATAGACACAAAGTCTCACTCGTACCCCCAACTAGAAATAGACACAGAGTCTCACTTGTATTCCCAACTAGAAATAGACACAGAGTCCCAGTGGTACTCCCAACTAGAAATAGACACAGAGTCCCAGTGGTACTCCCAACTAGAAATAGACACAAAGTCTCACTCGTACTCCCAACTAGAAATAGACACATAGTCTCACTTGTACTCCCAACTAGAAATAGACACATAGTCTCACTCGTACTCCCAACTAGAAATAGACACATAGTCTCACTCGTACTCCCAACTAGAAATAGACACATAGTCTCACTTGTACTCCCAACTAGAAATAGACACAGAGTCTCACTCATACTCCCAAGCACTAGAAATAGACGGAGAGTCTCACTTGTACTCCCAACTAGAAATAGACACAGAGTCTCACTCGTACTCCCAACTAGAAATAGACACAGAGTCCCAGTCATACTCCCAACTAGAAATAGACACAGAGTCCCACTCGTACTCCCACTAGAAATAGACACGGAGTCCCAGTCGTACCCCCAACTAGAAATAGACACAGAGTCCCAGTCGTACTCCCAACTAGAAATAGACACAGAGTCCCAGTCGTACTCCCAAGCACTAGAAATAGACACAGAGTCCCAGTCGTACTCCCAAGAACTAGAAATAGACACAGAGTCCCAGTCGTACTCCCAACTAGAAATAGACATAGAGTCTCACTCGTACTCCGAAGGACTATAAATAGACACAGAGTCTCACTCGTACTCCGAAGGACTAGAAATAGACACAGAGTCCCAGTCGTACTCCCAAGAACTAGAAATAGACACAGAGTCCCAGTCGTACTCCCAACTAGAAATAGACACAGAGTCTCACTCGTACTCCCAACTAGAAATAGACACAAAGTCTCACTCGTACTCCCAACTAGAAATAGACATAGAGTCTCACTCGTACTCCGAAGGACTAGAAATAGACACAGAGTCTCACTCGTACTCCGAAGGACTAGAAATAGACACAGAGTCTCACTCGTACTCCCAAGAACTAGAAATAGACACAGAGTCTCACTCGTACTCCCAACTAGAAATAGACACAAAGTCTCACTCGTACTCCGAAGGACTAGAAATAGACACAGAGTCTCACTCGTACTCCCAACTAGAAATAGACACAAAGTCTCACTCGTACTCCGAACTAGAAATAGACACAAAGTCTCACTCGTACTCCCAACTAGAAATAGACACAAAGTCTCACTCGTACTCCCAACTAGAAATAGACACAAAGTCTCACTCGTACTCCCAACTAGAAATAGACACAAAGTCTCACTCGTACTCCCAACTAGAAATAGACACAAAGTCTCACTCGTACTCCCAACTAGAAATAGACACAAAGTCTCACTCGTACTCCGAAGGACTAGAAATAGACACAGAGTCTCACTCGTACTCCCAACTAGAAATAGACACAGAGTCTCACTCGTACTCCCAAGATCTAGAAATAGACACAGAGTCTCACTCGTACTCCCAACTAGAAATAGACACAGATTCTCACTCGTACTCCCAAGAACTAGAAATAGACACAGAGTCTCACTCGTACTCCCAACTAGAAATAGACACAGAGTCTCACTCGTACTCCCAACTAGAAATAGACACAGAGTCTCACTCGTACTCCCAACTAGAAATAGACACAGATTCTCACTCGTACTCCCAACTAGAAATAGACATAGAGTCTCACTCGTACTCCCAACTAGAAATAGACACAGAGTCTCACTCGTACTCCCAACTAGAAATAGACATAGAGTCTCACTCGTACTCCCAACTAGAAATAGACATAGAGTCTTACTCGTACTCCCAACTAGAAATAGACATAGAGTCTCACTCGTACTCCCAAGCACTAGAAATAGACGCAGAGTCCCAGTCATACTCCCAAGCACTAGAAATAGACACAGAGTCCCAGTCATACTCCCAACTAGAAATAGACATAGAGTCTCACTCGTACTCCCAACTAGAAATAGACATAGAGTCTCACTCGTACTCCCAACTAGAAATAGACATAGAGTCTCACTCGTACTCCCAACTAGAAATAGACAGAGAGTCTCACTCGTACTCCCAACTAGAAATAGACATAGAGTCTCACTCGTACTCCGAATTAGAAATAGACAGAGAGTCTCACTCGTACTCCCAAGCACTAGAAATAGACACAGAGTCTCACTAGTACTCCCAAGCACTAGAAATAGACACAGAGTCCCTGTCGTACTCCCAACTAGAAATAGACACGGAGCCCCAGTCGTACTCCCAACTAGAAATAGACACGGAGTCTCACTGGTACTCCCAACTAGAAATAGACACGGAGTCTCACTGGTACTCCCAACTAGAAATAGACACGGAGTCTCACTGGTACTCCCAACTAGAAATAGACACAGAGTCTCACTAGTACTCCCAAGCACTAGAAATAGACACAGAGTCCCTGTCGTACTCCCAACTAGAAATAGACACGGAGCCCCAGTCGTACTCCCAACTAGAAATAGACACGGAGTCTCACTGGTACTCCCAACTAGAAATAGACACGGAGTCTCACTGGTACTCCCAACTAGAAATAGACACAGAGTCTCACTAGTACTCCCAACTAGAAATAGACACGGAGTCTCACTGGTACTCCCAACTAGAAATAGACACAGAGTCTCACTAGTACTCCCAACTAGAAATAGACACAGAGCCTCACTCGTACTCCCAACTAGAAATAGACACAGAGCCTCACTCGTACTCCCAACTAGAAATAGACACAGAGTCTCACTAGTACTCCCAACTAGAAATAGACACGGAGCCTCACTCGTACTCCCAACTAGAAATAGACACAGAGCCTCACTCGTACTCCCAACTAGAAATAGACACAGAGTTTCACTTGTACTCCAAACTAGAAATAGACACAGAGTCCCAGTCATACTCCCAACTAGAAATAGACACAGAGTCTCACTCGTACTCCCAAGCACTAGAAATAGACACAGAGTCTCACTCATACTCCCAAGCACTAGAAATAGACACAGAGCCTCACTCATACTCCCAAGCACTAGAAATAGACACAGAGTCTCACTTGTACTCCCAACTAGAAATAGACACAGAGTTTCACTTGTACTCCAAACTAGAAATAGACACAGAGTCCCAGTCATACTCCCAACTAGAAATAGACACAGAGTCTCACTCGTACTCCCAACTAGAAATAGACACAGAGTCCCACTCGTACTCCCACTAGAAATAAACATGGAGTCCCAGTCGTACCCCCAACTAGAAATAGACACAGAGTCCCAGTGGTACTCCCAACTAGAAATAGACACAGAGTCCCAGTCGTACTCCCAACTAGAAATAGACACAGAGTCCCAGTCGTACTCCCAACTAGAAATAGACACAGAGTCTCACTTGTACTCCCAACTAGAAATAGACACAGAGTCCCAGTCGTACTCCCAACTAGAAATAGACACAGAGTCTCACTTGTACTCCCAACTAGAAATAGACACAGAGTCCCAGTCGTACTCCCAACTAGAAATAGACACAGTCTCAATTGTACTCCCAACTAGAAATAGACACAGAGTCTCACTCATACTCCCAACTAGAAATAGACACAGAGTCCCACTCATACTCCCAACTAGAAATAGACACAGAGTCTCACTTGTACTCCCAACTAGAAATAGACACAGTCTCAATTGTACTCCCAACTAGAAATAGACACAGAGTCTCAGTCATACTCTCAACTAGAAATAGACACAGTCTCACTTGTACTCCCAACTAGAAATAGACACAGTCTCACTTGTACTCCCAACTAGAAATAGACACAGTCTCACTTGTACTCCCAACTAGAAATAGACACAGTCTCACTTGTACTCCCAACTAGAACTAGACACAGTCTCACTTGTACTCCCAACTAGAAATAGACACATAGTCTCACTCGTACTCCCAACTAGAAATAGACAGAGAGTCCCACTCATACTCCCAACTAGAAATAGACACAGAGTCCCACTCATACTCCCAACTAGAAATAGACACAGAGTCTCAGTCATACTCCCAACTAGAAATAGACACAGAGTCTCACTAGTTCTCCCAACTAGAAATAGACACAGAGTCCCAGTCATACTCCCAACTAGAAATAGACACAGAGTCTCACTCGTACTCCCAACTAGAAATAGACACAGAGTCTCACTCGTACTCCCAACTAGAAATAGACACAGAGTCTCACTTGTACTCCCAACTAGAAATAGACACAGAGTCTCACTTGTACTCCCAACTAGAAATAGACACAGAGTCTCACTTGTACTCCCAACTAGAAATAGACACAGAGTCCCAGTCGTACTCCCAACTAGAAATAGACACAGAGTCTCACTCGTACTCCCAACTAGAAATAGACACAGAGTCCCACTCATACTCCCAACTAGAAATAGACACAGAGTCCCACTCATACTCCCAACTAGAAATAGACACAGAGTCCCACTCATACTCCCAACTAGAAATAGACACAGAGTCTCACTAGTTCTCCCAACTAGAAATAGACACAGAGTCCCAGTCATACTCCCAACTAGAAATAGACACAGAGTCTCACTCATACTCCCAAGCACTAGAAATAGACACAGAGTCTCACTTGTACTCCCAACTAGAAATAGACACAGAGTCTCACTTGTACTCCAAACTAGAAATAGACACAGAGTCCCAGTCGTACTCCCAACTAGACATAGACACAGAGTCTCACTCGTACTCCCAACTAGAAATAGACACAGAGTCCCAGTCATACTCCCAACTAGAAATAGACACAGAGTCCCACTCGTACTCCCACTAGAAATAGACACGGAGTCCCAGTCGTACCCCCAACTAGAAATAGACACAGAGTCCCAGTGGTACTCCCAACTAGAAATAGACACAGAGTCCCAGTCGTACTCCCAACTAGAAATAGACACAGAGTCCCAGTCGTACTCCCAACTAGAAATAGACACAGAGTCCCACTCGTACTCCCAACTAGAAATAGACACAGAGTCCCAGTCGTACCCCCAACTAGAAATAGACACAGAGTCCCAGTCGTACTCCCAACTAGAAATAGACACAGAGTCCCAGTCGTACTCCCAACTAGAAATAGACACAGTCTCAATTGTACTCCCAACTAGAAATAGACACAGAGTCCCAGTCGTACTCCCAACTAGAAATAGACACAGAGTCCCAGTCGTACTCCCAACTAGAAATAGACGCAGAGTCTCACTTGTACTCCCAACTAGAAATAGACACAGAGTCTCACTCGTACTCCCAACTAGAAATAGACACAGAGTCTCACTCGTACTCCCAACTAGAAATAGACACAGAGTCTCACTCGTACTCCCAACTAGAAATAGACACAGAGTCTCACTTGTACTCCCAACTAGAAATAGACACAGTCTCAATTGTACTCCCAACTAGAAATAGACACAGAGTCTCAGTCATACTCTCAACTAGAAATAGACACAGTCTCACTTGTACTCCCAACTAGAAATAGACACAGTCTCACTTGTACTCCCAACTAGAAATAGACACAGTCTCACTTGTACTCCCAACTAGAACTAGACACAGTCTCACTTGTACCCCCAACTAGAAATAGACACGCAGTCTCACTCGTACTCCCAACTAAAAATAGACACAGAGTCTCACTCATACTCCCAACTAGAAATAGACACAGAGTCTCACTCATACTCCCAACTAGAAATAGACACAGAGTCTCACTCGTACTCCCAACTAGAAATAGACACAGAGTCTCACTCATACTCCCAACTAGAAATAGACACAGAGTCTCACTCATACTCCCAACTAGAAATAGACACTACTCCCAACTAGAAATGAACACAGAGTCTCACTCATACTCCCAACTAGAAATAGACACAGAGTCTCACTCATACTCCCAACTAGAAATAGACACAGAGTCCCACTCATACTCCCAACTAGAAATAGACACAGAGTCTCACTCATACTCCCAACTAGAAATAGACACAGAGTCTCACTCGTACTCCCAACTAGAAATAGACACAGAGTCCCAGTCATACTCCCAACTAGAAATAGACACAGAGTCCCACTCATACTCCCACTAGAAATAGACACGGAGTCCCAGTCGTACCCCCAACTAGAAATAGACACAGAGTCCCAGTGGTACTCCCAACTAGAAATAGACACAGAGTCCCAGTCGTACTCCCAACTAGAAATAGACATAGAGTCCCAGTCGTACTCCCAACTAGAAATAGACATAGAGTCCCAGTCGTACTCCCAACTAGAAATAGACATAGAGTCCCAGTCGTACTCCCAACTAGAAATAGACATAGAGTCCCAGTCGTACTCCCAACTAGAAATAGACACAGAGTCTCACTCATACTCCCAAGCACTAGAAATAGACACAGAGTCTCACTCATACTCCCAACTAGAAATAAACATAGAGTCTCACTCGTACTCCCAACTAGAAATAGACACAGAGTCTCACTCGTACTCCCAACTAGAAATAAACATAGAGTCTCACTCGTACTCCCAACTAGAAATAAACATAGAGTCTCACTCGTACTCCCAACTAGAAATAAACACAGAGTCTCACTCGTACTCCCAACTAGAAATAAACACAGAGTCTCACTCGTACTCCCAACTAGAAATAGACACAGAGTCCCAGTCGTACTCCCAACTAGAAATAGACACAGAGTCTCACTCATACTCCCAACTAGAAATAGACACAGAGTCCCACTCATACTCCCAACTAGAAATAGACACAGAGTCTCACTCGTACTCCCAACTAGAAATAGACACAGAGTCTCACTCGTACTCCCAACTAGAAATAGACACAGAGACTCACTCATACTCCCAACTAGAAATAGACACAGAGTCCCAGTCGTACTCCCAACTAGAAATAGACACAGAGTCCCAGTCGTACTCCCAACTAAAAATAGACACAGAGTCCCACTCATACTCTCAACTAGAAAGAGACACAGAGTCCCACTGATACTCCCAACTAGAAATAGACACAGAGTCCCACTCATACTCCCAACTAGAAATAGACACAGAGTCCCACTCATACTCCCAACTAGAAATAGACACAGAGTCTCACTAGTTCTCCCAACTAGAAATAGACACAGAGTCCCAGTCATACTCCCAAGCACTAGAAATAGACACAGAGTCTCACTTGTACTCCCAACTAGAAATAGACACAGAGTCTCACTAGTTCTCCCAACTAGAAATAGACACAGAGTCTCACTCATACTCCCAAGCACTAGAAATAGACACAGAGTCTCACTTGTACTCCCAACTAGAAATAGACACAGAGTCCCAGTCGTACTCCCAACTAGAAATAGACACAGAGTCTCACTCGTACTCCCAACTAGAAATAGACACAGAGTCTCATTTGTACTCCCAACTAGAAATAGACACAGAGTCTCACTAGTTCTCCCAACTAGAAATAGACACAGAGTCTCACTCATACTCCCAAGCACTAGAAATAGACACAGAGTCTCACTTGTACTCCCAACTAGAAATAGACACAGAGTCCCAGTCGTACTCCCAACTAGAAATAGACACAGAGTCTCACTCATACTCCCAACTAGAAATAGACACAAAGTCTCACTCATACTCCCAACTAGAAATAGACACAAAGTCTCACTCGTACCCCCAACTAGAAATAGACACAGAGTCTCACTTGTATTCCCAACTAGAAATAGACACAGAGTCCCAGTGGTACTCCCAACTAGAAATAGACACAGAGTCCCAGTGGTACTCCCAACTAGAAATAGACACAAAGTCTCACTCGTACTCCCAACTAGAAATAGACACATAGTCTCACTTGTACTCCCAACTAGAAATAGACACATAGTCTCACTCGTACTCCCAACTAGAAATAGACACATAGTCTCACTCGTACTCCCAACTAGAAATAGACACATAGTCTCACTTGTACTCCCAACTAGAAATAGACACAGAGTCTCACTCATACTCCCAAGCACTAGAAATAGACGGAGAGTCTCACTTGTACTCCCAACTAGAAATAGACACAGAGTCTCACTCGTACTCCCAACTAGAAATAGACACAGAGTCCCAGTCATACTCCCAACTAGAAATAGACACAGAGTCCCACTCGTACTCCCACTAGAAATAGACACGGAGTCCCAGTCGTACCCCCAACTAGAAATAGACACAGAGTCCCAGTGGTACTCCCAACTAGAAATAGACACAGAGTCCCAGTCGTACTCCCAACTAGAAATAGACACAGAGTCCCAGTCGTACTCCCAACTAGAAATAGACACAGAGTCCCAGTTGTACTCCCAACTAGAAATAGACACAGAGTCTCACTTGTACTCCCAACTAGAAATAGACACAGAGTCCCACTCATACTCCCAATAGAAATAGACACAGAGTCTCACTTGTACTCACAACTAGAAATAGACACAGAGCCTCATTTGTACTCCCAACTAGAAATAGACGCAGTCTCACTTGACCTCCCAACTAAAAATAGACACAGTCACACTTGTACTCCCAACTAGAAATAGACACAGAGTCTCACTCTGACCTCCCAACTAGAAATAGGCCACAGTCTCACTCTGTGCTCTCCCAACTAGAAATAGACACAGAGTCCCAGTCGTACTCCCAACTAGAAATAGACACAGAGTCTCACTCGTACTCCAACTAGAAATAGACATAGAGTCTCACTCGTACTCCCAACTAGAAATAGACACAGAGTCTCACTCATACTCCCAACTAGAAATAGACACAGTCTCACTCATACTCACAACTAGAAATAGACACAGTCTCTTGTGCTCCCAACTGGAAATAGACACGGAGTCTCCACTCGTACTCCCAACTAGAAATAGACTACAGAGTCTCACTTGTACTCCCCCACTAGAAATAGACACAGAGGAGTCTCATATCCCCACTAGAAATAGACACAGAGTCTCACTCATGCTCCCCACTAGAAATAGACACAGAGTCTCCTCATAGACACAGAGTCCCAGTCATTAGCTCCCAACTAAAAATAGAAATAGACATAGAAATAGAGTCTCACTCGTACTCCCCACTAGAAATAGACACAAGTCTCACTTGTACTCCCAACTAAAATAGACACAGGTCTCACTCAACTCCCCACTGAAATAGACACAGAGTCTCACTCATGCCCCAACTAAGAAATAGACATAGAAATCGTACTCCCAATAGAAATAGACAGAGTCTCCTCCTTACTCCCCAACTAGAAACTAAGAACACAGAGTCCCAGTCATACTCCCAACTAAATAGACACTGAAGTCTCAAGTCGTACTCCCCACTAGAAATAGACACAGAGTCTCACTCCATACTCCCAACTAGAAATGATCCCAGATTCCCAAAGTCGGCTCCCAACTAGAAATAGACAGGGTCCAGTCGTACTCCCCACACTAGAAATAGACACAGAGTCTCACTCATACTCCCCAAGGACTAGAAATAGACACAGATTCTCACTCGTACTCCCAACTAGAAATAGACACGGAGTCTCACTCCTCCCAACTAAAAATAGAACATAGGAGTCTGCTCAGCAAGGACTAGAAATAGACACGGATTCTCCCACTCGTACTCCCAACTAGGAAATAGACACAGAGTCTCCTCGTACTCCCAACTAGAAATAGACACCAGAGTCTCACTCATACTCCCAACTAGAAATAGACACAGGATTCTCCTCGTACTCCCAACTAGAAATAGACACAGAGTCTCACTCATACTCCAACTAGAAATAGACATAGAGTCTCACTCGTACTCCCAACTAGAAATAGACATAGAGTCTCACTCGTACTCTCCCAACTAGAAATAGACACAGTTCTCACTCATACTCCCAACTAGAAATAGACATAGAGTCTCACTCATACTCCCAAGGACTAGAAATAGACATAGTTCACTCGTACTCCAACTAGAAATAGACACAGAGTCTCACTCCTTCTCCCAACTAAAAATAGACACAGACTCGTCTCACTCGAACTCAAGAGTCTCACTCTAAACTGAAATAGACACAGAGTCTCACTCGTACTCCCAACTAGAAATAGACACGGATTCTCCTCAGCTCCCAACTGAAATAGACACGGATTCTCACTCGTACTCCCAACTAGAAATAGACACAGAGTCCCAGTCGTACTCCCCAGCTAGAAATAGGCTGAGTTCAGTCCTTCTCCCAACTAGAAATAGACACAGTCCCATCATTACTCCCAACTAAAATAGACACGAGTCTCTGCTCGTACTCCCAACTGAAATAGACACAGAGTCCCAGTCATACTCCAACTAGAAATAGACACAGAGTCTCACTCGTACTCCCAACTAGAAAATAGACACGGAGTGTCACTCATACTCCCAACTAGAAATAGACACAGAGTCTCACTCGTACTCCCAGCTAAAATAGACACAGAGTCTCCTCGTACTCCCCAACTAAAAATAGACACAGAGTCTCACTCGTACTCCCAACTAGAAAATAGACACAGAGTCCAGTCATACTCCCAACTAGAAATAGACACAGAGTCTCTGCTCGTATACAACTAGAAATAGACACGGTGTCACTCATACTCAACTAGAAATAGACACGGGAGTCTCCTCATACTCCCAACTAGAAATAGACACAGAGTCTCACTCATATTGCTCCCAACTAGAAATAGACACAGAGTCTCACTCATACTCCCAACTAAAATAGACACAGAGTCTCACTCATACTCAACTAGAAATAGACACAGAGTCTCACTCGTACTCCCAACTAGAAATAGACACAGAGTCTCACTCGTACTACCAACTAGAAAATAGACACAGAGTCCCAGTCATACTCCCAACTAGAAATAGACACAGTCTCACTCATACTCCCAACTAGAAATAGACACAGTCTCACTCATACACTAACTAGAAATAGACACGAGTCTCACTCATACTCCCAACTAGAAATAGACACGAGTCTCACTCGTACTCCCAACACTAGAAATCTCACACAACTAGAGTCTCACTCATACTCCCAACTAGAAATAGACACAGAGTCTCACTCGTACTCAACTAGAAATGACACGGAGTCTCACTAGTACTCCCAACTAGAAATAGACACAGAGTCTCACTAGTACTCCCAACTAGAAATAGACACAGAGTCTCACTCGTACTCCCAACTAGAAATAGACACAGGAGTCTCACTCCGTACTCCCAACTAGAAATAGACTGGAAGTCTCACTCGTACTCCCAACCTAGAAATGACACAGAGTCTCACTCGTACTCCCAACTAGAAATAGACACAGAGTCTCCACTCGTACTCGAACTAGAAATAGACACAGAGTCTCACTAGTACTCCCAACTAGAAATAGACAAGATTCTCACTGTACTCCCAACTAGAAATAGACACGGATTCTCACTCGTACTCCCAGACACTGATTACTGATTACTGATGTTCGAGAGTTATAGATTTACATGATGGTCGTTTTCCTTTATAGCCAGAAGATCGGACACGGATACGATTCTGTTCCGGTTTCGTAATTAAAATCATGTGTGCTTGCATTCATTTCCTAGAATTCGTGTCGTCTTCGTTTCTACTATCAAGCTCTAGCATCTTTATCATGTCTACATTTATCATTCCCTACGACACGAGACCCTTATATTATTGACTGCCAGATCATAACCTGCATCTGTTTTAAATCGATGAGAATTTGAGTTTATTTACATTAATACCTGGACCAGCGTGGGGAGGGGGAGGAGGAGGGGGAGTAGATTTTGCTCGAAAAAAAGCTCGAAAAAAAATGTTCAACTGTTGGCGGGGCTCGAACCCACTACCTTTTGACTGAGAGGTCGACAACTTGCCTCTGGAATACCGATTACCCTTAGGAGAAGAGGAGGACAGAGAAAGAGATGGGAAAACAACGTTACGGAATGGACAGTGAAGATCTCTACCCACACGTAGACCCGGACCCTGACCCAAGACCCGAGAAAGGTGGAGGAGACTACTGCGACAGTCAATATCATGTAGCGCTCAAACGTCGCTGAAGGGTTGATACGTGAGTGAGTGAGTGAGTGAGTGAGTCAGTCAGTCAGTCAGTGAGTGAGTGAGTGAGTTAGTGAGTGAGTGAGTGAGTGAGTGAGGAATTACGAGTGAGGAGGAGTGAGTTGAGTGAGTGAGTGAGTCAGTGAGTGAGTGGTGAGTGAGCGAGTGAGTGAGTGAATTACGTGAGTGAGTGAGTGAGTGAATTACGTGAGTGAGTGAGTGAGTGAGTGAGTGAGTGAGTGAGTGAGTGGAGTGAGTTACGTGTGTTAGTGGTGGAGTGAGTCAGTGAGTGAGTGAGTGAGTGAGTGGAGTGGAGTGAGTCAGTGAGTGAGTCAGTGAGGAGTGAGTGGTGGTGTGAGAGTGAGTGAGTGAGTGAATTACGTGAGTGAGTGAGTCAGTGAGTGAGTGGTCAGGAGTGAGTGGAGTGTGAGTGAGTGAGCAAGGAGTGAGTGAGTGAATGAGTGACTTAGTGAGGAGTGAGTGAGTGAGTGAGTGAGTGAGTGGTGGAGTGAGTTAGTGAGTGGGAGGAGGAATGAGTGAGTTATGTGAGCAGTGAGTGAGTGAGTGAGTTAGTGAGTGAGTGAGTGAGTGGAGGAGTGAGTTAGTGAGGAGGAGTGAGTGAGTGAGTGAGTGAGTGGGAGTGGTGAGTGAGTGAGTGAGTCATTGGAGTGAGTGAGTGAGTGAGTGAGTGAGGAGTGAGTGAGTGAGTGGAGTCTTTCTTTCTTTCTTTATCAGTTCTCATTCTACCTTCCGGTGTTGGGGTTTTAGATGCCTGAAATGATCTTTCTCCAGGCTGCCTGTCTTGACAGTTTCTGTTTCCTTCCATGAAAGTTACATTTCTTTGCGTTAATGCCTCTTTTATATCTTCTTCCTACTTTCTCCGAGGTCTGTTTTTTGGTCTTTTACCTTGAATTTTAGCTCTGTATACTGATTTAGCTATTCTATTGTTATTCATTCTGTTAACATTTCCAAACCATCTCATTGATTCATTTCTATCTTAGTTTTTATGCTATCTGCTTTGGTTTGAACTCTTATTGTTGTGTTTCTGATTTTGTCTCTTTTAGTTTACCCTACTACTCTTTTCATTTCATTGCCTGCAACCTATTGTATTCCCTGCTGTCTAAGGTCCAGGTTTCACTGCCATAGAGGAGAGAAGGACAATAAACTGTGTTGTGTACTGCCATTTTGGTTTTTGTTAATCATTATTCCTAATGTAATTGTAGATTTTGAACTTGTTCTAAATTCTCCCTGCTTAATTCAAGATTGTGTGTTTTAGCTTCCCTAATTACTAGCATTGTTTTGGTTTTCTTTGCATTTACTCTCATTCCTCTTTTATTTAATTCATTATTCATTATGTTGATATTTGACTGGAGGTACCTTTCTGATTTTCCAAACAGAACTAAATCATCAGCAAATGAAAGCATTGATACATTTACTGGTTTGAGCTTCCACATACCTTCATTCATTTTCTTCATTTTTGAGGATGCCTTTGCGACTGAATCCATAAATGTGATAAACAAAAGAGGACTTAGGACACAACCCTGTCTTACTTTATATCTACATCAAATTCCTCAGATACATTTCCAGCAACTCTCACTGCACATGTTGGTTTATTGTAAAAACTTTTAATGGCTTCTATGAAATTTTGCTCTACGTTGTGTTCTTTTAAGGAATGACATAGTTCGTCCCTCCTCACAGTGGCAAATGCCTTTTCTAAGTCAATAAAACACAGGTGAAAGTCAATGTTTCTCTCAAGGAATTTTTCTATTATTTGTCTAATTGTAAATATGTGATCTTGTACACTTCTTCCTGGTCTAAATCCACTCTAGTGTTCTTCAATCTGATCCTCTACTCTTTTCCTTAGTCTCATTTCCAGATTCCTGGCATACACTTTCCTGGTACGCTAAGTAGTGATATCCCTCTATAGTTTGAGCATTCCATAGTTGATTCTTTCTTGTGTATTGGTACTACCGTTCCCTTTTCCCAGTCGTCTGGCACCTGTTTGAACTTCCATGCTTGTTGACATATTGCATGTAGTAGTTTGTCTGCCTCTCTCCCTTGGTTTTTAATCATTTCTGGATAAACTTGATCTGCTCCTGGGGCTTTTCCTAATTTCACTTTTCTTATAGCTGTTTGAAGTTCTTCCATTGAGATGTCTACATCTTCAGCTGTCTCAACTCCATTACTTGTTATTCTTAATAATTGATCTGTACTCCTTGTTTCATATGTTCTGGAGGGATTATGTAATTGTTGAAAATACTTTCTCCACGTTTCCATGATTTCACTGTCTTCTTTCATTATTTCTCCTTTGGCGTTCTTAATTTGTCGTATTGGGCATGTTTTTGGTCTTTCTCATGCTCTTCATTGCTCCCCAGAACAGCTTTTGATTTCCTTGATAGCTTTCTTGAAGTTTTTGTCCAAACTCTTCCCACTGTTCCTGTTTTGCTTTCCTTACTTCCTCTTTTGCGATAGTTCTTTTACTCACGTAATCTATCCTATCCTCTGGTCTCTTTGTTTGCAAGTATTTCTTCAAGGCATCTTTCTTTTCTTTGATCTTAGTCTTGACATTCTCATTCCACCATGCTGTTCTTTTCCCATCTCCTTTAATTTGTTTCCTACCACAGACCTCTTCAGTACAACTGATGAGTGTTTGAGAAAAAAAATATTTGTCACTTTTCCTCTATTGTGCTTTCCTTCAGATCCATCTGCCTTTCACTGATAAATCTTTTTATCCTGGATTGGTACATCTTTTTTACTATTGGTTTATTTAGTTCCTCTATTTTGAGTTTAGTAGCTTTCTTCTCTTTCCTTTTCTGTTTGTTTTCTTCAGATAATAATCTCATTTTGGCTATCACTAGGTGATGATCACTAAATGTTTCAACTCTTCTGCTTACTCTAGCATCCATTGTACTGTAAAAAGGAGCTGCTAACTATTATGTAGTCTATCATTGACTTTTCACATCTGTCTTTATTTGCTCTTGTATATTTGTGGATATCTTTATGAGGAAAAAGGTGTTAGCTATTTCATGTTATTCTTTAGGGAAAAAATCTATTAGTCTTTCTCCATTCGGAGAAGTTGTTGTCTCTCCTTCTTACCTATTACTCCTCCTGATGTTTCTACATTATTGCCTACTCTAGCGTTTAAATCTCCTAAACCATTAATTCCTGTTTGGGTTTAAGATTCTCTGCAGCTATTTGTAAATCATTTTCAAGATATCTTTTTCTTCTTTGGTGGCATCTTCGTTTGGTTCATAAGCTATTAATAATTTTATTTCTCTTCCTTTTGATTTAATATTTACCTCTAATAGCCGTGGGCTTATAAATTTCCAACTTAAAGGAGCATTTCTTGCCTTTTATGCATTAGGACGCCTACTCCTGCTCTAGCTCTATCTTTGACATTTACTCCTGAGAAGATTAAGGTATGATTTAGTCCTACATTTTCTATTCCTTGTCCTTTTTCTTTGTTTCTGTAATAGCCAAAATGTCTACTTTGAATTTTTCCATTTCTTCAGCTAATTCTAACTCCTTTCCATTAATTGTCCTAACATTCCATGTTCAGTGAGTGCGTTTAGTTAAGTCAGTTACGCAGTGAGTAAGGAGTGAGTAAGTGAGTAAATGAATGCGTCAGTTACGCAGTGAGTAAGTGAGTGAGTAAGTGAATGAATGAGTGCGTGAGTTATATGACAGTAAGACAGTGAGTAAGTGAGTAAATGAATGTGAGTTACGCGAGTGAGTAAGGGAGTGAGTAAGTGAATGAATGAGTGCGTGAGTTGAAGTGAGTAAGGGAGTGAGTAAGTGAATGAATGAGTGCGTGAGTTACGTGAGTGAGTAAGGGAGTGAGTAAGTGAATAAATGAGTGCGTGAGTTACGCGAGTGAGTAAGGGAATGAGTAAGTGAATGAATGAGTGCGTGAGTTACGTGAGTGAGTAAGAATGAATGAGTGCGTGAGTTATGCGAGTGAGTAAGGGAGTGAGTAAGTGAATGAATGAGTGCGTGAGTTACGCGAGTGAGTTAGGAGTGAGTAAGTGAATGAATGAGTGCGTGAGTTACGCGAGTGAGTAAGGGAATGAGTAAGTGAATGAATGAGTGCGTGAATTACGTGAGTGAGTAAGTGAATGAATGAGTGCGTGAGTTACGTGAGTGAGTAAGTGAATGAATGAGTGCGTGAGTTACGCGAGTGAGTAAGGGGAGTGAGTAAGTGAGTAAATGAATGAGTGCGTGAGTTACGCGAGTGAGTAAGGGAGTGAGTAAGTGAGTAAATAAATGCGTGAGTTACGCCGTGAGTAAGGGAGTGCGTAAGTGAATGAATGAGTGCGTGAGTTACGCGAGTGAGTAAGTGGAATGAATCAGTGCATGAGTTACGCCGTGAGTAAGTGAGGAGTAAGTGAATGAATGAATGCGGGAGTTATGCGAGTGAGTAAGTGAGTGAGTAAGTGAATGAATGAGTGCGTGAGTTATGCGAGTGAGTAAGGGAGTGAGTAAGAGTGAATGAATGAGTGCGCGAGTAAGTAGTGAGTAAGTGAATGAATGAGTGCAGAGTTACGCGAGTAAAGTGAGTGAATGAATGAGTGCGTGAGTTACGCAAGTAAGTGAGTGAGTAAGTGAATGAATGAGTGCGTGAGTTACGAGTGAGTAAGGAGTGAGTAAGTGAATGAATGAGTGCGTGAGTTACGCGAGTAAGTGAGTGAGTAAGTGAATGAATGAGTGCGTGAGTTACAGTAAGAGTGAAAGTGAAGTGAGTGAGAGAGTAAGTGAGTGAGTAATGAATGAATGAGTGTGTGAGTTACGCGAGTGAGTAAGTGAGTGAGTGTGAATGAATGAGGAGTTACGAGTGAGTAAGTGAGTGAGTAAGTGAATGAATGAGTGCATGAGTTACGCGAGTGAATATGGTGTGTTGAGATAATGAGTTACGTGAGTGAGTAAGTTGAGTGAGTAAGTGAGTAAGTGAGTTGAGTGAGTGAGAATGAGTTAAAGTGAGTGAGTGAGTTAGTGAGTGGTGAGTTACGTGGTGAGTGAGTGAGGGAAAGTGAGTTCAGTCGTGAGTGGTGAGTGGTGAGTGAGTGAGGTGAGTGAGTGAGTGTGAGTGAGTGAAGGAATGAATGAGATAGTGGTTTGTCAGTCTGTCAGTAATTAAGTCAGTAAGTGAATACGTGAGTAAGTAAGTTACGTAAGTAAGTGAGTTACGTGGTGTGAGTGAGTGGTGAGTGAGTGAGTTAGTGAGTGAGTTACGTGAGTGAGTGAGTGGTGAAGTGAATAGTAGTTACGTGAGTGGTGAGTGAGTGGGTCAGTTAATGAGTAAAAAATAACTAAATGACGTAAGTAAGTTACAAGTAAGTAAGTTACGTAAGTAAGTAAGTTAGTAAGTAAGTGAGTTACGTAAGTGAGTGAGTTATTGAGTAAGTGAGTTAAGGAAAAAGTGAGTGAGTAAGTTAATGAATGAGTAAGTGAGTTTGTGAAGGTAGTTAATGAGTGAATACGTGAGTTAGTGAGTTAGTGAGTGAGTGAATTACGGAGTTCGAGTTAGTCAATCAGTCAGTTACGTGAGTAAGTGAGTTACGTGAGTAAATGAGTTATTGTGAGTAAATGAGTTAGTGAGTGAGGGAGTGAGTTACGAGTGAGTGAGTTACGTGAGTAAAGTGAGTTACGTGAGTGAGTGAGTTACGTGAGTAAGTGAGTTACGTGAGTAAGTGAGTTACGTGAGTGAGTGAGTTAATGAGTAAGTGAGTTGACGTGAGTGAGTGGTGAGTTACGTAAGTGAGTGAGTTACGTGAGTGAGTGAGTTAGTGAGTTAGTGAGTTACGTGAGTGAGTGAGTTAAGTGAGTTAGTGAGTGATTGAGTGAGTGAGTGAGTTAGTGAATGATAGAGTGAGTTATTAAAGTGAGTGGTGAGTGATTGTGAGTGAGTGAGTGAGTGAATGATAGAATGAGTTATTAAGTGAGTTAAAGAGTGATTGGTGGTGGTGAGTGAGTGAATGAGTTAATGAGTGGTGAGTGAGTTACGTGAGTGATTGGGTTAGTGGTAAGTGAGTGAATGATAGAGTGAGTTATTGAGTTGAGTTAAGGGAGTTATGTGATTGAGTAAGTGATTGAGTTGAGTTATAGAATGAGTTATGTGATTGAGTTAAAGAGTGAGTTGAGTTAATGGAGTTATATGATTAAGTGAGTTATTGAGTTGAGTTAAAGGAGTTATTGATTGAGTAAGTGAGTGAGTTGAGTTAAGAATGAATTATTGAGTGAGTGAAAGTGAGTGAGTGACTTAAATGAGTTACCTAAGTGAGTAAGTGAGTGAGTTGGGTTAAGTGAGTTATGGGAGTGAGTAAGTGAGTGAGTTGTGTTATGAGTTATGAATGAGTATGTAAGTGAGTTAAAAGTGATTGGGTGAGTCAGTGAGTTAGTGAATGATAGAATGAGTTATTAAGTGAGTTAAAGAGTGATTGGGTTAAGTGAGTTAGCGTGGTGAGTGAGTGGTGGTGGTGGTGGTGGTGAGTGGTGGTGAGTGAGTTAAGAGAGTCAATCAGTAAGTTACGTGAGTGAGTGAGTTGAGTTAAGTGTCTTACGTGAGTGAGTGAGTTGTGTTAAATGAGTTATGTGAGTGAGTGAGTTGTGTTAAATGAGTTACGTGACTGAGTGAGTTGTGTTAAATGAGTTATGTGAGTGAGTGAGTGAGTAAGTGAGTGAGTGAATGAGTTGTGTTAAGTGAGTTATGTTAATCAGTGAGTGAGTAAGTGAGTAAGTGACCGAGTTGTGTTAAGTGAGTTACGTAAGTGAGTGAATGAGTGAGTGAGTGAGTTGAGTTAAGTGAGTTACGTGAGTGAGTGAATGAGTTGTGTTAAGTGAGTTAGTGTGAGTGAGTGAGTGAGTGAGTAAGTTAGTGAGTTGAGTGAGTGAGTGAGTGTGTGAGTAAGTGAGTTGTGTTAAGTGAGTTACGGAGTGAGTGGTGAGTGAGTGAGTGAGTTGAGTTAAGGGAGTGAGTGAGTGAGGGAGTGAGTGGTGAGTAAGTGAGTGAGTTGTGTTAAGTGAGTTACGTGAGTGAGTGAGTAAGTGAGTGAGTGAGTTGTGTTAAGTGAGTTACGTGAGTGAGTAAGTGAGTGAGTGAGTTGAGTTAAAGGGAGTTACGTGAGTGAGTGACTAAGTTGTGTTAAGTGAGTTACGTGGTGAGTGGTGGTGAGTGAGTGAGTGAGTGGAGTTGAGTGATTGAGTTAAGTGACTGAGTGATTGAGTGAGTGAGTGAGTTGTGTTAAGTGAGTTAATTGGTGAGTGGTGAGTGGTGGTGAGTGAGTGCTTTAGTTAAGTGAGTTACGTGAATGAGTGGTGAGTGGGTGAATTGACTGTTAAATGAGTTATGGGAGTGAGTGAGTAAGTAAGTGAATTGCTTGAGTTATATGAGTTATGTGAGTGAGTGAGTGCGTGAGTTAAGTGAGTTATGTGAGTGAGTGAGTGAGTGTGTGAGTTAAGTGAGTTGAGTGAGTGGTGAGTGAGTGTGTGAGTTAAGTGAGTTACGTGAGGTATGTGGAGTTACGTGGTGAGTAATTGAGTGCGTGAGTTATGTGAGTTACCTGAGTGAGTAAGTGAGTTAGTGAGTGCGTGAGTTAAATGAGTTACGTGAGTGAGTAAATGAGTGCGTAAGTTAAGTGAGTTATATGAGAGAGTAAGTTAGTGTGTGAGTTAAGTGAGTTTCAATAGTGAGTAAGTGAGTTGAGTGAGTTACGTGAGTGTGTGAGTAAGTGGGTGAGTTGCGTGAGTTAGTGAGTGAGTGAGTTACGTGAGTTACATGACTGAGTAACTGAGTGCGTGAGTTAAGTGAGTTGCGTGAGTTACTTGAGTGAGTAACTGAGTGCGTGAGTTAAGTGAGTTACGTGAGTTACTTGAGTGAGTAACTGAGTGCGTGAGTTAAGTGAGTTACGTGAGTTACGTGAGTGAGTAACTGAGTGCGTGAGTTAAGTGAGTTACGTGAGTGAGTAACTGGAGT
>JAXRKP010001678.1:0-12500 GCA_037039925.1 Doris montereyensis | reverse complement strand
CCATTCCCTACCCTATCTTTCCACCCTACCATCATTCACTCTATCACTCTCACCCCTACCACTCTCTGCCCTACCATCTCCACTATCACTCTCAACCCCTACCACTCTCAACCCTACCACTCTCCACCCTACCACTCTCACCCTACCACTCTCAACTCTACCACTCTCCACCCTACCACTCTCAACTCCTACCACTCTCAACCCTACCACTCCACCTACCACCATTCAATCTACCACTCTCAACCCTACCACTCTCAACCCTACCTCTCTCCACTCTCACCTACCACTCTCCACCCTACCACTCTCAACCCTACCTCTCCACCCTACCACCATTCTCTATCACCCTCAACCCTACTGTCTCCAACCTACCACTCCAACCCTACCACTCTCCTTCTCAACTACTACCATCTCAACCCTACCACTCTCTCAACCTACCCTCTCTCTACCCTACCACTCATTCACTTTATCCTCTCAACCCTACTCTCATTCCCTACCACTCTCCACCCTACCACTTTCAACTGTATCACTCTCAACCCTACCACTCATTCACTCTATCACTTTCAACCCTACAATTCCCTTTATCACTCTCAACCCTACCATCATTCACTCTATCAACTCCTCAACCCTACTACCATTCCCTTTATCACTCTCAACCCTACCATCATTCATTCACTCTACCATCATTCCCTTTATCTCTCAACCCTACCATCATTCTCCCCTCTCAAACCTACCATCATTCACCTTATCCTCTCAACCCTCCATCATTCACTCTATCACTCCAACTCTACCATCATTCCACTTTTATCACCTCTCCCTAACCCTTTATCACTCTCACCCTATCATTCTCTCACCATACCACTTCCCTTTATCACTCTCAACTACCATCATCCCACTTTCAACCACTTCACTCTATCATTCCCTACACTATCCACCCTCCATCATTCACTCTACCACTCTCAACCCTACCACCATTCCCTTTATCACTCTCAACCCTACCACTCTCAACCAACCTATCACTATCTATCACTCAACTCTACAACCACCTCAATCCTACCACTCTCAACCCCACCAACTTCCACTCTCAACCCTACCACTCATTCCCTCACTCAACCCTACCTACTCTCTCACCCTACCACCATTCACTCTACCACTCTCCACCCTAACTCCTACCACTCTCCACCCTACCACTCTCCACTCTACCATATTCCCCTACTCAACCCTACCACTCTCAACCCTACCACTCTCAACCCTACCACTCTCCACCCTACCACTCTCAACCCTACCACTCTCAACCCTACCCTACCACCATCCACCCTACCACTCAATCTACCACCCTACCACTCTCAATCCTACCACTCTCAACTCCACTCTACTCCTTCCTCACCCACCAACATCCACTCTATCACTCTCAACCCTCCCACCATCTCACCCTCTACCACTCTCATCCACCCCTACCTCTCAATCCTACCACTCCTACCATCTCACCTTCTCATATCACTCTCTCTACCACCATCCACCCTACCACTCTCCACTCTACCACTACTCCACCAACATCCACTCTATCTCTCTCTCTACCACTCTCTCTACCACTTCAATCCATCTACCACCTCAACTCTACCACTCTCAACCCTACCACCAACTCTACCCTCTCAACCCTACCACTCTCAACCCTACCACTCTCCACTCTACCACTATTCCTCCACCAACATCCATCTATCACCCTACCACCATACACCCTACCACTATCCACCCACCAACATCCACTCTATCATCTCACCCTACCAACTCTCCACTCTACCACCACTATTCCTCTACTCACCATCCACTCTAACTCACCTCACCCTCCACTCTACCACTATTCTCCACCAACATCCACTCTATCACTCTCAACCCTACCACTCCATACCACTCTCCACCCACCAACTCCACTCCACCCCAACCTATCATCTACTCTACCTATTCACTCACCACTCCACTCAATCATCTCAACTCTACCACTCTCCTCATATTCACTCTCAATCCACTCTATCACTCACTCTACCGTCTCTACTCTCCCCAACCCACAAACAAACAAACCACCATCCACTCAACCATCCACCCCAACAACAACAACCCTACCAATATAAACCATCCAAAAATTAGGTTCCAATTCCAATCCCACCCTAAAACTAGGCCAACATCCACTTACCACCATCCAAGAATACACCCTACCACCATCCACCCCTAGAAGAATCACCCTACCTAACCCTACCACCATCTACCCTAGAACTACCAACAGAACCTAAGACCACCTCCATACCACTCCACCTAATAATAAACAAACAAACAATAAACAAACAAAGAATAAAAATAAACAATAACATAAGAAGGTTCAGAATTGGCAAAACTAGGCCCCACTTAAAAAGAAGAAGAAGAAGACGAAGTAGAAGAAGTAGAAGAAGAAGAATTAGAAGAAGAAGAAGAAGAAGAATAGAAGAAGAAGAAGAAGAAGAAGAAGAAGAAGAAGAAGAAGAAGAAGAAGAAGAAGAAGAAGGAAGGAAGAAGAAGAAGAAGTAGAAGAAGAAGAGAATAAAAGAAGAAGAAGAAGAAGAAGAAGAAGAAGAAGAAGAAACAAGGAAGAGGACAGAAGGAAAAAGAATAAGAAGAACAAGAAGAACAAGGAGAAAAACAAGAACAAGTACAAGAACGAGAACAAGAACACGAACAAGAACAAGAACAAAAGCCAGATACAATAACACGAACAAGAACAAAAGCCAGATACAATAACAAGAACAAGAAAACGAACAAGAAGAAGAAAAAGAAAAAGGAGAGGAAGAAGAAAAACAACAACAGCAACAACAACAATAAATGGCATCCATGATGAATACAGCAAACGTTTCCTGTTGTTGTGGACACAGTCTTTCTGTCTACACCTACGTCAAGAGTACCAGTGCCTAATGATCATGTGCAAGGGTAATCGTGAGCTCATACCAGGGAAGGGAGATAAGAACGGGGAAATGAGAAAATCTGAGAGGAGGGGTGGGGTGGTGTGGGGGTGGCAGCCCAAAAGGTGTCAATGATATTAAATCTGATGCCTAATGAAGTTTCAGCCGCAATCCCAAGCCATCCATCATCAGGTTTGGCATCAGAAGAGACGAGGTGCAGAATATAAGTTGGAATGAAAACGACAATCATGAATGAAAAGCAAACATTAAAACTGTTGTATTAAAAGATAACGATATAGTTAAACAAATATAACATTATTATATTATGATAATACACAACAATAACGATTATAAAGTATGATGTATTCAATAGACGCTGAAGCTGAGCAAAAAGATAATGTTTTTGCACATAATATAAAAAGTAGATAATATTCTCTCTTTCTTTATCAATTCCGATTCTACCTTCCGGTGCATGGGTTTAGATGCCTGAAATGATCTTTCGCCAGGTTATCCTGCCTGACATTTCTCTTTCCTTATGTAAAGGTTAATTTTCTTTGCTTTAGTGCCTCTTTCGTATCATCTATCATCTCCTTACTTTCTCCAAGATTTGCCTTTTTGTGTTTTAGCTTGGGTATACTCATTTAGTTATTCTCTTATCCTTCAGTCTGTTGACATGCCCAAACCATCTGAGTTGATATATTTATATCCTAGTTGTTATGCCATCTGTAATCGAGTATGATAAATTTACAATAAAAACGTAATCAAATAAAAGACCTTAGATAGATCGCAAACCATACGTTAAGATAGCAAGTTATAATATTTGAACATGTATTTTGATAAAATATTTATATATTAAATCTATAATATTAAAATAAAATCAAATACACAAAATGTAATTTACAAACACGCAACAGCAATAGTTGGGAAGAGAGGAATAAACAAATATTTTTTCAGAGGATACATTTCCAAGGCGTTGCAAACACTGTATTCATTTTTCATTCTCTGAATGCATTCAAATCTATCTCTCTTTTCAGGGTAATATCTCAATACGTGACAGGCAACCCTCCCCTCCTCCCCAACAACACAAAAAAAGGATCAAGTTAAGCTTTCCCCCAACCCCCAAACAAAAAACCGCAAACCAAAGCAAAATACAAACAAATTACAACATATATATATATATATATATATATATATATAAAGGATTAATTGCCACTTGGGTCGACATTTGCATTTACAGTAAAATGAGCTCTTGAGAGCACAGGTCATAGCTACCCAGAAAACAGTTTAATGATGTTGTTCTTGAAATCAGGCATCTCTAAGCCACTCCTAAAATGTATTTCTGTTTATCTCCTCAAATAGAAAATATATGTTTCTTTGCCTGTCGCCATAAATTTTCTAAGGATTTGAGCACTATTAGGGCGACAACACTTATGGTCACCATCATTGTAGCATGTGCGCGCGAGCAAGTTCACGGAAAGTGAAAGTTGAAAGTGAAAGGTCATAGGTCGAAAAGGTCACCATCCAGTGCACAGTGAAAAGCTATATTTCAGGGAAAAGCTATATTTCATGTTAAAATCAGTGGGTGTTAGCTATTATACTTAAACTTAACCACCATCAACGATTTATCGCAGGTCGTTTAGAATAAATTGTTCTAAGTGAGTCAATAGTTTTTAATGGAAATATATGGCTTCTTTACCCCAAAACAAAGAATTTCTTCTTGTCGGCTGAAGTATCCGTTTTACTGTTGTCGCCTTAACGGACGGTGTACAACTTTATTAATGACTCTCTGTTTTCATGCTATGCAATTTTATCTTTGACCACAGATTTATGGTACAATTCCTTTCTTATCACATTTGCTTTCTTCACAAAAAGGACCGACGTTATGACGACGCTATATTTGTTGCCATAAAACCCACGTACATTGAATTGGCCACATAGGGCGTCCAATTGTCATCTAAGTGGCATTTGTACACACACACACACACACACACACACATACACACATAATAATAATAATAATAATAATAATAATAATAATAATAATAATAATAATAATAATAATAATAATAATAATAATAATAATAATGCTCAGGTGCGCTTTACAAAGGCTAACATATACATCATATAGTAGCTTATAATGTACTCAATATTTAAGATTACTATAAAATCAAGACATCTACATACACGAAAAATTGTTAGAATTAAGATGAACAGTACCTAAATGACGATATGTGTTAATTACAAGATGGCCCTATACACGCGTGCTCACACACACACACACACACACACATATATATATACACACACACACACACACACACACACACATTGCAGGTGCCAACCCCTCACACCCCATGATAGGTCGAAAAGTCAGTTTTAAAAGTCTCCGTGTATAAAAATATAATAATAGTTAAAGAAGTCAAACTAAGAGATCTAAGAATAATTACATATACATGACAGTGTTAAAGGTACCATACATCAATAAAACACCAAACCCTTAACACGGGTTTAGGAAATGCCAATAAGTTAAATATTATGTGAGTCGAAAGTGAAGCGGAACAACTCTGTTTTAAATGATTGTTTAAAAGAAGGAAGGGTTGTACAATTTCTAGTTTTAACTGACAAAGAATTCCATATAGCTGAGGCCGAAAAGGTGAAAGAACGTTCGAGAGATTGTGTCTTAGGGATTCTTCTTTTTAGTTGCAAAGATTGTGATGATCTAAGAGAACGATTGGGGCGGTGAACTTTAAGGAGTTTTTTAGATAGTCGGGGGCAGTGTCATGAATGCAGTTGAAAGTGAGACATGCTATCTTATATACGATTCTCCTCTCTACGGGAAGCCAATGTAGAGAGCACAAAACGGGAGTGATGTGTTCAGACTTTTTTGGTCTTAGTTACAATTCTTGCTGCTTTATTTGGAAATAATTGTAATCGATGAATAGAAGTTTTTGGCAACCCATAAAGAAGAGAATTACAGTAATCAAGACGACTTGTGACAAGTGCATGGACAAGCATTTTACATGTTTCTTGGTCTAACAGATTCCGGATACGAGAAATACTTTTAAAGACACAATGGATTGTTTGACAAACTTTGGTAATATGAACATGCATGTGTAAAAATTCATCAAAGAAGAAATCGAGATTTTTGACGCTATGGCTGTTACATATAGTCGTATTGTGTATGACCAGCTCATTTAATATAATGTCCTTTCCTTTTTTTTCTAAATTTTATCAATTCTGTCTTGTCATTGTTGAATTTCAGTTTGTTTTCTGTCATCCAGGTCCTGATGTCTAACACACAGTTGATGATGGCTGTTTCTTTAGTTGTTATGCGATTGTTCATGCTGAGGGGGTATAAAGTTGCGTATCGTCAGCATAAACATGATGATCAATGTTGTGGGATGCGATGATGTCACTGAGAGGTGTAGTGTATAGTGTAAATAGAAACGGACCAAGGACTGATCCCTGTGGGACGCCAAATTGCTGCCGATGAAGGACTGCCATTTATGATGACTTGCTGGGTACGATCGGTAAGATAACTTACAAACCACTTCAGAGCCATGCCCGTGATGCCGAAACATTGTTGCATTCTAGCGAAGAGTGTTTTGTGGTCCACAGTATCGAAAGCCGCGCTCAGATCCAACAGTAGAAGTGCGACATTGTCATTGCATTGGAGCTGGTTGATTATGTCTGTGTGGACACGGATTAACGCAGTTTCAGTACTGTGGCCTCGCCTGTATGCTGATTGAAAAAGGGGGCACAGGTTGTAGCTCATGGTGTGGTTGGTAAGTCTTCGCACAATGAGTTTCTCAATGATCTTTGAAATAAAATTTAAGTTCGAGACGGGTTTGTAATTTTTCATCATCTCTTTGTCAAGATTCTTCTTTTTAAGAGTGGAGTCACATGTGCTTCTTTGAAAACGGTGGAAAAATCTGCATTTGGATGGAACAATTGGCGATGGAGGTTATGGCAGGTGCAACCTCATTAATACAGGCTTTAGAACCCACGTGGGAACTGCGTCCAATTTGCATTGTTTGTTTGCTGCATCATTGACGAGTTCAGTGATTTCCTCAACAGATGCGGGTAAAAAGTAGGAAAGTGTTGGTGGTGTTGTGATGAATTTCGTACCACTAGTTGTAATGGTGTCAGTGTCAGTCTTTTCGTCAAGATCCGATCGAATGGTGACAATTTTGTAAAATGAAATATTTATTGAATATGTTAGCTAATTCTTCGTCATTTGCGTGTGATAGTAAGGAAGATGATGGGTGTTCGTGTTTCATGAGTCTATTTATGATGTTAAAAAAGTTCTTTGCTATTGCCCTTGTGCTCAGGGATGTTGTCTCTTGTATATGTACGTTTGCATTTGTTTATTAGTCCATTTGTTTCGTTTTTTGCTTTGATATATAGTTCTCTGTGAATGACGAGCTTAGATTTCCGCCGAGTTTCTTCGGCTGCTCTTCTCTTTCGCTTTGAGATTAGTATTTCATCACAAAACCATTTGATGCCCGGTCGTACTGTTACAACTTTTGTAATCAGGGGGGCATGTCTGTTAAGTATTTGGACCATAATTTTGCTAAATAGTGACATTTTTGTTCCAACTGTCCTAGCTTCCTCGAGGCTCTTAGTTATCACCGATTTGACAATGTCACTTTTAAAGCTTTCCATGTCCAATGCTTTTTTTGTCCTATACGAAATCAACTTTTTTTGATGTATGGGCTTTTTCAGTTTAAAGTGAAATATTACGCTTTGATGGTCTGAGATGTGGTTGCTTTCTACACGTACATCTTGCAAGAGGTTGTCATTGGAATGGCTCATAACAAGGTCAAGTGTGTTTCCGGTTATATGTGTTGGTGATTTAACATGTTGGATCAGGTTGCATGCCTCGATGCTGTTTATGAAATTAAACGTATTTTTATCTGAATTATCATTAACATGGATGTTGAAATCTCCAAGAATATATAGGTTATTTGTTTTAGCAGAAATATCGATGATGTGATTTTGAAATTCATTTATAAACTTGATAATTGAGGCATTGTTTTTTCTTGGATGCCGGGGGGCGATATATCAAAACGAATTTGTAATAACACTTTTTGGTCTTCATGTTACATTCAAGGACTTCAAATGTGGATGATTGTATAGAGTTGATCAGTTCGATATCCAATGCCGTGTTAAAAATCATCGTTAGTCCACCACCTTCTCTGCCATGGAGACGGTCCCGTTTAACAAAAGAGTAACCCGATGGTAACATATCATTCAAAATGCAATCACTATCATCTTTTAGCCACGTTTCTGTAATGAAAAGTAAATCTATGTCACAGTCAATTATGTATTCGTTCAGTAGTGTTGTTTTATTACAACAGAGCGTGCATTTAATAGCACAACCTTTAAAGGGTCTAAATCAGACACATTTGTGGTGTTTGGTGTCGGTCTAATGAAAAGTAAATTGTTGGCATTGGAGTGCCGTTTTTGTTTTTGTTTATTGAATCTTCCGCCCCTATTTCCTCTTCGTGTACGTTTGTATGTGTTTTTATATAAATGGTACTGCCTCAACAAGTCAATGACTGGCAAATGTAGACTACTTTAATGACGATGTGTTATGAGATCACTTGTCTTGTATGTAATGGCTGGAATAATGCTTGTGTTGTTATTGAGAACGCCCATGGTCCGTGGTGGATAAAACAGTTCACAATAAAACTAACGATTGAAACTTGAAGACCAAGCTCCCACATCTGTATAATAATGTAAATAATCCACACATATTCGAAAGCACTGTTATATAAATCTACACATGTTGCACAAAAGGATGCACCGTTTAAAGATGAATAGATACATATAAAATATGTCACACTTTGATATCTAAAACAATATATATATATATATATTATATACTTATATATATATATATATATATATATATATATATATTGGCTATATATATATATGAATATATATATATATATATATTGGCTAGGGGACAAGCAGTGAGGCAAGGGAGAACAAATCCAAGGAAGAGACAGAGACAAATCCTGGTCACCGTGGGGATCGAACCCACGACCTCACTCTACGTCGGCACCCATCGCCTTGCCATGAAGAGAAAGCTTGCTACCAACCAAGCTAACTACTCTCCTTTTCCTTGTATTTGTCTCGTCTTTGTTCCTGTGGAGCTTTAATATTATTCAATTTCATTTATTTCAGAAAGTTATGTGTGTATGATTTTGTAAATATGATTATTAATTAAGTGAGATAATTCATTACTTGCTAGTCTATCTACTGTCCTTATAGTTCTATCTAGATGTTCTTTGTCTTGTAATCTTAATAATCCATTGTGGCATGATGAAATAGCGCCAATACTACAGTATCTACTCAAAATGTATTCTGTTTGCATTTTCTATTTTCTTGTCATAAATGGCACACTGTGTTATGCTGCATTCATGTGGTGTGACGTATGAAATTAATATTGTGTATCATAAATATGTAATATATATTTTTCTTAAAAATAAGTAATGCTTTTAGAGCCTTACTCTTATAAGGATGAGTGCGCAATAAAAAGGTACATTATTATTATTATTATTTTTATTATTATTATAATTATTATTATTATTATTATTATTATTATTATTATTATTATTATTATTATTATTATTATTATTATTATTATTATTATTATTATTATTATTATTATTATTATTATTATTATTATTATTATTATTATTATTATTATTATTATTATTATTATTATTATTATTATTATTATTATTATTATTATTATTATTATTATTGTTATTATTATTATTATTATTATTATTATTATTATTATTATTATTATTATATGAGTTAAGATTTCGTAAAAATATTCTTATGTTAATGTTGTTTTGTGTGCAAACAGTGGAAGCTTGATTCTGTCAAGATTAGCATCAATGGTGATACATGTACCTAGGTATTCTGCCAGTCAAGATTAGCATCAATGGTGATACATGTACCTAGGTATTCTGCCAGTCAAGATTAGCATCAATGGTGATATATGTACCTAGGTATTCTGCCAGTCAAGATTAGCATCAATGGTGATATATGTACCTAGGTATTCTGCCAGTCAAGATTAGCATCAATGGTGATACATGTACCTAGGTATTCTGCCAGTCAAGATTAGCATCAATGGTGATACATATACCTAGGTATTCTGCCAGTCAAGATTAGCATCAATGGTGATACATGTACCTAGGTATTCTGCCAGTCAAGATTAGCATCAATGGTGATACATATACCTAGGTATTCTGCCAGTCAAGATTAGCATCAATGGTGATACATATACCTAGGTATTCTGCCAGTCAAGATTAGCATCAATGGTGATACATATACGTAGGTATTCTGCCAGTCAAGATTAGCATCAATGGTGATATTTGTACCTAGATATTTTTAGGAGCAAACTTGTTCAACGATTTGATTTAAAACAAGTAGACGTTGTAGGTGTGTGCTGTAATTCCTAAAATCACTTGTCATTTCGTTTGCTTTCTTAGCACTCAATAGGAACTCGGTAGCCCAGAAGCAAGTTGTCGGCCTCTCCATCAAAAGGTAGTGGGTTCGAGCCCCGTCAACGGTCGAAAAAATGTCTCAAGTTTTTTCGAGCAAAATCTACCACCCTTGTCCAGGTAGTTGGATCGACACCTAGTTCAATCGGAGACGGACGATAAAGACGAGGTCCCGTGTGCAGATCATAACACTATGTGCACGTTAAAAGTCGCTTTGGCTATTTACAGGGCAGTCTGGGCAAAATTGTAAAAATCTACCAGAAACCATGCCTCCCTTGTCTGTGATTTACTGGTTGACTGAAAATATATAGGTATAATTAATTATTCGTCTTTTTACTAAGACAACTTGTTGCACAAACCGTTGATTATAAATAACTGCATTCTTATAGGGTATCCTCCTCTATCCAACTTAGCGAACCTAAATGCGTTATGCCTGTCAAAGTTTTTAAAAAAGTTCGATCTTTTTAGTTACGTTAAATGTATCGACACATTTGTAAATTGTATATATTTCGCACCTTTATAGTAAATTTTTTTTGCCTTAATTGATAATTCTTTCATTCATTCTCTATCTTTCCTTCTTTCTATACCCATATATATATATATATATATATATATATATATATATATATATATATAGTCTTATAGTTATCATCTTCTTTCGTTCTTGTTTCCCACACTCACACCTCTCTCTGTCTCTCTCTGTCTCTCTCTGTCTCTCTGTCTCTCTGTCTCTCTGTCTCTGTCTCTGTCTCTGTCTCTCTCTCTCTCTCTCTCTCTCTCTCTCTCTCTCTCTCTCTCTCTCTCTCTCTCTCTCTCTCTCTCTCTCTCTCTCTCTCTCTCTCTCTCTCTCTCTCTCTCTCTCTCTCTCTCTCTCTCTCTCTCTCTCTCTGTCTCTGTCTCTGTCTCTCTCTCTCTCTCTCTCTCTCTGTCTCTCTCTCTCTCTCTCTCTCTCTCTCTCTCTCTCTCTCTCTCTCTCTCTCTCTCTCTCTCTCTCTCTCTCTCTCTCTCTCTCTCTCTCTCTCTCTCTCTCTCTCTCTCTCTCTCTCTCTCTCTCTCTCTCTCTCTCTCTCTTTCTTTCCCTATTTTTTCTTCTTCTCTCTCTCCCCTTCTCTCTATCTCCTTCTCGCCTTTTATTACTTACTTATTTTCATATATTTTACTTCAGTCTAGATCTGAACCTTCCATTCTCGCTCCTATATATTCTTTACTTTCTCTTCTCTCACTCTTCTTATCATCACCGTTTTTTTCTTTATTTCTTCCTCCTTTCTGTTTTCTTCTGACATCACAATGATGCCTTATGTAAGCGCTTATACCTAGACCTAGAGTCTAGATATTTCTCGTTTGTTGTCTGACAAGGGTTAAACCCGAAACGTCACTTGTTTGTTCTGTCTTTATTGGTGGAGTTGTCACTATACAAAGCTTAGTGACTGAACGAAATCCCATGTAGAAGACAGAGAGAAGAGGACCGGTATAATCGATTTAACAAATTAACTCCATTAAAGATTAACTAACAGTTGGTGCATAAAGTGAGATTTTAAAAAGTTTAAAATGAATGCATTGATTATATATGATAATCCACTGATGTATCACATAGAAAGAAAGAAAGAAAGAAAGAAAGAAAGAAAGAAAGAAAGAAAGAAAGAAAGAAAGAAAGAAAGAAAGAAAGAAAAAAAGACAGATAGAAACCATCACATGAAAGAAACTAATGAAGAAAAACGAAGAGAAAAAAATAAGAAGAAAGAAAACAGAAAGAAGAAGGGAAGGAAAACATAAATAAGAAATGGAGATGACAAACGACAAGTGGGAGTATCGCATCTAAAGGATAAAACAGACTGAAGAGAAGGAAAAACATTAATGTACAACAATTATTTTTAACTCATTCGCAGTCAATACGACGACGATGGCATCGACGACGACGAGGACCACCACACGGATACTACTAATATTATTTATGCCACTACCACTAGTACGACTACTACTACTATTACTTCTACTATTACTTCTACTACTACTACTACTACTACTACTACTACTACTTACTACTACTACT
>JAXRKP010001677.1:92500-102505 GCA_037039925.1 Doris montereyensis | reverse complement strand
TAGATCACACCACTCTGTGCATATTGAAGAACTCTTGGCTGTTAACAAGGCAGTACGGGCAAAATTATGAATCCTACCAAAAAAACCCGAGATCACCTTAGTTGTGGATGTGGATAAATCAAATCAAATCAAATCAAATCAAATCAAATCAAATCAAGCCAAATCAAATCAAATCAAATCAAATCAAATCAAATCCAAATTTAAAAAAACCCACAGTAGACATTGGAAATGACACACAATGCTTTCTTTGTTTTTGTGGACGCGTTAAGTTGTTATGATAAGAGATAAGAGATAAGAGAGAAAGAGAGAGAGAGAGAGAGAGAGAGAGAGAGAGAGAGAGAGAGAGAGAGAGAGAGAGAGAGAGAGAGAGAGAGAGAGAGAGAGAGAGAGAGAGAGAGAGAGAGAGGGGGAGGGGTCTAAAATAAAGAAGAGGAAATAGTCAGTGACATTTCACATTACATTGTGTAGCTGTATATTATATTATGAATGTATGTGAGTGTGTGTGTGTGTGTTGTGTGTGTGTGTGTGTGTTTGTGTGTCTTGTTAAAAAGGATGTTTTTTCCATCTTTAGAAAGGTTTAAAACAACTGCGTAAATGAGCAGATTTAAATTTCCGTTTCCGCGTTAGACAGGTTTCCGCTCTAGACAGGTAAAAAACAATTTTGCATCAGGGTGGGGGGGGGGGTGATCGGGGGCGTTCGGTTTTAGACAGATTTTCTCTTTGGACATGTTTCCGTTTTATTAGGGTTCGACTGTACATCATCATCATCATCATCATCATCATCATCATCATCATCATCATCATCATCCTCATCATCATCATTATCATCATCATCATTATCATTATCGTCCTACTCCTCCTCTTCATCATCTTTTCCTCCTCCTCCTCCTCATCATCATCATCAAAATCACCAACTGCTCCACTCTGGTTGTGCGTATTGGCCACCAAGTAGAGCCCCCCCCCCTCTTCCTCTGTCCAAGTACTTCCCACCTTTGTCAGGTCCATGTCCTTCTCTTCTCCGCTTGGATCTCGGTCTACCTCTTCTTCGTCTTCCCTTGAGTTCCATTTCCTCTTTGCAATGTTATGTTAGAAATGTCCCTGACCTTAAAGTGTGCCCGATCCATCTCCATCTTTCTTCTCCTTCTTCTTCTCCATCTTCTTCTCCATCTTCTTCTCCTTCCCTTCTCCTCCTTCTTCTCCATCTTCTTCTCCTTAGAAATGTTCCATCTCCATCTTCTTTCCATCTTCTTCTCCATCTTCTTCTCCTTCTTCTTCTCCATCTTCTTCTCCATCTTCTTCTCCTTCTCTCCATCTTCTTCTCCTCTTCTCCCTCTTCTTTCTCCATCTTCTCCTCCTTCTTCTCCTTCTTCCATCTTCTTCTCCTTCTTCTCCATCTTTCCATCTTCTTCTCCATCTTCTTCTCCATCTTCTTCTCCTTCTTCTTCTCCTCCTTCTTCTTCTTCTTCTTCTCCTTCTTCTCTCCATCTTCTTCTCCTTTCTTCTTCTCCTTCATCTTCTTCTCCATCTTCTTTCTCCTTCTTCTTCCTTCATCTTCTTCTCCATCTTCTTCTCCTTCTTCTTCTCCTCCATCTTCTTCTCCATCTTCTTCTCCTTCTTCTTATTCTCCATCTTCTTCTCCTCTTCTTCTCCATCTTCTTCTCCTCTTCTTCTTATTCTTCTGTTCCATCTTCTTCTCCATCTTCTTCTCCATCTTCTTCTCCATCTCCTTAGTCTTCTCCATCTTCTTCTCCTTCATCTTCTCCTCCTTTCTTCTTCTCCATCTTCTTCTCCTTCTTCTTCTCCTTTAGAGGCTTGATTGGCTTAGATCTATATAATTACAGTCATTAAAACAAATCTCATTCATTGCCAATTATTTGGATGACTAGGACTGGTACAAGGTCCATCATACCTTAGAGGTGCGCAACAAAAAACGAAAAAGGAACCCCAGCAAAAACAATAATAATAATGATAATGATAGTAATAAAATGCCAAATTGGGATTTTCGGGTGAAGGTTGAATGAAAGGTAAAAATAATGAGGCAGTCACCCCTACCCCCCCCCCCTGCCGCCCCCTTCTCCTGACTCTCAATTCTTAAAAGATAAGTATAAAAATAAAAGCCTTTCAACTCCTGGGAGTATGCGGTACATAAGTCTGATTAGTTTTTTTCGTACTTGCACTCTGACAAGATCATTCACAACCTATAGCTGGATACTCATTCAAATCTAAATCTAGTGAGGAAAATAGAGTGAAGTACCTTTTCCTAAGAATACAACGTTGTGAAAAAAAGGCCCACCTGTGCCGGCCGTGGGGTTTGAACCAGTGTCGTCGTGATTACCAGCTCACAACACTGCGGTTTGAACCAGTGTCGTCGTGATTACCAGCTCACAACACTGCGGTTTGAACCAGTGTCGTCGTGATTACCAGCTCACAACACTGCGGTTTGAACCAGTGTCGTCGAGATTACCAGCTCACAACACTGCGGTTTGAACCAGTGTCGTCGTGATTACCAGCTCACAACACTGCGGTTTGAACCAGTGTCGTCGTGATTACCCAGCTCACAACACTGCGGTTTGAACCAGTGTCGTCGTGATTACCAGCTCACAGCACTGCGGTTTGAACCAGTTGTCGAGTTTTTGTCGTCGTGATTACCAGCTCACAACACTGCGGTTTGAACCAGTGTCGTGGTGATTACCAGCTCACAACACTGCGGTTCATCTACAAAATATTCAATGAGTCTATTTTTCTTTTTTGTGAGCTTTTGAAAATATTCTAATGAGTGTTGTTTTTTTTCCTTTGTGAGCTTTTGAAAATATTCTAATGAGTGTTGTTATTTTTCCTTTGTGAGCTTTTGAAAATATCCTAATGAGTGTTGTTATTTTTCCTATGTGTGAGCTTTTGAAAATATTCTAATGAGTGTTGTTATTTTCCTATGTGTGAGCTTTTGAAAATATTCTAATGAGTGTTGTTATTTTTCCTATGTGAGCTTTTGAAAATATCCTAATGAGTTTGGTTATTTTTCCTATGTGTGAGCTTTCGAAAATATTCTAATGAGTGTGGATATTTTCCTTTTGTGAATTTTTAAAAATATCCTAATGAGTGTTGTTACTTTTACCACCAGCCTTACTGTTCACATCATTATTCTTATAGACGTGCCTGTAGCATAGCTGCAACTGAACTAGTAGTACATAAAACAAAAAGTATTTATTATAATATTTTTTACTGGCTTTGATTGAGTCCACACGTTTGTACTTACCGTCAAAAGTACGTATAATGTATGGCTTACTGTATCCAATTACAATTTGATTTGATTTACCCACATCTATAACTAATGAGGGTGGGGGTGGGGTGGGGAGGAGTGAGTTTTATTGGAAGAAAACTCGAATTTTTACTGAGTATGGGACTTAAATTTAAAAAAATTAGAATAATAAAAATAAAAATAAGAAATAATAATAATAATGTTTACCTTTCCTTAATTCCACAGATTCTAGAACGAAACACACACACACACACACACACACACAACACACACACACACACACACACACACACACCTACATATACGTCATACTGCACACACAAAAATGTCTTCCCCCGCGAAAGCCATCGTTGAAAGGAGGAAATCGTCCAGTTCTTTCATCCGTCCTTTCTCTACCTGAACTATGACAGCGGACTGGTCAAGCTGGCCATCATCTTGGCATCAGTGACCGGCTACTGCCTCATCTTCACCACGTCCTCCATAGTCTTTCGTCTCACCCACGTACAGAAACCTGAGGGCGAAGGAGAAAGTCTTCTGGAACTTAGCATCATCCGGGCACTCTTCAGGTTTTCGGTACAGTCATCGGTGAGTGAGCTAGTGGCCAACAGAATATTAAGATTTTTTTTCTTGTTTACTATTTTTGTTTCTTTGTTTGTTTTAGGGTTTTGTTGGAGTTTTTTATTTATTTCTTTGTTTGTTTTTTTGGGTTTTGTTGGAGGTTTTTTGTTTGTTTCTTTGTTTGTCTGTGGGCTTTTTGTTGCGTTGTTTTTGTTTGTTTCTTTTTTTGTTTGTTATTCATATATGAAAGCGTTTTTTTGTTTATAGTATTCATTTCTGCGAACAATTGGTCATTTGACCACCAAAAGAAAATAAGAAAATAAAAAGATTAAAGATTAGAATTAAGATCAATAATACCTTTTGTTCTAATTCATTCCCGGCATGGTCATGATGTCGTCATGAACAAAATAAGTACTATTTTACCTAAGTTAAGTTACTTCAAAGTCATTACAGTCCACTGCTAGAGCCGGTGCTTATCCCGATTCCTATAGACGACATCACACTAGTCTGACGCAGGTTTACTCCCAATACTAATGACTACTACTACTACCACTCCCCTCGGTCTACTACTACTGGGATTACTACTTTGCTGTTGCGTCTACTGCTGCTACTGCTTCTGCTACTGCTACTGTTACTGCTACCGCTGCTGGTACTACTTCTGCTACTGCTGCTGGTGTTACCTTGCTGCTGCTGCTGCTGTTGCTGCTGCTGCTGCTGCTGCTGCTGCTGCTGCTGCCTGCTGCTGCTGCTGCTGCTGCTGCTGTTGCTTTGCTACTGCTGCTGCTGCCTTGGCTGCTGCTGCTGCTGCTGCTGCTGCTTGCTGGTGGTGCTGCTGCTGCTGCTGTTGCTGTTGCTGCTGTTACTGCTGCTGCTGCTGCTATTGCTGCTGGTGCTGCTGCTGCTGCTGCTGCTGCTGCTGCTGCTGCTGCTGCTGCTGCTGCACTGCTGCTGCTGCTGCTGCTGGCAGCAGCAGCGGCTGCTGCTGCTATTTATTGCAACGGCGCATCTGCTGCTGCTGCTAATGCTGCTGCTGTGCTGCATTTGCTATTGCTGCTGGTACTGCTGCTACTGTACTGCTGCCTTGCTGCTGCTGCTACTGCTGCTGCTGCTGCTGCTGCTGCTGCTGCTGCTGGCTGCCTGCTATTATTTATTACTGCTACTGCTGCTAATGCTATTTACTACTACTGCTGCTATTTACTGCTGTACTGATACGCTGGGGGGGCAATTGTCCTAGCTATCCACTGAATTCTAAACTATAAAGTTCGCCACCGCCACTGCTACTACTACTAGTTAACAACTAAATTACAAAAACAAAAGAACACAGACCAAACCATAAGCAAGGTCATGGGTGTTAATTGTATATATTTACTATCAATATATCTAAAATATGTTGATCTCCTGTCTGAACCTACCTAAACTATCTAATTGTTTATATTTACATATATATATATATATATATATATATATATATATATATATATCTATATATATATATATATATATATATATATATATATATATATATCCGTCCGTCTTTTTAGAACTTTACCACTCTTCTATAATACATATATATGTATCCACTTCTATGTCTGTCTGTCCTGTCTGCGTTTCAGCTTGTCTGTCTATCTGTTTGTCTGTCTGTCTGTCTCTGTCTCTGATGCTGTCCACTGTCTCTGTCTCTGTCTGTCTCTGTCTGTCTGCTTGTCTCTGTCTGTCTGTTTCTCTGTCTCTGTCTGTCTGTCTGTCTGTCTGTCTGTCTGTCTGTCTGTCTGTCTGTCTCTCTCTCTCTCTCTTTCTTTCTCTCTCTCTCTCTCTCTGTCTCTCTCTCTCTCTCTCTCTCTCTCTCTCTCTCTCTCTCTCTCCTCCTCTCTCTCCGCCACTCTCACACTCTCCTTGTCCTCTCTGTACTAGCTATCTACTAGGCCGTCTGCCCATCTGTCTATAGGAAATAAAAGCACATTCGCTTTTCCACTGTTGTCGCATCATGCAAATACAAGATGTATGTCGTGATAAAGATATGTTTATGTGTATCTATTTATGCTAATTACTATTGCTTTTGTTAATATTTTATTTTTCAGTACAATTAATTAATTATCACATTATTTTTTGTTACCCTTTCTGAAATATATTAGAGATCGATGACGTTTCCACTTGTCCTCAATTCACACTATAAACACAGAATGACATTCTCTATAACATTCACTTATATTCTCCCACTCTGCCCCCCGCCCGCCCCCGTCACCATCCAACAGGCACGTGGTCCATCTTCGGCTACTCCAACCACGACCGCGACCCAATTTACGGACAGACCCGCCACATCCTCCTTCGCCATGTGCGTCACCGTGGGCTTCTTCGCCTTCGAGTGCCTGGCCTTGACCTTGTCCGACATCCGGTTCGGCACCTATGAGCCGTCTGCTGCACATTCACCACTGGTTCTGCCTGTGCGCCGGCTCCGTGATCATGTTCACCGAGGCTGGCTACAACCTGAGCATCAAGTCCCTGGCACTGGAGATGAGCACGCCCTTCTCGGCACTGTGCTGGATCCTCATCAAGACCGGAAACGGACACACGTTCGCGTGGAAGGCCAACCAGCTCATCCTGCTGCACACCTTCCACATACGCTCCATCATCGAGTGCTACCAGTGGTGGCTGACCTACAAAGAGTGGACGGTCATCTGGTCAAGCATGCCTCTGGTCACCTTCCTGTGGTCATACGCCGTGCTCATCATGTTCACCTTCGTGGCCACGCCTTACTGGGCCTACAAGAAAACCGTGCAGTTCTTCCAGCCCATGGATTGGAACTTTGAACCCTCGCACACGCGTGCCTGCAATGGACACGCCACCAAAGTTGACTGAAAATTTTAAAATAAATAAATAAATAAATAAATAAATTTTAAAAAGTCTTGGTGGGTGTGAGAAAAATAATGGGACATAGAGACTGCTACTGCTACTACTACTACTACTACTACTACTACTACTACTACTACTACTACTACTACTACTACTACTACTACTACTACTACTACTACTACTACTACTACTACTACTGCTACTGCTACTACTACTACTGCTGCTGCTACTGCTGCTGCTGCTACTACTACTGCTACTACTACTACTACTACTACTACTACTACTACTACTACTACTACTACTACTACTGCTGCTAGATAGCTAGCACTCAGCTCATGGTTTGAATTAAATGTAAAATTGTGTGGACTCGTAAATTATTATGTAACAAAATGCATGATACACGTTGAGATAAAAGAACGTATAATAATTATTATATAAATATTGTAAATAAGGTTTTGAAGCATTCGACGTTTCAGACTTACTTACTTACTTATTTATTTATTGATTTATTTATTTATTTATTGATTGATTTATTGATTGATTTATTTATTTATTCATTTATTTATTTATTTATTCATTTATTTATTTATTTATTCATTAAATTATTTTCCGAGTCACATAACATGAGTATTCTTCGACTTGCGATAACGAAGAAAGAGAAATACGTGTAAATCCTTTTTAAAAATAAAGTGCCAACGTAATGCCTGTTGTAACTGTCACAATTTACGTTCTGTCTTCTGCTTTACTTCCTGTTACTTTTCTCTTCTTCCTCTTATTATGCCTCTCTGCATCGAGAGGAGATGCAATGTTCTCTCATTGCCTTGGTGTATACAGCTTCCATTGGAGAAAATCCATAACGAATGACCTCTGACCGCAGCGTTTCATCTCAGGAAATATTGTGTATATGACTCGCAGCCACGTAATGCAATGTTGTGTGTCCCAGTGCCTCATCCTTGGACCTTCTTCATATTCATACTCTCAGTTGGTGGGGTATTTTGTACAGCAGACACCCTTGCCCTCTACACCTTAAATTTCTATTATGAAAAAATGCAAGTCTGGGTGCAAGGTTCATAAGTGCTCTCTGAAGCATCTCTCTGTCTCTCTGTCTCTCTGTCTCTCTCTCTCTCTCTCTCTCTCTCTCTCTCTCTCTCTCTCTCTCTCTCTCTCTCTCTCTCTCTCTCTCTCTCTCTCTCTCTCTCTCTCTCTCTCTCGTTTTTGTTTTATTTATCTCGCTCTCTCGAAAATGCCCGAGATCACCGCCATGTTGGACATGGTTAATTCAAAGCAACAATCACAAATTTCACTCTTATGTAACATAACATGATACCCACCATATATTTCCCTCTGCAATAATCTACCTCTACCTCTACCACCACAATTTCACTCCTTGTCTCAGACATTCCTTTACCGCACCAATGCCAGTAGATCTAATTTCACTCTTGCAAGTATTACTGCATAATAATGGTGATAATAATAATAACAATGATAATAATATCTAGGTGCATGTGCATATGTGTATGTGTGTGTGTGTGTGTGTTTTACTGTATATGTGTATGTGTAGTAACATCATTGTTTGATCAGACGCTAATGTGATTGATCCAATGCAAACATTGCTGTATCTGACTGAATAAAAGTGCATTGAATGATGAACGAAGTCAATATTGCTAGTGTCATCACCTGTTGCTCAATTCAAATGTTTCAGTCTGAGAACATTCATTCTTTGTCTTCCTGGGTTGGGTTTTTTCCCGTTCACGCCCCCCTTTGTCCGTAAGAACATTCATTCTTTGTCTTCCTGGGCTGTTTTTTTCTTCCATTCTTTCTACCCCCTCCCCTTCCCTTCCTCCCCCCTCCCTCCCTCCTCTTTCAATCTCACTCACAACCTTTTCAATATCTCAATGGCGGCTCATAAGGCCCACAAACAATATCTAATTGGACATGTTTTCTTTATTCATTATCCGATCGGGAGGAAGGTGGGGTGGGGATGGGACGTGGGGAGGGTGGGAGGAGGTATTCGTTTTAGTTTCTTGTTTTGTTCTGGGTTTTTTTTGTTTTTTTTGTTTTGTTTTGTGGTTGTTGTTTTTTTGGGGGGATTCTCTTATTTTTTGTTTTTATTGTGGTGTTTTGTTGCTGTTTTTGTTTTGTTTTTTGTTGTTGTTGTTGTTTGTGGTTTTTTTTGTTGTTGTTGTTGTTGTGGTATGTTTTTGTTGTTTTGTCTTCAAATTTATCTCAGGCGGTCCATTGCACTCTTACCATTATGCTTTTGGACGACAATATTATCCTGTCTCTGCTGCTTCCCAAACTAAGAAGGGCATTGGCATTTTCCTGGTGCTTTCTATATAAAGATGTTCTTTATGTACATAATTATTTATAGACAAACAGTGAGGCAATGGGCATGTCTAAAGTGAAAAAGAAATACAATAAAATAATATTAAAGCCTCATAGGAATAAATACATGAAACAAACAAGAAAAAAAATGTAATCTTGGCCACCATGAGGATTGAAACCACAACCTTTGCGCGGCACCCATCGCCTCGCCAAGAAAAGAAAACGTGCTACCAACCGAGCTGACTGCGCTTCAATTCCCATGGTGGCTGAGATTTGTTTCTGTCTATTCCTTGTTGTATTTATCTCGTCTTTGTTCCTATAGGGTTTTAATATCAATTAATGTCATTCCTTCATAAAACAAATATGATATCAATTTGAATGTTTTATTTAAAAAATGAATTTTTCAATGTCAGATGAAAACAATAAAAGAATCACTTTGATGCTGACGTAATACTTGTATCTAGGTCTGTGTATACCGCCACTTTGATGTTAATTTGATGATAAGTTTATGTATATAATTATGTTTGACGATGAAAGGCTTTTGTACAGTAGTCTCCGCCAAATTGCAATGATTCGTCAACATGCACAAATTTTCAGGGAACCGAATTTTACACATTTAATAACCTCCTCAAAATGCCACAACGGCTGGCTTGACTTCGTTCGCCAAAATGCAACATGTTTTTGAAAGTACGTCTTCAATTCATTGCATCTAAAGAGTCAATTCATGCGAAAAATAAACTCGATAACATTTTTTTGCCTTGTCCCAATAACATTTGTCACGTATGTATGTGTGCTGTGTTTTTGTGTGTTTGTGTGTTTGTTTGTGCGTATGTTTGTGTGCGTGTGGCATCTAGTCCTGTGTTAACTATGATGCGCACGAAAACACCTAGTCGTGGCTGCCTTAGCTCTTGGCATCCTTATCCACCGGTTCTCTCCCGACTCAGCCGTCGACGATGGTCTGCCAGACATACACTGTGACCGTCTCTCTTTGATCACGATGTCAAACATTTGAGAAA
>JAXRKP010001677.1:47500-90000 GCA_037039925.1 Doris montereyensis | reverse complement strand
TGCATAATACAAACATGGCATTTTTATTATAAAAAAAAAATTCTTAAAAGTTTAACAAGATATAAAAAAAAACCCAACCCAACGTCATTCTATTAACATTGACAAGAGGAACCTGTTTGCCAAATATCATATAACACAAGACTGTCAGTAAATGACGGAGGAGATAGAATTTTAGTGTGAAAAAAATACATTTTGAGAAAAATGCAAATAAAGAAAATTAAAAGAAAATAACATTACAAAGCAACCGCTTCAGACGGTTTATCTTTCTTGTAGCAGCCCCCTTACTCGTTCTGACAGTCTCTGGTATTGTTTCTTATGTAAATAGGATTATAAATCTAGGTTTAGATGTGCACTGTTGTGAAAAAAATGACCAGTTTTTTGTGTTTTCAACTGAATTCTTCTTTATTAATCCTTTAAAAAGGAAATTATAGTTGTGCTTATCACAATTTCCGTTTAAAAAATAAAAGAATACATCAATGCATTTAAATTAAAAACAAATTTATTAAATGTATTTAATGTTAATCATTAAATGTCTAGAGTTCATGAGAAATGTATATAAAAGATGCAAGTGTGAGCAAAGAGATAGTTTGATGAAACAATATACATTAAAACAAATAATTGTAGACAAATCAGTTTAGCTCCATACACATTCACCAACTTATCATAAATCATTCATTCTCCATCCATCAATATCCATTTCTTAAACAATGTGAGGAAAACGTCATTGTGATTTCAAAGTAAGGTATGGTCAAACTTTCGCATGGCACTTGGAAGAAAAGATCTAAAATATCTTTCAGTGACAAATATACTATAAGTCGACCGCTTCCTACTTGTTTTGTGAAACTAATGTTGCCACATCTACGTATACTCCTGAATTTGATCTTGCGTTGATTCTCATGCCATCTTCAAAGTTTCCGTGTTTGGGCTTTATTCTAATAATTGTTTTTAATGTTCTTAATGTACCACTGCCACCATTGTCAAAATCGCCTTGTAACAAAACAATTATATGGTTTATATTGCCCTTTTTCTTTTTAAACTATGCAGATAAATAATCGTTTTCTGAATTTTCAATGAACAGAAAATCAACTCCGTTAATAATTTTAAAACTGCAATTTTGGCACTTGGAAGAAAAGATCTAAAATGTTCAAGAGTGCCAAACTAAGTTTGTAGAGAATTTTGTGAAAGTCAAGTCAAACTATTTAAATGTTTTTTTCCCCTATTTATAATATAGTCGTTGACATGTTTTTGAATGCGGTGAATCTTGATGACTTGTTTATAGTTGATGATTTGTGAGGGCGTCATGGTAACATTTCATGATGATGTAATGATGATGATGATGATGATGATGATGATGATGGCTGTTTAATTTTACATTGTCAGGGTTTGTAATATTTGACAAACATCTAATTTTCTGTTCTCTGAACGGCTCATCATCCTGTTCCACCATGTTGGTAGGTCGGCATCTTGGTCCTACTTCTTTCCCACATCTTTCACACTTCTTTATCCACACGTCTTTCCCCACAATTCAGCCTGAGATCACCGCTCCATGGTCTTTCTCCAAAAATCTTACCAAAACCTTTCTGAGATCATTTGAGTTTCTCCATCAAATTCTCCAAATCAATTCTCCACTGGATAATTCTCCACACATCTTTCTCCAAGAGAAAATTTCTCCACCATTATTTCACCACACATTGTTTCTCCACTATCCTTCTCCACATCTTTCTCCACAAGATCCTTCTCCAAATATTTCTCCAAACATCTTTTCCAGCATCCTTAGACATCTTTCTCCACACATCCTTCTCCAGACTTCATTTTTCCACAAAATAGGTTTCTCCAAACAAACTTCTCCACACCTTTAATATATTTTTTGCTCCAATTTAAAAATATCCAATACAGTAGAGTCCACACATCCTTAAAGAGAACACCTTTCTCCACCATTGAGAAATCTTGGTTGGCATTTCTCCACATCTTTTGAAGGGAAACAACTTTGGTTACACATTTTTATAAAGTATATTTTACTTATTTTTCCCATACATCTTGACTGGTCGCAAGAATCTTTCTCCTTTTCTCCATCAGAGAGGACATCCGTGTTACTGGTGTGGTGACTGAAATCTTTCCCCACACATCTTTCTCCACGCATCTTTCTCCACACGAGTCTTTCTCCAAGACATCCCTCCAGGAACACGACACACATCTTTCTCCTACATCTTTCCCCACACATCTTTCCCCCACTCTAACATCTTTTCCACACATCCTTCTCTACACATCTTTCTCCAGACATCGATCTCCATACATCATTCTCCAAACATCCATTTTTGCACACATCTTTTCCACCATTTGTCAGGTCCACAAATATCTTTCATTATACATCTTTCTCATGATCTTTCTTACACGTTCCTTTCTCCACACGTCTTTCTCCAATACATCTTTCTCCACACATCTTTCTCCACTCATCTTTTCCCTGAATCTTGCAGGCGGGTGATCTAGATCACCATTCTTTCTCCATACGTCTTTCCCCACACATCTTTCTCCACACATCCTTCTCTCCACTTCTTTCTCCACACATCTTTCTCTTCTCACACATCTTTCTCCACGAGCATCTTTCTCCAAACATCTTTCCATACATTTTTCTCCACACATCCTTCTCTACACTACTTTCTCCATAACTGTCTTTCTCCCCACATCTTTCTCCGCACATCTTTCTCCATGCACATCTTTCTCCACACATCTTTCTGTCAAATCTTTCTCTTCCCATCTTTCTCCATCTTACATCTTTCCTACATCTTACGTCTCTACATCTTTCTCCACACATCTTTCTCCACACGTCTTTCTCATCACGTCTTTCTTTCATTCAACAATCTCCAAACACGTTCACGATTATCCTCTGACAGTTAAAGAGAAACGTCTTTCTCACGCTTATTATTCTCAAATGGCTTTCTCCACAAATCTTTCTCCACACGTCTTTTCTAATCACTTTCCTCCAGCTTTTGGAACAAGCCGATTTCCACAGAACTTTCGGTGATATCTTTCTCCACAAAGACTTTTGGATGGCGCAATCTTTCCTCCGATTCCAGTCTTTCTGTCACAAGATGAGGCCCGCGAAACACGACGCTTTGGAGAAAGCGGTATTTCAATGGTACACGTCCATCCGTGGTGCAACAAGCTGTCCGATTCCCCATAAGACATCCCAAGAGCAAAGCTGTGGAAGTCGGCACTCGCTTGAACGTTACGGACTTCAACTATTCTAGCGGGTGGCTGGCCCGTTTCAGACAACGTTATGGCATTCAATTTGGTATACTGACACTAGATCTAGATCTAGTGACACCATCGGCGGTGAAAGTGAGAAGAGAGAAGGTAAATCAAAGAAATCAGTAGGCGTCGATACAACGGCTGGCGATGTGGGGTCTCAACTGACACAGAAGAAGAAAGTGCCCGAAGTAAGTACAATTTAAAGTATTCAATACTCACTCCCCCCCCCCAACTTGAATGAAACTGGTTGAGTTTATGTTCCAGAGATCGGTCTTTGACAACCAACGAATTAATATAAAGGGTATTTTCGTTATAACGCCATTCCCTTTATAACGCCAAGTTACCACCAGCACAACAGTTAGTTGGCGGTACCATACCAATATGGTTTATATAACATAGATTCTAGAGGTAATGGTGACGACCTTTGACCCAAAGATCGTGGGTAGCCCCTCCCCCCTCCTTTTAGGAACCCAGTGGCCCAGAGGTAATGGTGTCGACCTCTCAACCCAAAGGTCTCGGGCCGGTGGCCGACAGGTTGAGTATTTTTGAATAGATCCTAACCCCGGATCTAAGTAGGTGGATCGACACTGCTCTCATCGGTGCGGACGAATAAAAGGAGGTCCCGTGTACATTATATCGTGATACACTGCATATTAAAGATCCCTTGGGTCTTTGCAGAGCTGTCAGGGCTAAAATTTTAAATATCCGTCCAAAGAAACCCAAGATCATTTTAGTTGTGAATGTGAATCAAATCAAAATCAAAGTCAGGCCTAGTTTGTATACCTACTTTCGATATCAATTAATTAATGCAAAACTGTTTGCACATTTACTCACGAAACGAAATAAATGGTAGCGATCAATAGCTGTCTGAAACTCACGGTCTGTCGATATCTATGGCTATCGATCGTAAGAATTAATTCTAAATTATTGGAATTCTCATTCGCCGGTTCTGAATATGATGCCTTCCATTTTTTTCATGAAAGTGAAAGAAGATGGAAAACATAAACATGTTAGATCTAGATCTAGAATCTAGAATCTAGGCCAACGATCCTAGCTCTAGTTTAGAACAGAATTCAAACCTTTTGTAATTGGGGCTACATTTTGTTAGGTCTAGATCTAGATCTAGTAAGATCACGTCTAGAATCTATAGATCTAGAGACTTAAAATAATAATTCTAGACTCGAGATTACATATATCCAATCTAGATCTAGATCGAGATCTTCACCCATGATCTACACCTGTCTATATCTTCATTGTTACTTGTTTACACACATAAAGAATGTTTAGATTACAATCTAGATTCTAATTGTAGAAGCCAAGATCTAATCTCCAGATCTAGAGCTAGAGTTAAGAGTATGATTATTATGTTAGATTCTCGATGTAGATATATCTAAATCTAGCCTACTCTAGATCTAGGCCTGTGCATTTTATGTTTAGGTTAAATAGAGTCCAACTTTAGATATTATATATGACAGATTATATGTCAATGAAAGGAATGAGTTCCGTAGTCCAACCATTATCTTTTACCAGGCCTGTACTGTACCAATCACCATTAATAACGGATGAATGTTGACACTATTCACCATTAATGGCAGATGGACCTTGCCACTCTTCGCCATGAATGATGCATGATCCTAGTTAATGACGAAAATACCTTGTAATAATTTATGAATTAAAAACATCTAATAGGAATTTTACTTTGTTATTATTATTTGACATTTTCTGTATGTTATTCCCTGGTTTTGACAATTCTACATTAGATCTAAACTGAGATAGAAAGAGAGAAACGGAGGGTGGGGAGGGGGAAGGAGAGACAAAAGATCGAGAAAAATCCTCAGACTCAGAGGGGTGGAGGGGAAAGAGGAGACACACATGTATACAAGACCGAGAAAGATTAGAAAAAAGAGAGAGAGATGGTCAGTGGACTTCGGAGAGAGAGAGAGTTTGTTTCTTTGATATATATATATATATATATATATATATATATATGCCGTCAACCATATATGTGGTGATCTTGGGGTGAATTAAGAGGAAACAGTAAGATGAATGATAAACGAAGGAGTGAAAGGAAAGAAGTAGGACCTAAATCTATTAGTAGCCCCGCCATCGTCCAATGAGAGAGAGATAAACACAAGGCAGAAAAATAGAAAGAGGCACACACACTCGCCACTATTCACCATTAATGATGAATGATAGTCCTAGGCATGATCCCAATTAATGACGAATAGACCACAACAAGAGAAAGAGAGAGGGTGTTTATCGATTCATGATCCGTATTCGGTCGTATAGTCCAGCCCACATATATCGATTGCATATATATATATTGACATCCTGATGTCGTCATCATATCAAAGTCACGTTTTTCTCCTTATTACATATTATAAGTAAAAACACTGATATTTTGATGTAAATTTGACTCAAACCCTTTATATCGATTTCCCAATTTTTCGGTGCAGGCAATAATCAGTCTACAGACAATATAAATGTCCGTTGATCGCGGGTAATTGATTAGTCAAAGCCAAGAATTGGCAAATGAAAATACATGCCTGTAGACAAAGAAAATACTGCACCCTGGAGTAATCAAAGCCAATTAAAACGCATGCATGCTTTTTGACCAATGAAATCCCACGCACTGGACCAATCATTCCCTACACATACAGAAAACAAACAACCATCAATGACTTCTTCACACCAGTAAAATAGAAGCCAACAATGCTCTCACTCTCTTCAAAAACGGTCCTTTTTAGGGTCACACATTACCTTCGATTGAAGTTGTATTTTGGCTTTTTCTTTTGGTGGTTGCTCTGATACATCAACAACCTCTTATATCGACAAAATTTGGTGGTCCCGTGATGTCGATATAAGAGGGTTGGACTGTACATATACGATACTAATGACAAACTTTTTATTTTTTTGGCCTTAGGTATTAGCCGTTTATGTCACATTGATCAATTTTACTATCTATCTTTGACACAGACACATCCCCCCCTCCCCCTCATTCGTGTGGTATACGGAAGTGATTATTTGCACATCCTGACTTTGCGGTTCATATTTAGAAGACGATGTGTGGACCGTGTGTTTTCTTACTCTTGATCATTTCATTCAAACATGTTTTATGCTATTATGATGTTATAATACGAAGGAGCCACAGTGGAGTAATGTCAAGGCGAAATATGATAATAAGTGAAGTGACAACTCCACAAATAAAGACAGAACAAACACGTGATGTTTCGGGTATAACCCTTCGCCAGACAACAAACGAGAAATATCTAGAATCTAGATCTAGATCTAAGCACTACCTCAGGCATCACACAATGTGATATCAGAAGAAAAACAGAACGGAGGAAAAAGTAAAGAAAAAGACAGTGATGATAAGAAACGTAAGTAGAAGGGGATGTGAAGAATATATAGGAGCGAGAATGGAAGGTTCAGATCTAGAATGAAATAAAAATATGAAAATAAGTAATAAAAGGTGATAAGGAGAAAGAGAAGGACAGGAGAGAGAGAGAAAGAAGAAGAAAAAAGCAAGGAAGAAAGAAAGGAAAGAGAGGTGTGAGTATGGGTAACAAGAACGAAAAAGAGGATAAATATAAGACTAGATCTAGATCTAAGTCACTAAGGAGAAAACGTTTAAGACTTTGAAGCTTCAAAAGCACATCAGCTAGTGCTAATTGGCATTTCAGATAAGTCGTTTACTCTATCCCCTTATTGCATCGATACATTTGTAATTTGTATACATTTCGCACTTTTAGTGTAAATTTTTGCCTTGATTAATACTTCTTTTCATTCATTCTCTATCATTTCTTCTTTCTAGACCCAGTGAGATATAGATCTAGTCTTATTTATAGTTATCCTCTTTTTCATTCTTTGTTTCCCATACTACCTCTCTCTCCCTTTCTTTCTTCCCTGCTTTTTTCTTCTTTTTTTTTCCCTCTCTCTTTCCTTCTCACTATCTCCTTCTTACTTATTATTTCATATTTTTTATTTCATTCTAGATCTGCACCTTCCATTTTCGCTCTATATAATTATTCTTCACATCCCCTTCTACTTACGTTTCTTATCATCACCGTCTTTTTCTTTCTGTCTTCCTCCTAGCTGTTTTTTCTTCTAACATCACATTGTGTGATACCTGAGATAGTGCCTTGCTCTAGATCTAGATTCTAGATATTTCTCGTTTGTTGTCTGACGAAGAGTTATACCTGAAACGTCATGTGTTTGTTCTGTCTTTATTAGTGGAGCTGTCATTTATTGTCATATTTCTTGCCTATGATGTTGTAAAGTTTTGAAGTATTTTTTCAATAGAAAATAGGACCTCCATTTGTCATCCTGTAAATCACCATATTTTTACGAAAAGCGGACCATATATGAGGGGTTGAGATGCAAAAGCCGCTATATCCAAAAAAGACAACTTGAGAAATTCGTTTTCTTCGCTAAGTTTTAAACAAAGCCCAATCAATTTCATGTTTAGAGCCGAATTACATTAGGATATAGTCAGTTTTAAACTAAAATGATTTCATTGTGAAAAGACTCTTCATTCAAAGTCTGAAATGGGGGAAAAAAATCACAAAATATGTAAAAATGGCTCATAGCGGGTTTTGTATCTCACCCCCTCATATATCTCTCTCTCTGATTCTGTGTCTGTCAGTATCTTTCTTTTGTTATTTACTCCCAGTCTGGGCAGATTTTTCTGGCCAAGCAACTGCGAACTGGGTTGCTAGGTCTATTCCAATTTTGCAGAAGTGAAGGCGACGTGGAAAGCAATCCCAAACTGACATGTTAGCTGGGCCTGAAATATATAAGAAGAATTCACCAACTATAATACTGGAAGCAAGAAGAGAATAGATGCGTTACTGTCAACTAAATATTCTTAACATTAAACATTTTTATATAAAAGTATTTCACCAAAATCATGTTCTTTATCATTTTGTTTAATTTTTATATCCATTATTATATGTGTAGAGTCTAGCATAAAGAGATAACAATATAAAAAAAAGTAAATATATATATATATATATATATATAAATCATTCATAAAATATTTAAGATTTATTTTTAGCTTATTAACCTCATTGTAAATTGCGTTTATTTTTATTTTATTTTACGTGTGTCTACACATTCCCAGTGGTATCGGCTAGATAAGGGTGTCGTATTTGGAATTATGAGGCCTTGGGTTGAATCCTGGCAAAGCTACGCCTGATGTTGGGTTCCTCCTTGGGAAAATACTCAACATGCATTTTCCACACTCAAAACCAGATGCAAATGGGTACAAGCAGTAGCTTGGGAGTAAAAAAAATCCGTATCAGACTAGCGTCCTGTCCAGGAGGTGGTTATTACTATTGTCGCTTGTTCCGCTTCCAGCTATAGATACTGGGATAAATTTAAACTCTACGGGCTGCAATGACCTTGACGGAACTTTTACTTTTATATTTTATTTACGCATTCCCAGGAACCGATGAAGAATAAAGCCGAGCACGCAACAATGCTGAAAGGTCTGCGGCGAGTTCGCAAACCCAACTACACACGTGAGGAGACAGAGATTCTGTTGGATCAGCTGCTGACGTATGGAAATTTTCTCTTCGGCAAATCTCAGCCGGGGGTCAACAACCAGCAGCGTGCTGACGCTTGGGCTAACATAGCGGCCATGGTGAACGCCGTGCCAAACAGTGCCGGCAGGACTGTCGAGTGTAAGTTTTCCCGTCATAAAACTCTCAACACACAAATGGCCAACGGTTGTTCCCATTAGATAAGCTAAGAACTACAAATCACATCTTTTAGCTTAAACTAAATTCAACAAACAGCTAGATGAGGTTGTCAGACAAACATACATGGTCCCATCTCTTCAAACATTGATGAAAATACTTATCACGTGGAACTCATTTTGATAATAGTAATAATAACATATATATGCATTTATATAGGGCCATTCACCTAAAATTAGTCTCATGGCGCTTTACACATACTCTCACCAAAAAAAGAAACTGCGCATCATTCAACGTCATGTAAATTCAATTTCTGAAGAAAAACTCGCAACAAATTTACACACGCCAGTGTTTATCGTTGTGAAAGCATGTGCAGAAACAATTTGGGTGAGCTGTTATTGATATGGGCAAATGACTGAAAAACACAATAATCACTGGCAAATGCCATGTGGCCATATCGTGGCACTCAATGAAGAAACACATATATTTATATGTACAGCTGAGTTTATTGACAGTTGAACAGTTTATTTTCGAAGAAATACATAAGTTTACATTCGATTGTGGTGTAATCTAAATGATGCGAAGATTAGACATAGAGCAACGAAATATGATGATTGCCCTGCTTGAAGTTGGTGCGAGGGTAAGTGATGTTGCAAATCGTTTCCATGTGCATAGGAACACTGTATCAAGTCCCTGCAGACGTTATAACTTAAACAGATCAACTGCTGACGAGCCACGGACCGGCCGACCACATGTTACAACTGCCGTACTGGACTGGCTTATTTTGCTTTTGTGTTTATGAAATTAGTTTCTTGATACAACATAGACTGTCGGAAATATTCCTGGGACTAAGATCTGTAAGTGGTCAAACGACCCGTAACCGATTAAGGTGCATTTTTATCACAAATCGGACAAATCTCATTTATTGGACCACTAGGTAGAGCAGCTCATTCCCTTTACATTGATACCCTTATAAAATGCTCAGTGTCGATTCTTTCATTTTATACGTTTTTTTTTAGAAACCTAACCTTCAAATCATCGGTTGTACCATAAAAGCTTGAAATTTTGCTCAGAGTGTAACAAGTTGTTACTCATTTTAATCATCTCAAGGTACTCCATCCGAACAAAGTACTTTGGAGGAATTATTCGTAATATTAGCTAAGATGGGCTGCAAATTATGGGAGACATTCCATGGACCTGCTATAAGAAAAGTGCCATCCGACATGAGTATACTGGACCCGAAGCTGTTGAATAAGGGTCGACAAGAAGTATTTGAGAGCCTCTCAAGATTGCATGACTTTTCTTTTCTAGATTTATATGCAAAAAAATCCCATTCAAATAACGAAGAAAATTGTTTTACATGTGATTTTCTCAAAATGTGACCGTGATTTGATATCTACTTTTTTTTATTCATTTTCCGATTGTCTCCAACTTTGGTATACAGCATCTATGACGCAACATAAAATTTTTGCCCAGTAGCAAAAATTTGTATGGGTGCGGCTAGATATTGAACTGAGTGACGTGTGCAAAGTTACAGCCTATTTGAATTGAACTTGTAGGTATTTTTGCAATGAAAATCCAAGATGGCAATCATATGATAAAAAAGAAACATCCAGTCGTCAGGAGGCGTTGTAGCTTGACCGTAGGTTGTGAGCTTGTAATCACGACGATTAGAATGTAGTCAATGGGTAAACCTAATCAGCCGTGCACAACATTGACTTTTAACGGTTAGAGTTGAACCTTTTGAAAGGTCAAAACAAGCAAGTCCGCTCCTTGACCTTTGAGGTAAGAGTTTCAAGGCGGGAAAAGGAACGGAAGTCTCTGTTTAGATTTATGTGCGTAAAATGAGCTTTTTTTATGGGTTCAAGGCCTCCAATATTTATATAAAAGACATGAAAGCGGCATGATGTGTTTAATGCTTTGAATGACAAATCTTGTATTCCCATTGGGTTTGTGCTTAGACAATTTCAGCTACAAATTTGTTTGCACCATGTATTGGAGGTTGGTAGGCATTACATTTCAATGGCTGGATTTGTAGAGGGTTTAAAATTGATCTTTTCTTCCTTCCATTTTCTCAGGAGCTGAAGCACAGATGGCAAGACTTGGCGCAGAGAGCACGCGCAGCTCTTCGCAAGAATTCAGAGGATAATAAGCAAGACGTCTTACGAAAGCAGATGCCATACATGGAACAGGTGCTAAGAATTATGGGAGAGTCTCGACCTTACACCCTCTCATCGAAAGGAAGTCCTTCGCCGGTGCCGTCAGGCTATGCCTCAGACTTTGACGCTTCGTTCAGCATGGAAATCAAACAGGAAAAGAGCGATTCCGCCAAAGAGAGCCCCGTGATTCTAAAGCAAACTGTGAATTCTCTCAAGAGGGTGCTCCCTCCTCTGAAGACCCCGTCGTTGAAGAGATTCAAAGAGGGAAGAACTTCTGATTCGCTGTCGATGACTCCCTTGAGTAGTCATCACGCCTCAAATGGGATATCCTCGCTAGGGTCGCCGCCTATTCCTCGTTGAGTCAGCCTAACCTCCTCATGGACACTCCCCCAGGAGCCCTGCCCTTGTTGCACACGTCTGTGGAACAGAGAAGCCGTCTGGCAGCGCGTACGCTGCGTCACCCAGCCACACTAGCCAGTCGGCGCGCCCCATGGTGATGGACCCCGAATCTCATTTGATCATGGAGGTCGATTTGATGGACGAGGAGGACAGGAGCTCCGGCTCGACCGAGGCAAACGACGAAGACCAGGAGGTTTACGATAGAAACAGTCTGTTAGTGTCCTCAGAGGCCGACGTCTCCGCCAGCAGGGACAACGCTGCTCTCGGGAATACCAGTTGCGTCAACGGATTCGACAAGTGTGGTGGTGATGCAGGCTATGTCTACTCTCAAGTACACAGTGAGTTAATTGTGTGTTTTTTTATGTGTGTATCCTCTTTTCTTTACGGATGGGGTAGGGGGGGGGGGTAGGTAAATTTCAATGAAACAAATCGTTAGACTGTCTTTTAAATTTCCTTTCACATAGCTGCCAACCAGTACGTCTTTTAGGCTTATTTTGAGTCCGTTTATATGAGAGTTAATTGTAATTTTTGTTGAAAGAAAGCCTAAGTCAATGGCAGAGACTTAGAGTTTAGAGAGATTGGGATGGAAGTATGCATACATCCTTCTGAGTTGGCAAAACTACCGTCACACACCACCAAAAAGGCCAGCGATCAGCCAAATTTTTTTTTTTCTTTTCACCTTTAAAGGGTTTAATTCCAAGTTGAGTTGTCAATGTTTTCTGAAGTAAGAACCAGTTTGCATGGTCAGAGTCTGTTCTTCAATTTGAAAAAGTTGGCAGCTCTATGCTTTTTTAACTCAATTATGAGGAAGTTGGGTCATATACTGACAGGACCTATGTCTTGCATATTATTATTATTCTGGCAAAGGGGACTTTCAATTTATTGAAATGACATCACCCAACCACACACATACATACACACATACACACGCACACGCTTTCTTGATTGAGGTTTGATGGAAAGTTCTAAGAGTTATAGACAGACGTGGGCGGTTGGCGGGCGATGCTGGTAGGTCCTACTTCTTTCCTTTTACTCTTTTTACTTCTCTTTCATATTACTGTTTCCTCTTAATTCACCCTGAGATCGCCACAATGGTGGACTGGGTACATTTCAATTTAAAAAAACAAAACAAAAATATAGACAGGCAAGTACCATTGTGCTAGTAGGGTGGTGCATCGAATTATGTCTATTGTAAGGCACTAGTAGTAGATACACACTCAGTGAGAACTATGGACAACAGCGAAAGTATTTTTTTTTTTTGGGAAAAAAAGTCTTATTTTACTTTATTCTGTAAACAATGGGTTGAGAAGTTTTCTTGATTTTTTTCTCGAGTAAAATTTCTCCCAAGGGGAGATAGATGACCATATCAGGCAGTTATATTACAACAACACAATGAACAGGTTTGTGTCTCAATCAAGCAGACATACATGAAATCTGTGCAAAGCATGAAGACAGCAATCCATGTCAGTTACTCAATCGGGTTGTGTTTTTCAACGCAGACAGTGATTGTCAATGCCAATGACATCAAAGCATGAAGACAGCAATGCATGAGTTACTCAATCGGGTTGTGTTTTTCAACGCAGACAGTGATTATCATTGCCAATGACATCAAAGCATGTAGACAGCAATTCATGTCAGTTACTCAATCGCGTTGTGTTTTTCAACACAGACAGTGATTATCATTGCCAATGACATCAAAGCATGTAGACAGCAATCCATGTCGGTTACTCAATCGCGTTGTGTTTTTCCACGCAGACAGTGATTGTCACTGCCAATGACATCAAAGCATATAGACAGCAATGCAAGACGGTTACTCAATCGGGTTGTGTTTTTCAACGCAGACAGTGATTGTCACTGCCAATGACATCAATGCATATAGACAGCAATGCAAGACGGTTACTCAATCGGGTTGTGTTTTTCAACGCAGACAGTGATTATCATTGCCAATGACATCAAAGCATGTAGACAGCAATCCATGTCGGTTACTCAATCGCGTTGTGTTTTTCCACGCAGACAGTGATTGTCACTGCCAATGACATCAAAGCATATAGACAGCAATGCAAGACGGTTACTCAATCGGGTTGTGTTTTTCAACGCAGACAGTGATTGTCACTGCCAATGACATCAAAGCATGTAGAAAACAATGTAAGACAGCCCTTTGTTACACATATTCAAAAGCTTCACACGCCGCTCTTCAGTCTAGTCAGTGGTCAACGCCAACAGTAGTGGTCGTAGGACTGCAAAACAAAACGAGCACTTTGCTCACAATAGAGAACACAATCCATTTGTCTGACATGTGTTTGCATAGAAGTGTCTGATGGTAGTAGTTATGGACAGGTGGTTGCAGATGGTAGTTATGGACAGGTAGTAGTTATGGACAGGTGGTTGCAGATGGTAGTTATGGACAGATGGTTGCAGATGGTAGTTATGGACAGGTGGTAGTTATAGACAGGTGGTAGTTATGGACAGATGGTTGCAGATGGTAGTTATGGACAGGTGGTAGTTATAGACAGGTGGTAGTTATGGACAGATGGTTGCAGATGGTAGTTATGGACAGGTGGTAGTTATGGACAGGTGGTAGTTATGGACAGGTGGAGTTATGGACAGGTAGTAGTTATGGACAGGTGGTAGCGTATGGACAGGTGGTAATTATGGACAGGTAGTGGTTATGAACAGGTGGTAGTTATGGACAGGTAGTAGTTATGGACAGGTGGTAGTTATGGACAGGTAGTAGTTATGGACAGGTGGTAGTTATGGACAGGTGGTAGTTATGGACAGGTAGTTATGGACAGGTAGTAGTTATGGACAGGTAGTGTTAGTAGTTATGGACAGGTGGTAGTTATGGACAGGTAGTAGTTATGGACAGGTGGTAGTTATGGACAGATGGTAGTTATGGACAGGTGGTTGTTATGGACAGATGGTAGTTATGGACAGGTGGTAGTTATGGACAGGTGTAGTTATGGACAGATGGTAGTTATGACAGGTAGTAGTTATGGACAGGTGGTAGTTATGGACAGGTAGTAGTTATGGACAGGTAGTAGTTATGGACAGGTGGTTGCAGGTGGTAGTTATGGACAGGTGGTAGTTATGGACAGGTAGTAGTTATGGACAGGTGGTTGCAGGTGGGGAGTTATGGACAGGTGGTAGTTATGGACAGGTAGTAGTTATGGACAGGTAGTAGTTATGGACAGGTGGTCGCAGGTGGTAATTATGGACAGGTGGTAGTTATGGACAGGTAGTAGTTATGGACAGGTGTTAGTTATGGACAGGTGGTTGCAGGTGGTAATTATGGACAGGTGGTCACAGGTGGTAATTATGGACAGGTGGTAGTTATGGACAGGTGGTTGCAGGTGGTAGTTATGGACAGGTGGTCACAGGTAGTAGTTATGGACAGGTAGTCGCAGGTGGTAATTATGGACAGGTGGTAGTTATGGACAGGTAGTAGTTATGGACAGGTAGTAGTTATGGACAGGTGGTTGCAGGTGGTAATTATGGACAGGTGGTAGTTATGGACAGGTAGTAGTTATGGACAGGTGGTTATGGACAGGTAGTAGTTATGGACAGGTGGTAGTTATGGACAGGTGGTAGTTATGGTGGTAGTAGTTATGAACAGGTGGTAGTTATGGACAGGTAGTAGTTATGGACAGGTGGGTGGTGTTAATTATGGACAGGTAGTAGTTATGGACAGGTGGTTGCAGGTGGTAATTATGGACAGGTGGTTGTAGTTATGGACAGGTAGTAGTTATGGACAGGTAGTAATTATGGACAGGTGGTAGTTATGGACAGGTGGTTGTAGGTGGTAATTATGGACAGGTGGTAGTTATGGACAGGTAGTAGTTATGGACAGGTAGTAGTTATGGACAGGTAGTAGTTATGGACAGGTGGTAGTTATGGACAGGTGGTAGTTATGGACAGGTAGTAGTTATGCAGGTGGTAGTTATGGACAGGTAGTAGTTATGGACAGGTGGTTGGACAGGTGGTTGTTATGGACAGGTAGTAGTTATGGGACAGGTGTAGTTATGGACAGGTGGTTGCAGGTGGTAGTTATGGACAGGTAGTAGTTATGGACAGGTGGTTGCAGGTGGTAGTTATGGCAGGTAGTAGTTATGGACAGGTGGTTGCAGGTGGTAGTTATGGACAGGTGGTAGTTATGGACAGGTTTTGACAGGTGGTAGTTATGGACAGATGGTTGCAGGTGGTAGTTATGGACAGGTGGTCACAGGTGGTAATTATGGACAGGTGGTCACAGGATAGTGGTGGTCAGGTCACAGTGTAGTTATGGACAGGTGGTCACAGGTAGTAGTTATGGACAGGTGGTCACAGGTAGTAGTTATGGACAGGTGGACGCGGTGGTAATTATGGACAGGTAGTTGCAGGTGGTAATTATGGACAGGTGGTAGTTATGGACAGGTAGTAGTTATGGACAGGTAGTAGGTATGGACAGGTAATAGTTATGGACAGGTGGTTGCAAGTGGTAATTATGGGACAGGTGGTAGTTATGGATAGGTAGTAGTTATGGACAGGTGGTTGCAGGTGGTAATTATGGACAGGTGGTCACAGGTAGTAATTATAGACAGGTGGTCACAGGTAGTAATTATGGACAGGTGGTCACAGGTGGTAGTTATGGACAGGTGGTCTTTATGGTAGGTTGGATTGTATATCATGTAGAGAGGAACAGTGCTTTCTCATTCTAGCTTTCTTTATTTGTTTACACACATCGCCATTATGATATATATTAAATAATCATAACATTATCTGTTCTGTTCCTTGTAATACTCAGGAGGAAACAAAGGCAAGTCGGAAAGTACAGAGTTGGGCACACACTACGGCAACCCGTCAAAGGAACAGCAACTGATGGACGAGACCCACAATCCTCTCTGGGAAGGTCAATACTTTGAGACGTTGGCCACCCCGCAACTCCAACGCCTGTGTCTCATCAGCAAGATCCGACTTCAAAACCAGCAAAGGAGCTACGTGAAGTTAAAGGAGGAGAAACTCCGCCTGGAAATGGAATTTCTGAAGACCAAAACTTATCCACAGTTGTCAAAGCCCACCGGTGTACTCCGGTTTATAATCAAGAAGAATCTCTGCAATCAAACGTTTACGATTCGGACCATTCCGAGAAATGTCATCGCCGCAACACCCGGGCCTGTCCCCCATATCAGTGAGCGGCGGTTTGGATTTCGAGGTGGCCGACGACTGCAAACACCAAGAGAAAGTAGGGGGACGGCGGCAAGGGGAGGCCACTGAAAAATCAAATGGTAAAACTTGTGATTGTGAGGCGGAGGATGAGGGCGAGGGTGGCGATGAGTCGGACACCGCTGTGATTGAAGACCATGGCGATGGGGAGGAGGTGAAAGGTCATGAGGAAAATCATGTGAGAGCGGAGTCTGAAATATCTGACACTGACGATGCTAGTCCAAAGCCCGATATGATGTAAATTTTTGTCTAACAACAGATATGATGCTCATCTTTACTTACAATAAGTATTTCTTTTATGAAATGGTTTCTTGAAGCCTTTTAAGTCCAAGTCAATTCATATTTAGTTCATTTTAGATATTTAAGTTGTTTAAAAGACATTTTTTAGTCATACTTTGTACATCTCATTTCATTTTCCTTGTATATATATATATTTGTTTTTTTTTAAAGAATGCATTTATGTTTTTAAACCAGGGCTCACAGCTACGTGTGTCTTGCTGTTTGTATTTGTTTTTCTTTTTTGAATAAATTAATTAGGGCCCAAAGCCCTTGAGAAACTCGTAGAATAGCCTAGAAAATTTTTTTTCTTCTCTTTTCTTCTAATTCTAAGCTCTTAATCAACATCACTACCTGGCTATTGTAAGGGCCTGTGCCAGGCTTTCTAAAAATGATCAGGGCAGAATAAAATGTAAAAGTGACTGCATCGTGTAAAACCCCCATCATATCGACAGTGAAAGTCGCAAACCGCGTAAAAGTCCAATTTTGGATGTTTTTGAGGAAAGGAAAGAAAATGATGCTGCTTTTTAAAATCTATTCTCACAAACATGCATGGCTTGCAAGTGTGAAAAACTAGACTGAACAGAGATACACGTCAAAAACTAGACTGAACAGAGATACACGGCTTGCAAGTGTCAAAAACTAGACTGAATAGGGATACACGGCTTGTGTAAAAAACTAGACTGAATCATGGCTTGTAAGTGTCAAAAACTAGACTGAATAGGGATACATGGATACACTTGTAAGTGTCAAAAGCTAGACTGAATAGGGATACACGGCTTGTAAGTGTAAAAAACTAGACTGAAAGAGATGTCAAAAGCTAGACTGAATAGAGATACATGGCTAGACTGAATAGAGATACACGGCTTGCAAGTGTCAAAAGCTAGACTGAATAGAGATACACGGCTTGTAAGTGTCAAAAACAGACTGAATAGAGATACACGGCTTGTAAGTGTAAAAAACTAGACTGAATAGAGATACACGGCTTGCAAGTGTCAAAAACTAGACTGAATAGAGATACACGGCTTGTAAGTGTCAAAAATTAGACTGAATAGGGATACACGACTGAATAGAGATTGCAAGTGTCAAAAACTAGACTGAATAGGGATACACGTTTGCATATGGCTTGCAAAAGTGTCAAAAACTAGACTGAATAGGGATATATGGCTTGCAAAAGTGTCAAAAACTAGACTGAATAGGGATATATGGCTTGCAAAAGTGTCAAAAACTAGACTGAATAGGATGCTTGTGAAAGTCACGAACCGTTGCAAAAGTGTCAAAAACTAGACTGAATAGGATGCACGGCTTGCAAAAGTGTAAAAAATTAGACTGAATAGTGGATGGAAACGAATTGCTCATAATCGATGGTGAAAGTCGCGAACCGTGTAAGTCAAATTTGACAGTTGCGAGAAAATAAAAAAAACTTGCCTGCGCTGTTCCATGACCGACTTTTACGTGGTTTGTGTATTATATCTTCCACTAATGCCTTTAAACGATTGATGTTGATGGAAAGAAAATCTTGAAAAATATTACATGAAGCCTACTATCAGACTTACACGTGTTGCGCATCAGTCAGCCGACACAGACTTTATAGAATACACGGTTTGCAATTTATGTTGGATACACAGTTTCACATTACCACCCGTGTTAAAACTTTAAACGGTTTGATCATCAGCAGTCTTAAGGCAAACAGGTCACACGTTTGATAAAGTGATGAATACAGGCTTACACGTCTTGAAAACGCTCATCAAGAAAGAAGCCCTTATAGAATAGTATTATAATTTATGTTGGCATACATGATCATCACATTACATACACCCGCTATGTCACTAGTATTATGCATCACTCAGTATATATATGAAGACCTCGCATAGGTACTAAACTGACACTGTTATGAGGTGCTTTTAGCAGGCTCAAAAACTTGGGACCTCCGTTAGTTATTGCTGTATAGTATCACTATGTGTTACCATCATCAATCACAAGCATCAAGATGGTTCAAAGTTTACTTTAGGCAACGATTTAGTTTTTCAGTCCACCACACACTTTTTAAAAAAAATCAAGCTTTGCATTTACCTGGTTCGAGTACATCGGCAGCTCTTTCAATGTAGCTGATTGGCAGAGTTCTCACTTCAAGATCGAAGTGTACTGAGTTTGTATCCCTACTACTGCGTGACGTTGAGCACGTCATTTTCCGTAGCTTTGTGCTATCGGAGACAGCCGTTAAATTTGAGGGTCCCGTTAAATGTCCGGTTACACAGGTAGCATCGCGTCCCTAAAAATAGTGTAACGTGCCCAACATGCAGCACGTGACGTTCATATATATATATATTAAAAAAATATATAGCGCATATCCCCGATAATATCAGGCTCTATACGCTGTACAACATTTACTCCCTGATACTGACAGGACATCAAATGAAACCAAAATTCATTCTCAACTCCCTTGGGAGTGTTCAGTACCAGCGGCCTGTTAAAGCACTTCAGTAATAACATACTGACAATATCCGCCACTACCTTTAGTCAGGTACTCATTGTTACCTGAGTCGAGTAAGGAAATATGTGCTAAGAGCCTTTCCTAAGGACCCAACATCGGTTGCCCTGGGAGGAATCGAACCCGGGACCCTTGGATTCCGAGGCCATTGTAGTACATGTACGGTAGTATAATTGTGACCTACCTGAAAAAGTGTTTCATTGTAAAGCTGCGCATAGAGTATAGAGCATGATGTTAATCATGGATATGCGCTATATATACTATATATATATATATATATATGCCACACTTTTAACTGGATAGTATAAAGAACACAACTAATGACACTTTGTTTTTGTTCCAACACCCATGGTAATAATTTTAGTCAACAGTGTAGGCCTACAGACAACATTTTAAATTCAATGTATATATTTTTTTTTTGGAACAGAATTTGCAAAAACAAGTCGAGATTGACAAAATCCAACACAGACTGGCAGCAATGTGAGCATACCCAGTGTGGAAAAAAAAACTTAAGAAAAACACGTCATTTAATATCATAGGCAATTTTCATAATAAAACTGTAATTATCATCCATTCAGGCTATTTACAATCATCAGAAAAAATAAGGATTGCCATTGATTGAGGGTGAATAGACAAAAGGAAGACAGAAAACAAAGTAGGACACCATTAATCAGTTTTTTACTACATGTAGGATGGAGACAGTGGGCCTATTCTTTCAGTGGATGTACTGTGCCCCGGGACCCATCCACGCATAAAAACAAAAGTCATTTGTTTAGTAGGGCAAGGCATCACAAAAGGCATGTGCATTAGACAGAATAATTGCTTTCATCGACTGCAAATGCTGATATTTAGTCTGCTTAATTTTTAAACGGGCTGAGTACAGTTGCTTAGGATGATAATAATGTTAATATAATAATAATAATAATAGTAATAATATGTATACTTCTATGGCGCCTTTTCTCAAAAGAGCTCAAAGCGCCTCACAATAGCATACAATACAACATAAATAAAATATAATGGTCATAGAACATGATATTTAAAAGAGTCAAAATGTGTCAGATCCTTCCTGAAGTTTGTCATTTCTAGCCCTAGGTAAAGGTATCCAGTCGTTCCTGAAGGCCAGCTTGTAAATGATGTTTCCATTTGGGCAATACAGCAATGCTCGGATATTTACCACATTGGCATCATCGGGACGTTTGCCAGGCTTGATGGACTTGAGGCCATCAAAGTCTTTGTCATTGAAGAAGAAAGTATGGTCCAAATACTGAACATCATACGGTTTGGGATTTGTGCGTGCGAGCTTCCTTTATGTATTTCACATAATCTGACGGAGAATGTATTTCGACGCCCTTAATCTTTCGTTCGATGGTAGCAATGGACAGAGTCCACCTTCATCTGCGTGTGTCCTTTCTCCAAAAACTTCTGCTCAATGATCTTGTCATGAGTCATGCTGAAGTGTCTCAGACTCAGAGCAGTTGACAGGATTGCATTTCTATTTTGATATGTGCAACCATCTGAGTATATGATGCACTTTTTAAACTCTTGTACGTGTGCTTTCAGGTAGGCCACCTAGCATGAAGCAAATTCATTTCCAGACATACCCCTTTCGACTCATTCCAAACATAGCACATGACATCATGGGTATGGAGGTTGAAAATGATGAAGTTGTGAACTTGCAGCTTAGTCTTGTAATAGAGTGCGGAGGCCTGTAAGAATGGAGCAAGAAGAACACGTTGCACATCCATTGTTAGCACCATCAAACCGGCCTCATCGTCTGCAGCAGCATTCTTATCTTTCGTTTTTTCCTCTTGGGCCTCCACTTTTTCTGCCTAATAGCATTGCAGGCGGCATCATCTAAGTTGCCTTTGTCATGTTTGTCATGGGCAAAGCATACATCGCACGTGTCCTTTGTTGGCTAGAAAATAGAGATTTTGTTTTGCTGGACCTCTGACATAAATGCAGTTCGGGGCAGAGGAGATTTCCCATCACCTGTGCAGTGTTTTAGGTACTCCTTATATAGAGATCTGCGTAGCTTTTGAAAAAAGGGTTCGATGTATTGTTTTATTGTTGTCTCCTTTCTACAGAAGTGAGAGGGCATCATTGGCAGTTTGGATAACAATTCTTTCAGAGTGGTGAATTTTTCCGATAGCTTTTGGAACAGGTCCTGTTTATTCCTCTGTGACTGTGGTCTGCTCCTTCAAACAGTTCAAAATGAACAGTTCAAACAGTTAAAACAGTTCCAGTTCAAACAGTTCAAACAGTTCATTAACCACTGCTTCAGTCCAGCTGTGTTCACTTGCAAACCTGTATCCTTGCATTGTTGCATTGCTTGCCCCTGTAAGTGGTATTCCAAAGGATGATTGCCTTCTGAAGTTGATGCTTCTGTAGTTCTTTCTTTCACTTGCAATGCACTTACTTACTGAGTGTCTCACAAATACTTTTTTCTCACCCATGTCATTCTCCATATCTGCGAGTGTATTTTTACTTTTAAGTCATCTGTCAACTCTTTGCAATTCAAATAACTCGCCTTGCAATGAGCATCTTGGACCCATAACTTGTGCATTCATTTCGACTGGGATGTATTTTCCTGTTGCTTTGTCATTATTTCGCCCAATGTACATTTCTCCATTTTCCCTCATTTTCTTTGCCACCGACTTTCCAAACGAATGTCCTTTACGTTTACTTCCTGGTGCCTTATTGACTTTCACCTGCAGCAGTAAAGCCATGACTTGTGTCCATTTGGTCTTGCTCAACTGAATTTGAAGCCGCAGTAGTAGAGCCATGACTTGTGTCCATTTGGTCTTGCTCAACTGAATTTGAAGCCTGCAGTAGTAGAGCCATGACTTGTGTCCATTTGGTCTTGCTCAACTGAATTTGAAGCCTGCAGTAGCAGAGCCATGACTTGTGTCCATTTGGTCTTGCTCAACTGAATTTGAAGCCTGCAGTAGTAGAGCCATGACTTGTGTCCATTTGGTCTTGTTCAACTGAATTTCAAGCCTGCAGCAGTAGAGCCATGACTTGTGTCCAGTTGGTCTTGTTCAACTGAATTTGAAGCATTCTTGTATAATTATAATTACATTGTTTCAGCATCCGTATTGAGAATGTTTTCCGCCATGGCAGTAGTAGGATTTTCAACTGAATTTGACGGCAGTAATTCAGTGAGTGTCGTTGCACCAGCTTCTGCATTTGTTTTCCCTATGCCTATGCAGGAGGTCTCATCATCATTTGTCACAAAATGAACAGCAGAGATAATTTCTGATATTGATATATCTGAAATTGAGAATATCAAAGCCTGAATTGAGAAAACTATCTTCCTCATTTACACTAGGATTTTCAACATCCCCACTAGGATTTTCAACATCCCCACTAGGATTTTTAAGATTTACACTAGGATTTTTCCCACTAGGATTTTTTAAGATTTACACTAGGATTTTTAAGATTTTCATCCCCACTAGATTTTTTCCCAAGATTTTCAACATTTAAGATTTACACTAGGATTTTCAACATTTACACTAGGATTTTTAAGATTTACACTAGGATTTTTAGGATTTTCAAGATTTACACTAGAATTGTCAACATTTACACTAGGATTTTCAACATCTCCACTAGATTTTCAACATCCCCACTAGGATTTTCAACATCCCCACTAGGATTTTCAAGATTTACACTAGAATTGTCAACATTTACACTAGGATTTTCAGCATTTACACTAGATTTTCAACATCCCCACTAGGATTTACACTAGGATTGTCAACATTTACACTAGGATTGTCAACATTTACACTAGGATTGTCAACATCTCCACTTGGATTTTCAACATCCCCACTAGGATTGTCAACATTTACACTAGGATTGTCAACATTTACACATTTACACTAGGATTGTCAACATTTACACTAGGATTGTCAATATTTACACTAGGATTTTCAACATCCCCACTAGGATTTTCAACATTTACACTAGGATTGTCAACATTTACATTAGGATTTTCAACATCTACACTAGGATTTTCAACATTTACACTAGGATTGTCAACATTTACACTAGGATTTTCAACATCCCCACTAGGATTGTCAACATTTACACTAGGATTTTCAACATCCCCACTAGGATTGTCAACATTTACACTAGGATTGTCAACATTTACATTAGGATTTTCAACATCTCCACTAGGATTTTCAACATCCCAACTAGGATTGTCAACATTTACACTAGATTTTCAACATTTACACTAGGATTGTCAACATTTACACTAGGATTTTCAGCATCCCAACTAGGATTGTCAACATTTACACTAGGATTTTCAACATCCCCACTAGGATTGTTAACATTTACACTAAGATTTTGTTGATTTGGTTTCTGTTGGTCCTTGGTTGACGATTGCTTCTGTATCTCTGACAAACGTAGCATGGTCATTCCTCGACTGTACGGGTTCATTGTGGAAGTGGAAGCCTGTAAAAAAAAAAAGATGCTTATTATGCGAGATCACTAGACGATCATAAGTTATCAACAAACATGACACAGGTTCTGAGCCATTGAAAAGTTTAGCCTATCATTAATGGCAATGCATTGCAATCTAGACGAAACACCGAGTTCGAATCCTATCATCAACCATCAGGCTTTTTCCTTAAACAAGAAAATGTACTCTGTGCCAACTGCTTCACTCGACTCTGGAGTAAATAACTACAATGCCGTTAATAGACAGCGTTGTCCGTCTTTGATAAAGGTATTAGCGCACCAATCATTGTTACTGATGGCTGGGTGAATACAAATTATGAAATTGTGAAGCGTTTAGAGCAAGGCGTAGACCATAGGTAAGCGCCATACAAAATGCAATCTTGTAGTCATTATTAATAATGTTGAGGAGAAATCACTCATTAAGGTTCGAAACATTATAACCATAATAAAGAGTGTAAGTCATGCAAGCCGTTTCAATTCAATTCAATTCAATTCAATTCAATTCAATTCAATTCAATTCAAATTAATTTATTTGCATAATAGACATGTTTACATACACAAAAAGTGAACAAAAGAGACACCCAAAGTTGATCCTTGGCCGTCTGTGATACCACCATAATACCAGGAAAGATTTTTTTTTTTCACCATTAGTGTTGAAGAAACATTCCCATTGTCTGTTTTTTCCAACCATTTAATGTAACATAAATAAGAAGAATAACTTACGACTATCTGTTTTTTAACTACATCAATTCACAATTTTACAAGAAGAATGAAACAAAACTCTCTAGAAAGGGGAAAATGAATAAATTGTCCCATTGTCTGATTCACCGCTCTGCTAAGGTTGGCGATTGTTCCAACCAATTAATGTAACATAAATAAGAAGAATAACTATCGTAGACTATCTGGTATCTTTAACTACATCTCAATTCACAATTTTACAAGAAGAATAAAAAATGTAACTCTCTAGAAAGGGGAAAATGAATGTTGAAATTGTGTCACAACACCGACTTGATTCACCGCTCTGCTAAGGTTGGTGTACACGGATTGTGCTGTCAAAATTTCGATCCAGTGGGGTGAAACGGATTGTGCATGTGACTATTTTAAGTGTTTATATTGGTTCTAGAGACAGTCGAGTTAGAATGCTATTTATAACAGTACTAAGATTAGAATAAGCAAAAAAAAACGGAATGTTTTTATTTTTAGACTTACAGTAGTACACGTTTAGCGACTTTCACCGTCGATATGGTTATTATATTATACAGGTTTCTATTGGTTCTTGTGCCACAGAATCCTAATTAGACGGCATATATATTGGCTTCCTAATGTTAAAAAAATGGGGGTAAAAGGTGTTACTAATTTTAGATGTATACGGTTTACGACTTTCACCGTTGATATGAAAGTATGAAACTTGAAGAAAACCTTTGAATACTGGATTGTATTCCAACATAGGCAAAAATCTATTTGCAAGTTTCATCGGTGATATATCGTCGATTGGCATTGAAAGAGATAAATCTATAATCTCTTGGTTTTTTGTATATTTTTTTTTCTCTCCTAGAAACTTCAGTGGCTGAGTGGCTTGTGTGCTGGACTTGGGATCATGAGATCCTTGGTTCAAATCCTAGATCTGATATTGTGTCCCTTGGGAACGACACTTAACACGTATTTTCCTTACTTAACCCAGGTACAAATGGGATACAGGCACAAGTTTGGGAGTAAAAATCTGCACCAGACTAGCGTCCTGTCCAGGAGGTGATTATTAAAATATTTGTATCACATGGTCGGCTTCACGCAATAGAAACCAGGACGAGCTTCAGGGCTATAGGCTGTAATTGCATTGAAGGAACTTGTTTTTGTTTTGGGTTTTTTTCCCTAGAGTTTCAGCTCTTCACTAATTCATTCTGGCTTAGCTCTTCTTAGTCTTCTTCTAATGATTCTAAATGGACGTGGGACGTGTTTGAACTCCAAGAGAGCTTTAACGGCTACAGTTGGCTCGGGGTCAGTTCCGGCATTGTTCCCTCTAATTGTTTGCTAGTCTGTGTGCGCACATATTGTTTTGGTGTTGTGCAAAGTTTGACGGAAGAAAAGGCCAATTGTATGCACTGTGTGCATGAGACTGAAGGTTAGACAAGAATTTTTTTTATTTTTTTTTATTAATGTGCGCAGACACTTCTCAACTGTGCGCACCTTCTCTCCCTGCTGTGTGCACACACACTCGGGTACATCTTAGACGGAACATTGCTTGCGGGTCCTGCAGCTCAATTTTTTTTTTATATATAGTATATATATATATATATATATATATATATATATATATATATATATATAAATATATACTTATATATATACACACTTAATAAGTGAAATACTACAGTACAAATCGACATGTACAGGATTGTTATTGTCTTTTGGCTTGATTTTACCCGTTGATGAATGGGTATGTTTCTAATCTCTGGTCGTTATGGGCTTTTCTCATATTTCTCTTCTTCTTCTAGCCATGGGGATTGCGACATCCCCCTCCTGTTTCTATGGCAGTAACTTCTTGCAAAGGTAGTGTTTCAGTTGTGATCCTTTGGTCCTCTCTGTGTGTCTCTCTTCATCCAAGCCAGTCTCTCTGCCATCCCTCTGTCTGTTTGTGTCACTTTTTCCGTCGTTGCCTATGACTTTTTTCTTCTCTGTCTTGGCAATGAAATCTGGGTCTCTAGTTACATCATAGGTTGGATCACGTACTTTGTCATCAAAGTCGGATAGACTAGAGTCTGAGTCTTCATTTCCAAATCCCTGTTCAGTACGGTAGCTGCAAAAAGAAGACCAGAAATGTAAAAAATAAATAGGATGGTAGATAGATAAATAAATAGGTTGGTAGAAAGATAAATAAATAGGTTGGCTGGTAGATATATAAATAAATGGGTTAGTAGATAGTAGATAGATAAATAAATGGGTTAGTAGATAGTAGATAATAAATAAATAGGTTGGTAGATAGTAGATAGATAAATAAATAGGTTGATAGATAGTAGATAGATAAATAAATAGGTTGGTAGATAGTAGATAGATAAATAAATAGGTTGAGAGATAGTAGAAAGATAAATAAATAGGTTGGTAGATAGTAGATAGATAAATAAATAGGTTGAGATAGTAGATAGATAAATAAATAGGTTGGTAGATAGTAGATAGATAAATAAATAGGTTGGTAGATAGTAGATAGATAAATAAATAGGTTGGTAGATAGTAGATAGATAAATAAATAGGTTGGTAGATAGTAGATAGATAAATAAATAGGTTGGTAGATAGTAGATAGATAAATAAATAGGTTGGTAGATAGTAGATAGATAAATAAATGGGTAGATAAAGATACATAAATAGGTTGGTAGATAGTAGATAGATAAATAAATGGATAGGTAGATAGATAATAGATAGATAGATAGATAAATATAGATAGGTTGGTAGATAGTAAATAGATAGATAGATAAATAAATAGGTTGGTAGATAGATAAATATAAATAAATAAATAGGTTGATAGATAGATAAATAAATAGGTTGGTAGAAAGATAGATAAATAAATGGATAGGTAGATAGATAAATAAATTGAAGAAAGATAGGTTGGTAGATAGATAAATAAATAGGTTGGTAGATAGATAAATAAATAGGTTGGTAGAATAGATAAATAAATATGTTGGTAGATAGATAAATAAATAGGTTGGTAGATAGATAAATAAATAGGTTGATATAAATAAATAGGTTGGTAGATAGATAAATAAATAGGTTGGTAGATAGATAAATAAATATGTTGATAGATAGATAACTAAGATAGTAGAAAGATAAATAAATAGGTTGATAGAAAGATAAATAAATAGGTTGGTAGATAGATAAATAAATAGGTTGGTAGAAAGATAAATAAATAGGTTGGTAGATAGATAAATAAATAGGTTGGTAGATAGATAAATAAATAGGTTGGTAGATAGTAAATAGATAAATAAATGGGTTAGTAGATAGTAGATAGATAAATAAATAGGTTGGTAGATAGTAGATAGATAAATAAATAGGTTGGTAGATAGTAGATAGATAAATAAATGGGTAGGTATACAGTAGATAGATAAATAAATAGGTTGGTAGATAGTAGATGTATAAATAAATAGGTTGGTAGATTAGATAGTAGATAGATAAATAAATAGGTTGGTAGATAGTAGATAGATAAATAAATAGGTTGGTAGATAGTAGATAGATAAATAAATGGGTAGGTAGATAGTAGATAGATAAATAAATAGGTTGGTAGATAGTAGATAGATAAATAAATAGATAGATTGGTTAGTAGATATTAGATAAATAAATAGGTTGGTAGATAGTTGGTAGATAGATAAATAAATAGGTTGGTAGGTAGATAGATAAATAAATAGGTTGATGGATAGATAAATAAATAGAGAAAGATAAATAAATAGGATAGATATTAGATAGAAAGATAAATAAATAGGTTGGTAGATAAATAAATAAATAGGTTGATAAATAGGTTGGTAGATAGATAAATAAATAGGTTGATAGAAAGATGGATAGATAAATAAATAGGTTGGTAGATAGATAAATAAATAGGTTGGTAGAAATAAATAAATATGTTGGTAAAACTAAATAGGTTGATAGTAAATAAATAGGTTGGTATAAAAATAAATAGGTTGGTAGAAAGATAAATAAATAGGTTGGTTAAATAGGCTGGTAGATACATAAATAAATAGGTTGGTAGAAAGATAAATAAATAGTTTAGTAGAAAGATAAATAAATAGTTTGGTAGAAAGATAAATAAATAGGTTGGTAGATAGATAAATAAATAGTTTGGTAGAAAGGTAAATAAATAGGTTGGTAGAAAGATAAATAAATAGGTTGGTAGAAAGATAAATAAATAGGTTGGTAGAAGATAAATAAATAGGTGCAAATCGATGGAGTGAATGGGAGAAAGGAGGAGGACAATAAAGAAGTACAAGACAGCATTCGTTACAAAAGGAGATGAAATATTAGAATTTAGTAGAATAGCCTTCAAGATAAGCTGGCATTACAAAGCTAATCTAAATCTGTTACTGTTAAATCTAACACTGCATCAATTCCAGTTTTCTTTTGGCTAAGATAGAGCTGGATATCTAGGTATAGACTTAAATCTAGATCCTTTTGCTTCCCATTCATTGTTAACTGATTTAATCTGTTAACAACTCAAATTATTATTGAAATTTCATGTAACGTCTTCTAAAACTCACACATGCCACTCATCTGATTTTCTTTGATCATGGATTGTGATAAATCTATCAAGGCCTGAATATTATCTAGGATCTAGATCTATCCTAAATCATTTCTATTTTCCCTCCTGCGTAATCGTCATTTCTCGTAATTAAAAACAATATTTAAGTTAAGAAATAACTAGTCAGTCAGATTTAGGCTACTTACCAGTAAAGGAATGTGGTTTGCTAACTCCATGGTCATCTTGGTGATGTGGACAGAAAGGGCTAAAGATGGAAATGGAACTCTCCTGACCGAAACGAAATTGGTTATCGGAAGAAATTGTTGAAAACGGTTACCGCAAGAAAGAAATTGTTAATTTCGTTCATATACAGTTTTTGTTTGAACCCCATTTTATTTTACTGACTACAACACAAGAAATGGTTATCTCTATTGGCATTATCTAGCACGCAACGTTTTGTAAGTAAGTGGAGATAACGATTTAGCAACTTTTGATATCTCACTAAATACACAAGATAGGACATAAAACTTTCTTGCAAGGAAAAAAAGCGGGTGAAAATACCCTGTACTATGTATTAAGCTCAGATCTGGCCAAAAGTGGAGATAATCATTTCTTGCATGAAAAAAAACCCACCTTCTTTCACCATTTTAGCGTGGGGTGCCTAATGCAATTGTATTGTATCATTTGGGCACTCCCGTCATCTCCTCCCCATGAACTTGTTATACAACCGATAACTGCCTTCACTTTGAAGATTGGGGCAACTCTCCATGCGCACTCTTCCCTCTGGTTAAATGAGATAAGAATTTTTGAAACATTTTCTCTCAAGGTGACTACATCAGATAATCCATCTCTCTCTGTGAAGAAAAGAGTATCCGTAATGCTCCACCATTTTCTTTTAAACACGTCTAGTCCAAAATTCTCCCTTTCCTTTAGGAGATGTTGTACCGTCAACGTTTCTTCCTTCTCTTCCAAATATGCAATGACGTGTTCAAACACTTCTTTGCTTTCTCGACTGACTGGCCGTCCCCTTGTTGCAGATTTGCGGTCATCTCCAGGGCTGGCAAAATTGGATGGAAGATCTTTTCCAGTTCTAAAATTAACTCTGCATTGCGCATTGCTGGTGGTATTTCACTTCTAGAGCATGAAGATCTTGGCAGTACTCTAATCTACCTGACACTCTTTGTGACCATTGATCTTTCCTCACATTACATTTTTCTTTAATGGACAGCATGACAAAAACAACGGTTCTGTTCTTACTGGAAAAACATACATATATGTTCTTTTTGGTCCTCTTGTAAAGGTATAGCCAACAAAAAGGCGTTCGTGTTTTAATGTCAAACGAAGACGTTGACCTGAGAGAACACGTACGTAGATTGATTTTCGTGTTGACGCTTTTGAGCTGCGGCAGCAATACTCTTTTTATTTATGTATTTTTAATTGCAGCGACGTCGGACCTTAGTCCTGGGATTCAGCCTTAAGCTGTCTATTCTTACACTAACTTACAGTGCTAGCTGTATTTAAAGTGTCGCAACCCCTGACCCCCAGCGTTGTAGTAACCCCTGTGCTTAGTTATTCGTTGCAGATCGGAAAGTTGATTTCTTCACTCACCTGAAAAGAAAAAGTTTGATGCATCAATTTCTAGGTAACAGATGAATTTTACAACGCCAAAGCAAAGTTTGCCATTTCTAAAATTGTTATGAATGAGGCAAATAGATTTCCATACTTCAAGGGATCATGTCGAAAAGAGTTTACCCTAAACAGAGCCAATATGGGAAATTCAAATGTATAAATATTGACTTGAAAATGTCATTGTAATTAAGTTTAATTCCGAACAAGATTTTATATTTTGTCAGTGTATAATTTGTTTTTAAGAGAGAAAAAAAAAAAGTTTTCTTACGTTCACAATGTGCTATGTATCCGATGATTATCCAGTGAATCGACAAAATGTAAATGTATTAAAATGTGTGCATTTCTGTTGGTCTTCTTCCAAACAAAGTAGATGAGACGTCGTTATGCAAAGTTTACGGGAAGAACGATACAGGTACAGTAAGTGTGCATTCCACACTCAGTGCTCAGTGCTCCCCCTTTCATGGTGGCAAGATTTCTTACTCTGGTATCGGCGGCCATGTCTGGTGGATGCTTGATATCCATTACATGCTTTGATCTCGCATCCTTTCCCCTGCTGTACCGACAGGGTGGAAAGTATGGTGTTTTTGTTATGATGGCGACAGATAGCAAAAAATTATTATATGTGCCATTTTCAAATTAAAATTTAACTATGTTAGCACCCTCAGGTTAAGGCAAACAATGGCTCATTTTAATCAGGAGAATGTGTACTACAGCTAACATTTATGTTGCAATTAGTTAGAGGTTCACATAATGAAAGATGGCTTTGTTTACTGGTAAACAATGACTCATTTTAATCAGGAGAATGTGTACTCCATCTAACATTTATGTTGCAATTAGTTAGAGGTTCACATAATGAAAGATGGCTTTGTTTACTGGTAAACAATGACTCATTTTAATCAGGAGAATGTGTACTACAGCTAACATTTATGTTGCAATTAGTTAAGAGGTTCACATAATGAAAGATAGCTTTCTTTACTGGTAAACAATGACTCATTTTAATCAGGAGAATGTGTACTACAACTTGGCACAAAAAACATTTATGTTGCAATTAGTTGAGAGGTTCACATTTATAATATAAGAGAAATACTTTTCTTTACTGGACTATTTGTACATTCTTCTTGTACTTGATTTCTCCTTATTAAGTGGGTGGTTGGCGGGTGCTGCTGGTAGGTCCTACTTCTTTTCCTATCTTTCTTTCACTTATCTCTCATCTTGCCGTTTCCTCCATACTTCACCCTGAGATCACTGCATATGGTGGATGGGGGTAAATTACACTGAAACAAACAAAATCCTTAATAAACGTCTTTTTCTCAAAGTGTAACATTGTAACAGGTCTTGTGCATCATGTAGGCCTATACGAATACCAGCATTTCTGCTTGGTCTCGATATGAAATACAAATGGCACATTGATCTTTTTAAGGCTTTGTCAAATGCTAACTTGAGCTCTTACATTATACAATATGATGCCCGGTACATATCCTCAGAGACACCTGACCCTGTTTGTGCACTATTCTGTGTCCTGTATATTTGACTTGATGATAGTTCATGTAGGCAGGTAGCGTACATACAGGTGCTTTCTACTGGTGTTTGACAGACAGTAATGGGATTCCCACTGTTGTAAAATTCTCAATATCATGGTTTCGAACATCTTGCCTTTGTCCTTTGCCAGTTTGCTGTTTGATTTGCATAGAGACGTCGGTAGCTCAGTCGATAGAGCGTCGGGACTACCACCTGGGAGCCTCCAGTTTGATTCACAGTCTGGGCAAATTTTTCTGGCCCTCCTTCTGACTCAGCAGGGAATTGGACAGCTAGGTTTATTCAGACTTGGCGAAAGGGAAGGCAAACTACCACATTATGTGGTGTGCCTGGCAAAACCAGGACTCTACCCTTGATTACCCTACGGCGAACTCTTGAGTATGGCACTCATATATTTGCACGTTTCCCTTGTCTTCTTTCCTCCGTTATATGATGCCATTGTTGTCAAGATTTTGAGAGGACAATAGAAGTGGTCCCAAAAATGACAGAAAGGCCAAATGTAAAAGTAAGAAATAGAAAATAAGAGAGCATATTAAGTCGCTTACATAGTGGTCACTCGTGGCTCACACAGGGTTTCCTGTTGACCCATGATGACCAGCCTTTCTGTCACTCTTGTGTGATAATCTACTAAAGTGTCTAAGAGAAGGAAGTTTTTACCGACTTAAATTTGTTCCATCATCTGAGTAGCAGAAATGATTGATATCGGAATGTAGATCTATTCTTTCTCTGTCTGGTGGCACTTGAGGTTTGTCTTCCCGTCAAAGGTCTGAAAAATGTAGATACTAAAATATCAAGTAATAATACTAATTAGACATGTTTCAAAAGACCTTGTTGGAAAACACATTACGTTTGTCTGGATAACGGGGCATGTTGTATGGCATCAATGGAAATGAAAGTGCCGATAAGTTGGCAAGAGAGGCACTCTCCAAAGATGTCAGCCCTGGTGCCTTACGGGATTAGATCATGAAGATTTGAAACTTCTAGAAAATAATTATATTAACAAAACTTGGCAGCAGGAGTCGGACCAAGAAGTTAATAACAAGCTTCAAGAAGTGGTCCCAAAAATGACAGAAAGGCCTAATGTAAAAGTAAGAAATAGAAAATAAGAGAGCATATTAAGTCGCTTACATATTGGTCACTCGTGGCTCATACAGGGTTTCCTGTTGACCCATGATGACCAGCCTTTCTGTCACTCCTGTGATTGCCTTTTTACTATTAAACATATTTTAATAGAGTGCTCTGATCTCATCGATATACGAAAGAAATATTATTCCGAGGGAAGCATCTATAAACTCTTTCGAATAATGATCTAGAAACTATTTTTGCTTTCTTGAAAGAAATTGGAGTGTATCGACAGATCTAAAGTACTAAATATGAACATTTTTAAGACATTGACCATATTTTTACAATATTTACAAATATTTATGGAAGCTTTTGATTTTTAAAGAGCTTTATGTTCTGCCTGGACTGTCGTCAGTAATTATTATTAATCAGCTATGATTCACTACAAAGCCTGAGATCACCGCTATGGTGGACAGGGTTACTTCAAAGAAACAAACGAACAAACAGGAACTACTGTATTAATTATTACTAGTATTACTATTATTAGTACTACGGTTCCAATGGAGCTTCCAGTTTCATCATTGTCGTAGGTTGTTGGGTTTTATATTCCTTCTTAGTTATTTTAAATGTCAATACATGTACCTACATGTGTTTTGAATCTCACATTCCAAGTACCACCAACCAATGATAATGATAGATACAGCTTATTATGTTGCTTCCTGTGTTGTAACGCTGCGTACGTTTTGAAATTGTAAAAACATGTGACGTAATTAACATACTCTGGTCATTTGCTACTTCATCCATCTACTATTTCTGTCGTATGAAATCGTTTGAAGTTATCTTGTTTAAAATATCATGGCCATGTCGCAATGTGTTTTCTTTCCCTTCGTCAGGTTTGTCAGGCGAAGAAGTTAATATTATCATGATGATGAATCTCTAGCTAGTTGCTCTTTAACTTTGTTTTTTTCTTTTCTGTGACAAGGGCTTCAATCGTAGTGGCTTCGCATTCAATCTCCCCCGTTTTCACTATGACATGTCTAATAATTGAGCTATCATCAAATGAGAAAACATGACATGTGTAATTGCTTGAGCTATCAAATGAGAAAACAGGACATGTGCAATTTTTTGAGCTATCAAATGAGAGAACATGACATGTGTAATTGCTGAGCTATCAAATGAGAAAACATGACATGTGTAATTGTGAGCTATCAAATGAGAAAACATGACATGTGTAATTGCTCGAGCTATCAAATGAGAAAACATGACATGTGTAATTGCTTGAGTTATCAAATGAGAAAACATGACTTGTCTAATAAATGAGAAAACATATTAATTGTGAGAAAATATGACTTGTCTAATAATTGCTTGAGCTATTAAATGAGAAAACATGACATGTGTAATTGCTTGAGCTATCAAATGAGAAAATATGACATGTGTAATTGCTTGAGTTATCAAATGAGAAAGCATGACTTGTCTAATTGCTTGAGCTATCAAATGAGAAAATATGACATGTGTAATTGCTTGAGCTATCAAATGAGAAAATATGACACGTGCAATAGCTTGAGCTATCAAATGAGAAAACAGGACATGTGTAATTGCTTGAGCTATCAAATGAGAACACATAACATGTGTAACTGCTTGAGCTATTAAATGAGAAAACATGACATGTGTAATTGCTTGAGCTATCAAATGAGAAAACATGACATGTGTAATTGCTTGAGCTATCAAATGAGGAAACATGACATGTGTAAATTGTAATTGCTTGAGCTATCAAATGAGAAAACATGACATGTGTAATTGCTTGAGCTATCAAATGAGAAAACATGACATGTGTAAATTGTAATTGCTTGAGCTATCAAATGAGAAAACATGACATGTGTAATTGCTTGAGCTATCAAATGAGAAAACATGACATGTGTAATTGCTTGAGCTATTAAATAAAAAAAACATGATATGTGTAATTGCTTGAGCTATTAAATGAAAAAAACATGATATGTGTAATTGCTTGAGCTATCAAGAAACTGTTGATGACCGCTGATAGAGATACCGTTCGACCTACAACAGGGTAATAATAATAATGATAAGAATAGCATTTACTGTGGAAGTGGAAGATAGCTATTGGGGGTTGCATTGAAATGGCGGCAAGGTGGTCAAGAGACAAGCAAGGTGTCGGCCTCTCAACCCAAAGGTCGTGGGTACAAGCCCCAGCTGGTTGAAACATTTTCTCGAGTTTTTCTGGTAAAACCCATCCGCCTGCCCTCCTGGTCCAGGTAGATGGATAGGCACCTAGTCCTATCGGAGACGGATGACAAAAAGGAATATGTTAAAGATCCCTTGGCTGTTCACAGGGCAGACCATGAAAAAAATAATAATTAAAAATCCTACCAAAAGCCTTGAGATCGCCTTAGGTTTGACTCTTGTTAAAAGCAAATAATAAATAGATTAAAAATTGCATTACAATTACAATAAATGTTCATTCTATCCTGGGAGATTGATGCTTTTGATTTCTATTTTGTGTTTTTTTTTTAGTAATTGCAGGCAAAATAATAATTAAAAAAATGACATTGATGTAAATCCCTCTGGGTTTTGTTTTCTCTTCTGAATTATTGTCAATGTTTTGTTTGGGTTGCTTGTGTTGTTTTTGTTTTTGTTTTGTGGGTGGTTTGTTGGCGAACACTAACTCAACTACTGTGTTAGTTAGGGGTACATCCTCTGCTTCTTTCCTTTCCTTCTTTTAATTATCTTTCATCTTGATCTTGCTGTTTCCTCTTAATTCAGTCTGAAACTACCACAATGGTGGACGGGGATAAATTTTAAAGAAACAAGCAAATTGAAATTGAAATTGAAATCGTAGATGCGTGTTGTTGAAAGTAGTGATATGATAGATATGTCCCACTCCCAGGTCTTTCCTTTCATTCAGCTTTCATTGTTTTGGTCACGCCTCTTTCGTCCACGTGAAAGGCACGGTAGAGAGTAGAGGCAATGTGTCGGCCTCTCAACACAAAACGGCTGTGGGTGATAGCAAGTACGATTATTAGTAATTAGATTAAATTAGTACTCGATACTGAAGATACGCAGACTTTTATTTATTTTGTAATGACCGGAAATCGAGAAATTAGATCTCGCAGTAACATTAAAAAGATTTGATCGAGTTTATTATTCGTTGAGATGAGAACCTATGCGAAATATGGAGGTTGTGGGTGCAGTGGTTCCTGGGTTACAAGCGGTCAAAGTTAGAGGCGTTCAGCTTTATATATATATATATATATATATATATATATATATATATATATATATATATATATATATATATATATATATATATATATTAGACAAGCATGCCCGTAGACAATGATGATTATGATTACTCTTTTACCACATTCTTTTGTTTTTCAACGATGAACTACACAATAGGTTACCGGGTGCAAGGTTAAGTCCTGTAACGGTGTATTCGATATTTGAGTTAGGCGAGCTTTACATTGCAGATCATAATAACCGGAAATAAAGGAATGAGTAAAATTAACAATAAAAAGTTTCGTGGATGGCAGGTAAAACAATCTTTTTCCCAATCAATTAAAATACTAATTTGATCCCAGAGTCTATTGGCTAAGAACCTAAAGCAGGCTATTTGACATCTACCTGTGAAATATGGCGGTTGTGGGTGCAATGGTTTCCTGAGTTACAAGCGGCCAAAGTTCGAGACGTACAGCTTTACATATTATGTAGATCTATCTATATAGATGTTACATATGTAACACTACACGAGCCATCCAAACCGCTCAAATGTGAACATATGATACCATATATTGATCGCACACTCCACCTGAGATTTAACAGCTGATAAGCGTTAGGATTTCAATTTACAGTACAGAGACCTTCACATTAGAAATATTTTTCTCTCTCGATTTTTAAACCATGACCATTTTCCCCTCTGTTCCAATTATGCGACGAACGTTCCAATTAAACGGTATAATGTTTTTATAGAAAGAATTATGTCCCAGAGGAATCGTTACAATTAATTCTCTCGAAACTAGCCTTACTCATACACCGAAAGGTAGAATGGGAACTTTTAAAGAAAGAAAGAAAGAAAAGAAGAAACTAGCCCTGTTCTGCAAACTGAATGCGCGGATAGCTATCGAAATGTAATGTGTGACGTAATGCTTTTTGTATCCATTTGCATCTGGGGCGAGTGGGGGAAATATTCGTGTTACGTCAGTTAGGTGTCTTACCCCCCCCCATAAACTCGACGTCGGACCCTAGATTTGCTAGGATTCGAACCTGAGACCTCATGATCTCAAGTCCGGCAGCCTAATCACTCGGCCACCGACGCCACCAATTATAGTATACACGTCCGTTTTAATGATCGGCTTTGATATAAATTTATAACAATACCTAAATACCACTTACTTCTGGGCTTAGAAACTTGTGACGCCATCAAGACAGACAGACACCAGCACTCACGATGCCATGCTGTGTACGGGCTATATTACGTTATAATAGATCAATGGCCTCGACAGACACTCCCCCCCCCCCCCCCCCGCCAGCTCTTCGCTTCCTCCCCCTCCTCCCCCTCCCCTCCCCCCACAAAGGAAAAAAACCACCTTCGAATAACATCATTAAATGAAGCAACAACAAAACAATCCACTCCCCTCCGCATTCCCCCCCTCCCCCCGCTCTTCTCTCCCAACCCCTCCTCCCCCATCTCCATAAAAGGAAAAAAAAACTCCATAATTAAATAAAGCTACAAAAAAAACCCCACCCTCCCCCTCCGCCAATTCAATCTACAACAAAACATTCCACTCCCCTCCGAATTCAATTTTTTTTTTGCTGATGCTTTGTCATTGTTGAGTGGGGACTCGGTAGTTCATGAGAGAGGCAAGGTATTGGGTTCGAGCCCCGCCAACGGTTGAACATTTTTCTTTCTCCGGAATTTTTTCAAAATCTAATCTTGCTTCAGATATCGATCCTCATCGCAACGGCGATACCAAGGAGGCAAATCTACACTTGGCTGTTTAAAGTCCAGGCACTAATCAAATCCTATCAAAAAAACCCCGAGATAACCTTAGTTGTGTATGTGGATCAAATCTTATCAAATCTTATCAAATCTAATCAAATCTTATCAAATCTTATCAAATCTAATCAAATCTTATCAAATCTTATCAAATCTTATCAAATCTTATCAAATCTGATCAAATCTAATCAAATCTGACCAAATCTAATCAAATCTTATCAAATTTTATCAAATCAATCTAATCAAATCTAATCAAATCTTATCAAATCTTATCAAATCTTATCAAATCTTATCAAATCTAATCAAAGCTTATCAAATCTGATCAAATCTGATCAACTCTAATCAAATCTAATCAAATCTAATCAAATATTATCAAATATTATCAAATCTAATCAAATCTAATCAAATCTTATCAAATCTTATCAAATCTAATCAAATCTTATCAAATGTAATCAAATCTTATCAAATCTAATTAAATCTGATCAAATCTGATCAAATCTTATCAAATCTAATCTTTCTTTCTTTCTTTATCAGCTCCCATTCTACCTTCCGGTGTATGGGTTTTAGATACCAAAATGATCTTTCTCCAGGCTGCCCTGTCCTGACAGTTTCTGTTTCCTTCCGTGATAGTTAAATTTCTTTGCGTTAATGCCTCTTTTATATCTTCTTCCCAGTTTTTCCGAGGTCTGACTTTTGGTCTTTTACTTTGAGTTTTAGCACTATATACTGATTTAGCTATTCTATTGTCATTCATTCTGTTAACATGCCCAAACCATCTCAGTTGATTCATTTCTATCTTAGTTTTTATGCTATCTGCTTTGGTTTGATCTCTTATTGTTGTGTTTCTGATTTTGTCTCTTTTCGTTTTCCCTACTACTCTTCTTAGATATTTCATTTCGGCTGCCTGCACTCTACTGTATTCCCTACTGTCTAAGGTCCAGGTTTCACTGCCATAGAGAGAGTAGGACAATAAACTGTGTTGTATACTGCCATTTTGTTTTTGTTGATAATTCTTGTTTACCTACAAATGCCTTTCCTAGATGGTTATATATTGCAATTGCCTTTAGGATTCTCTGGCTGATTTCTTCTCTTAGTTTTCCCTCTGAGTTAATCATTACTCCTAAGTAATTGTAGCTTTGAACTTGTTCTAAAATCTCCCTGCCTAATTTAAGATTTTGTGTTTTAGCTTCCCTAGTTTACAAGCATTGTTTTGGTTTTCTTTGCATTTACTCTCATTCCTCTTTTATTTAATTCATTATTCGTTATGTTGATATTTGACTGGAGGTCCCTTTCTGATTTTCCAAACAGAACTAAATCAATCAGCAAATGAAAGCATTGATACATTTACTGGTTTGAGCTTCCACATACCTACATTCATTTTCTTCATGTTTGAGGATGCACTTGCGACTGAATCCATAAATGTGATAAACAAAAGAGGACTTAGGATAAAACCCTGTCTTACTCCTATATCTACATCAAATTCTTCAGATACATTTCCAACTGCTCTCACTGCACATGTTGGTTTATTGTAAAAACAAGTAATGGCTTCTATTAAATTTTGCTCTACGTTGTGTTCTTTTAAAGAATGCCATAGTTCGTCCATCCTCACAGTGTCAAATGCCTTTTCTAAGTCAATAAAACACAGGTGCAAGTCAATGTTTCTCTCAAAGAATTTTTCTATTATTTGTCTAATTGTAAATATGTGATCTTGTACACTTTTTCCTGGTCTAAATCCATTCTGGTGCTCTTCAATCTGATCCTCTACTCTTTTCCTTAGTCTCATTTCCAGAATCCTGGCATACACTTTTCCTGGTACGCTAAGTAGTGATATCCCTCTATAGTTTGAGCATTCCATAGTTGATCCTTTCTTGTGTATTGGTACTATAGTTCCCTTTTCCCAGTCGTCTGGCACCTGTTTGGACTTCCATGCTTGTTGACATGTTGCATGTAGTAGTTTGTCTGCCTCTCTCCCTTGGTTTTTAATCATTTCTGGATAAACTTGATCTGCTCCTGGGGCTTTTCTAATTTCACTTTTCTTATAGCTGTTTGAAGTTCTTCCATTGAGATATCTACATCTTCAGCTGTCTCATCTCCATTACTTGTTACTCTTAATTTTCTATCTGTACTCCTTGTTTCATATGTTCTGGAGGGATTATGTAATTGTTGAAAATACTTTCTCCACGTTTCCATGATTTCGTTGTCTCCTTTCATTATTTCTCCTTTGGCGTTCTTAATTTGTCGTATTGGGCATGTTTTGGTCTTTCTCATGCTCTTCATTGCTCCCCAGAACAGCTTTTGATTTCCTTGATAATTTTCTTGAAGTCTTTGTCCAAATTCTTTCCACTGTTCCTGTTTGCTTTCCTAACTTCCTTTTTGGCGATAGTTCTTTTACTCACGTAATCTATCCTAACCTGTGGTCTCTTTGTTTGCAAGTATTTCTTCCAGGCATCCTTCTTTTCTTTGATCTTAGTCTTGACATTCTCATTCAACCATGCTGTCCTTTTCCCATCTCCTTTAATTTGTTTCCTACCACAGACCTCTTCAGTACAAATGAGGAGTGTTTCTTTATATATATTGCCACTTTTCTTCTATTGTGCTTTCCTTCTGATCCATCTGTCTTTCACTGATAAATCTTTTTAACCTGGATTGGTATATTTGTTTTACTATTGGTTTATTTAGATCTTCTATTTGAGTTTAGTAGCTTTCTTCTCTTTCCTTTTCTGTTTGTTTTCTTCAGTTTATAATCTCATTTTGGCTATCACTAGGTGATGATCACTAAATATTTCAGCTCCTCTGCTTACTCTAGCATCCATTGTACTGTAAAAAGGGAGCTGCTAACTATTATGTAGTCTATGATTGACTTTTCACATCTGTCTTCATTTACTCTTGTATATTTGTGGATATCTTTATGAGGAAAAATGTGTTGGCTATTTTCATGTTATTCTTTAGGCAAAAATCTATTAGTCTCTCTCCATTTGGAGAAGTTGTTGTCTCTCCTTCTTTACCTATTATCCTCCTGAAGTTTCTACATTGTTGCCTACTCTAGCGTTTAAATCTCCTAAAACCATTAATTCCTGTTTGGGTTTGAGATGCTCTGCAGCTATTTGTAAATCATTTTCGAAGATATTTTTTTCTTCTTTGGGGGCAGTCTTCGTTTGGTCCATAAGCTATTAATAATTTAATTTCTCATCCTATTGGTTTAATTTTACCTCTAATAGCCGTGGGCTTACAAATTTCCAACTTTCTAGTAGCATTTCTTGCCTTTTATGCATTAGGAGGCCTACTCCTGCTCTAGCTCTATCTTTGACATCTATTCTCTGAGAAGATTAAAATATGATTTGGTCCTACATTTTCTATTCCTTGTCCTTTTTCTTTGTTTCTGTAATGGCCAAAATGTCTACTTTGAATTTTTCCATTTCTTCAGCTAATTCTAACTCCTTTCCATTAATTGCCCTAACATTCCAAGTTCCAAAAATCACAGTCTGTGTTCTTTTTCAGAGTCGTCTTCGAAAGTTCAAGCCGGGTATATCATTATATATATTACTTTGAATCAGGTTGTTTTGGATAAGCAGGGGGGATTAGCCCACTGTACCCTACCGGGCCTTGTTATTTTCTGTCAGGGTTAACTCCTTTAGCCTTTGGTCATTCAAGACCATCCTGCAAAGCAGCAGGTTGTTATTTTCTGTCAGGGTTAACTCCCTTAGCCTTTGGTCAGTCAAGACCAGCCTGCAAGGCAACTTGTTTTCTTTCAGGGTTAACTCCCTTAGCCTTGGTCAGCCAAGACCTGCCTGCAAGGCAGCAGGAGACTCGTGTCTCCCTGCGGGATCATCTACTCCCCGTACAAGTGCTTACCTGTCCACTGCCCGGTAAATCTAATCTAATCTAATCAAATCTAATCAAATCTAATCAAATCTAATCAAATCTAATTAAGTCTAATCAAATCTTATCAAATCTTATCAAATCTTATCAAATCTAATCAACTCTAATCAAATCTAATCAAATCTAATCAAATCTAATTAAATCTAATCAAATCTAATCAAATCTAATCAAATTAATGTTACCACATCTAATCAAATATTATCAAATCTAATCAAATCTAATCAAATTTAATCAAATC
>JAXRKP010001677.1:5000-42500 GCA_037039925.1 Doris montereyensis | reverse complement strand
GGGCTTCTTTCCTATTCACTTTCAAGCTTTTACTTATCTTTCATCTTACTGTTTCCATCTTAATTCTCCCTGAGATTACGGCGTATAGAGGATGGGGGTAAATTTCAATCAATGTTATCAATTCTTCTACTTCAGTATCTAACATAGACACCATGAATCTTATGTTGAAGGAGGTTTTACAAGATGGAGAATTTGATTTGATTTGATTTGATTTGATTTGATTTGATTTGATTTTACCCACATCCGCAATCCACGATTAAAGGGGGATCACGGATTGTTTGTTGTTGTTGTTTTTGTTTTGTTTATTTTATTTTGTTTGGTAGGATTTTTTAAAAAAGTTTTGCCCGGACTGTCGTGTAAACAGGAAAGGGATGATACCGACATCGAGTACACATTTTACCCACTTTCTTTTACGCCGCTAAACCGGTAAAACTTACCCGGATCTTCACATAGCCGTGCACCCTTGTTACTTAACAGTGTGATCCCATTGTTAACATTTAATTGTGAGACCACTCGTTGTCAGTCAGTATCAGCGTGACCTGATCTGACCTCTGCTCCATCTCGCCCACCTGACCACCTGGCGATAATAATAATAATAATTCGTTGTTTGACTAAAGCTAAACAAAATATAATTTGCAAGTCAGTTAAGTTGTTCAACTAAGCTAAATTATCTTTCAAGTGGCTATGAAACAATGTTAAACTACATATCTCGTATCTAGAAAAGTATTTAAAGATATGAATGTACAAACCTAATTTAGAGGCATTCTAACCGGACCACAGTGTTGTGAGCTTGTAATCACAACGACACTGGTTCAAGACCGGTGGGGTTTTTTCTTCTTTTTAACAACGTTGAAACTTTTAGGAAAAGCACTTCATCAATCTTCTTTGCTCATTTGACTCAGGTGTGAATAAGTAGGCTATCAACTTTAGGTAGAGAAGATATTGTCAGAGTGTTAGTACGAATAGCCTAACAGGCTTGTGTGTACTGTATGCCCCCCACGGAGAGTTGAGAAGAATTTGAATGCAATGACCTGCTGGGGGGGGGGGGATAACTGATGTACAGTCGGTGAGCCTGCACTTGTGCGGTGATACGGATTATAAATACATCTTTATCTTTATAATGACCTCATTAATAATGTCATTAAGATTTGTATCAGGCGTGAAAGACACTGGTCCAATTTTTTAAATTTATCTATCACAAATCATTTTTGAAATGACCACTAAGGTCACATTATAAATTACGATACAAAATAATGGCTACTCTTAGTTTGCTGATAACAGAGCCTTTGATACAAAAGAACGATAACTCGCAATTACATAATAGGTGAATTAATCGTATCAGCATTGTGACAACTGCATGTACCAACACAGTACGGTACACACTATCTACGTTCATAACAATACTATGTTAAAGTTGAAGATACACCGTGGAGGCAAAGAATATGGTGAAAGTGAAGAAAATGATATTGAATAATATCAAGCCCCATAGGAACAAAGACCAGACAAAGACAAGGAATAGACAGAAAAAAATCCCTGTCCACAGATGTGGATCAGACTCACGATGTTTGTGTTGGCACTCATCGTCCTTGCCATGAAAAGAAAATGTGTAACCAAACGAGCTAACTATTATACACCAACGGTTCTGAAAATCAGACAACTTTAGGTTCTCATTGGGCGCATTTTGAAAACGGCGGCATAGGCTGTATGTGTGCCTCTGTGTGTGTATGTGTATATATGTGTGTGTATGTGTATGTATATATGTGTGTGTATGTGTGTGTATGTGCATGTGTATATATATGTGTGTGTGTGTATGTGTGTGTATGTGTATGTGTATATGTGTGTGTATGCGTATGTGTATGAGATTTCACACAAGAAAAATTTCAACCGTCGACGAGGCTTGAACCCACATCCTTTTGGTTGAGGCCGACATCTTGCCCTCTGGATTACTGAGCCCCCCACCCCCTCCCCACTCACTCTTTACCAGCGGCATATTACCATAGCAAACACAGATAAACAGCAGAAGATGCTGGCTTTACATCAGTTTTCATTTCATTAAATCAATTCAACGAAAGATATGATTGGATTACACATACACATATCATACATTGGTGAAGCAAGGGAGTTCGATAGCTTTCGCTTGGGTCGCGACATACTGTGTCTGCAGCTCTGAGATAAAGTAAAGTTCCTTCAAGGTCATTGCGGCCCATAGAGCCGGAGCTTGTCTCAGTTTCAATAGTGTGAGGCAACAGGTCATAATAATCGCCTCCTGGACAGGGCGCTAGGCTAGCCTGACGCAAGTTTTTACTCCCAAGCTATAAATGCGTGTGCCCAATTTGCACGAACACATGCGTGTTAAGTGTCTTTCCCCAAGGAATACAGCGTCGGAGCCTGATTTGCCAGGATTCGAACCCGGACATTCATCTCATGATCCCCAGTTGGGCAGCCTAACCACTCGGCTACCAACGCCAAAACCTGACGATAACAATTAATTAATTCATGGTCACGTTGTCATATCTTTGATAATTCGTGCGTGACGTGACGTGACGCAGGTGATCGAAATGACAAGCGAATACCGTTTGTTTTGTTTTGGCTCTGCACGCAGTGAGTGTGTTACGAGTTGTCAAGGTCATCTGAATGTTACCGGAGAGTCTGGAGTGATATACGACATTGGTAATAACTCCACCTATAAAAACATAACACCTTTGACTTCACGGGGAACTCAATAATCCAGAGGCAATATACAGGTGTCGGCTTCTCAACCAAAAGGTATGGGTTCGAGCCCCGCCAACGGTAGAAAATGTTTTCAACAAAATCTACTCTCCCTGCTTGAACCCACGACCTTGATCTGGGCTATCGAGATACGTATTGCATGTTTCCGTGTGTACGTTTATATATATATATGTGTGCGATCTGTTAAATTATTTTTTGTAAATGTTGTAAATGGATTTCTCGACACCTCATGACCAAACTATGGCTCCTTGCTGGTGTGAATGGTACACCAGAATGCGGACTTATAGGGAGATGAGTTGAAGATATCACAACATTTCTGTATTGTTACCATTAAGAACATCCTTGTGGTCATTCCTCAATGTTTATAAAAAAAAAAGAAGCAGGATTTTGCCCCACGATAACAAAACAATAAATCTATCAAAAGTATTATCTGAGTTCAAAATTTTGTAGCATTTAGTTAGCGAGTAGCCAGTTAAACACGACTGATGAAACATGTATGTACGTATGCTACGTGGAAAAAACCCCTAGGAATTCCTAGTTTCCGGTGTCAGTGTCCGTATTATCAAAGTTCGCAAAACAAATAGCAATGCACAAAATAATACGCGCGTAGCAATTCCAAAGTCTTACTATTAGATATATGCATGTTGACTTAAGATAGAGGAACTCGTGTGCTGGCGAGAATAAACATTTTTGGGACCAAGCGCAAGAAGTCTCAACGGCTGGGACGATAGGTCAAGACCGTAAGGAGAGGGTCATAGGTCATATCTAGCAGAGGAAGACACAAGAGGTCACGAGTGGCAGTCAAATGTCTCGACCTGAAATCTCAGTATAGGTAGTTCTAGTTCCAGGTCTCGACCCTTTGCACTGTGTTGCACTGCACCGTCTTGCTTTGTTGATGGTTTAGTTGTAAGACATGTCGATCCAGACCATAGTGTTCTGGAGACCTACACAACAATTAGATCTATGAAGAAACCATCATATTGATTAGATCTAGAATCTAAATAAAATATTTCAGGTAAAATATCACAACATAACAAGCAGGCATATATTGAAATATTTACAACTGCGTGAAAATGTTTGTTAAAAATGAGACAAATGAGAAACTTTTAAAATGAGAATTACTCGTCCATCACATCCGTCATCAGTGAGTTCAGCTTACCTGAGATCGAGATCTAGAAAGATCTAGATCTGCTAGATAATCTAGCTGTAGATTCTAGATCTAGTGTCTTGTGTGTGAAAATTCAAATAGAAAAGCATTTCTTCTCTGTCGATTTTTGTTTCTTTCTTTTTATCAGTTTTCCTTCTACCTTTTCGGTGTATGGGTTCCCATGCCCGAGATGATCTTTTCTCCAGGATGCCCTATTTTTGTTTCCTTCCAAAAAAGTTTAAATTTCTATCTTTAATGCCTCTTTTATCTTCTTCCCACTCCGAGTCTGTCTTTGGTCTTTACGTTAGGCATTAGCACTGTATGCTGATTTAGCTATTCTATTGTTATTCATTCTGTTTACATACCCAAACCATCTCAATTGATTTAGGCCTATTTCTATTTTTGTTTTTATGCCATCTGCTTTGGTTTGATCTCTTATTGTTGTGTTTCTGATCTTGTCTCTTTTAGTTTCGATACTATTCTTCTTAGATATTTCATTTCAGCTGCCTGTACTCTACTGTATTCTCTACTGTCTAAGGTCCAGGTTTCACTACCATAGAGGAGAGTAGGACAATAAACTGTATTGTATACTTGCCTTTTTGGTTTTTGTTGACAATTCTTGTTTACCTACAAATGCCTTTCCTAGATGGTTATATATTGCACTTGCCTTTAGGATTCTCTGGCTGATTTCTTCTCTTAGTTTTCCCTCTGAGTTAATCATTACTCCTAGGTAATTGTAGCTTTGAACTTGTTTTAAATTCTCCCTGCCCAATTTAAGATTTGTTTTATCTTCCCTAGTTACTAGATCTAGAATCTAGCATTGTTTTGATTTTCTTTGCATTTACTCTCATTCCTCTTTTATTTAGTTCGTTGTTCATAATGTTGATATTTGACTGGAGGTCCCTTTCTGATTTTCCAAACAGAACTAAATCATCGGCCAAATGAAAGCATTGATACATTTAGATATTACTGTAAAAAAGGGAACTGCTAACTATTATATAGTCTATCATTGACTTTTCACACCTGTCTTCATTTACTCTTGTGTATTTGTGGATATCTTTATGAGGAAAAAAAAGTTTATTTGGCTATTTTCATGGTATTGTTTGAGAATAAAAATCTATTAGTCTCTCCATTTGGAGAAGTTGTTGTCTCTCCTTCTTTACCTATTACTCCTCCTGATGTTTCTATATTGTTGCCTACTCTAGTGTTTAAATCTCCTAAAACCATTAGTTCCTGTTTGTGTTTAAGATTCTCTGCAGCTATTTGTAAATCGTTTTCGAAGATATCTTTTTCTTCTTTAGTTGCGTCTTCGTTTGGTCCATAAGCTATTAATAATTTAATTTCTTGTCCTTTGGGTTTAATATTTACCTCTAATAGCTGTGGGCTTATAAATTTCCAACTTTCTAGTAGCTTTTCATGCCTTTTATGCACTAGGAGGCGTACTCCTGCTCTAGCTCTATCTTTGACATCTACTTCTGAAAAGATTAAAATATGATTCAGTCCTACATTTTCTATTGCTTGTCCATTTTTCTTTGTATCTGTAATAGCCAAAATGTCTTGGCTACTTTGAATTTTTACATTTCTTCAACTAATTCTAACTCTCTTCCATTTATTGCACTAACATTCCATGTTCCAAAAATCACAGTCCGTGTTCGTTTCAATGTTTGTCATTGAAAAGTCAAGCCGGGTATATTACATTTATTTCTGTGGATCAATTTGGTTTGGGATAAGCAGGGGATTAGCCCACTGTACCCTAGGTAGATAGTGGGGCTGCCACCTTGAGGTCCCCTACCAGGCCTTGTTATTTTCCTTCAGGGTTAACTCCTTTAGCCTTTGGTCATTCAAGACCAGCCTGCAAGGCAGCAGGTTGTTATTTTCTGTCAGGGTTAACTCCCTTAGCCTTTGGTCAATCAAGACCGGCCTGTAAGGTAGGAGGTTGTTTTCTGTCAGGGTTTAACTCCCTTAGCTTTTGGTCTGCCAAGACCCGCCTGCAAGGCAGCAGTAGACTCGTGTAGGGCGGGATCATCTACTCCCTGTACAAGTGCTTACCTGTACACTGCCCGGTTTTCTGTTGATAAGTGTTAATATACACGAAGTTTGGGTTTTCCCCAACCTCAGCAGTAAAGTAATTTTGAAAGTGGGTAACTGAGTGCTCTTGAAATAAGATTGGCAACATTTGGATCTAGTTTAGATCAAGATCTTAGATCCAGATCGTCAGAAATTCTATTTATAATGAAAATCTGTCCCCAGCCATTATTTCAACATCTGGCTCGGATGGGATGGGGGGGGGGGGGGATTTCAGTGTCAGGTATGGTGATAGATGTTAAAATAATGGCTGAGACCTGACTATGTAGATTCTATATATATATAATATGAAACTCCTTCCTCTAGAGCTAGATCTAGATCTAGATCACAATCCCTAAGGCCTAAGGCCTAGACTCTAGTTATAACTCTAACCCTGGTTAGTCCTATAAATTGAATTTTGCATCCAAACTTACATTTAAGGTGCTGAAAATGTTTTTATCAAGCACAATAATGTTTCCGCCATCAGATTATATATTAGAGACAAAAAGGCGAAAATAGGGATGGTGATGAAAATCAAGATGATGAAAACAAAGATGAAGACAGGTTGTACAGTGTGACAATTTTTCATTTTTTATATTCACTTATTTTCCAATTAAAAACTGTTAGATCTATCTCAACTTTCTTTTTTATTACAATATCTTCCAGCATATCAAACAAAGAGGACATCGAAGTGCAGTTGAGAGGTGGGGCAGAGACATTCAAAGTCTTCCATTATAATATAATTATAAATCCAACAACCCCAAAATGGCTGCCGATGGAACAAAGAAGCGTGTTGCTATCATTGGCGGTGGTGCCAGCGGTCTCACCGGCATCAAGTGTTGCCTAGACGAAGGACTGGAGCCAGTGTGTTTTGAGAGGACCAATGATATCGGTGGTCTATGGAAGTACAATGACACTCCCGTAGAGGGTCAGGCGTGCATCATGAAATCCACAGTCATCAACACGAGCAAAGAGATGATGTCCTACAGTGATTGTCCCATCTCTGCCAAGTACCCCGTCTTCATGCACAATTCCCATGTGAGTTAATAGCCTTTTTTTTGTTGTTGTTGTTGTTATTGTTTTGGTTGAGAAACATCACACCTATACCAAGATGTTTAGAATGTCATAGTTTCTGTCACCAAAATAAAATGGCTTGAACTGTGTAAAGTTTGTAAGCTGTCCAAACATAGAAGGTAAAGATAAAGATGGATTTATTGATTGTATCCCAGGGGGTCCAAGGTTGATTCCATCCAGGCAAGCTTTTCTGGCCTTCCCAGTGTTGACTCAGCCAGCCGCAAAATGGGTAGCTTGATCTTTTCAGACTTGGCGCAGGTAAAGGTGGTATGGAAAGCAATGGCAAACTACCACACTATGCCGTATGCCTAGAAAAATCAGGACTCAACTCCTGATTACGCTATGCTCGAATCTGATTACGGGACCTATTTTTATCCAACACCGACTACACCATCACTTATCCCCCAGCAGGCCATTTCATCCAAAGTCTTTCTCAACTCCCTGGGGAGCATACAGTGCAGCAGCCTAGTGTTAAGTGCTGTGACTTACACACTGACAAGACCTTTGTTTACCTATAGCTGTGTCCTCACTCACACTCAACACCTACATTGAGTGAGGAAATCAGATTGAACTAAGAGTACAATGTAGTGGATAAACACCAGAGCCGGCCAAGGGATTTGAACCATTGTGGTCATGATAACAAACTTACAACACTACAGTTTCGCCATTCTCCTCACAGAAGGAAGACATGATAAACATTGTGATGATGTTGTGTTGTATATGTTGCAACAGAAGCGTTTCAATTTTTTCTCACTTGGACTTTAAGACGAGTACAAAAAGGGCTAAAGCAAGGAATGATATATTTTTTTTTTCCATCAACGTCTTTTGTTGTGCATCTCATAGTGTATTATACCATGTTGTCAGTGAAACTGTCTGAACGCAAAAGTCCACGATATATGGAATATGAGATTTGTCCTTAAAATGATCAAACACATGCTTCTTTCGTGTCCCTATGAAAATTGGAGGCTTTGAAGTCATAAAAAGCTAATTTTACGTAAGTTGTATTCTAAACAAAGGTTTCCATTTTTCTTCCAAAAACATAGGATTTGGTATCTTTTATGACGTTTTTTGCTTCTTTTGAAAAATTACGTCAGGTGGATTCACACATATAGAAAGGTTTCACTAACGATATTAAGGTGTTTTTATTGTGTGAGGTTTTTGATGTGGTTTTTTTTTCCTTCTTTCTTTCAGGTGTACGAATACTTCAAGGAATATGCAGAGAAATTCAATCTGGCCCAGTACGTGCGCCTTGAAACAGACGTTGTGTATGTTGAAAAGACTGATGATTTTGCCCTAACCGGCCAGTGGAAAATTCAATCCAAAGACAATAAGACGGAAGAAAAAAAGACGGAGATTTTCGATGGCGTCTTGGTATGCACTGGTCACCATGCTGATAAATACGAGCCAGAATTTCCGGGGCTGAGTTCATTCAAAGGCCAAGTAAGTTTCCTGCATGGTGTAGGTAGTATGTACAACAAAGACAAACAGTGAGGCAAGAGGCAAATTCGAAAGGGAGGAATAAGGACATGAAATAGTATTAACGACCCGTGGTTAAGGAGCAATAAGAATGAAAGATAAAGAGGATAGTTAAATCAGCATACAGTGTTGAAACCTAAGGTAAAAAACAAAAAGACAGACCTCGGAGAGAGTGGCAACAAGATATAAAAGAGGCATTAAAGCAAAGAAATTTTAACCTTTGCACGTCCACATCAACGTTGATCTCGGGATTTTTGGTAGGATTTTAAATTTTGTCCGCACTGCTCTGTAAACAGCCAAGGGATCTTCAACATGTTATCTGCACATGGGACACTCTTTTTATCGTCTGTCTCCTATAGGACTAGGTGCGATCCACTTACTTGGACTAGGGGGTAGGTTTTGCTGGAAAAAACTTGAGAAAATTTTTCAAATGTTGGGGCCTCTAACCCATCACCTTGGTTGAGAGGCCGAGCACCTTGCCTCTGGACTATGGAGTCCCCATCATCATCAATGTAGCATGTGCAAAGTTATGAGTAACTTTAATGTTTTTTTCTTTTTTCCTTTTTTCGTGTTTTGCCTTGCAATTTGTACCAAGTACTTTCTTTCTATGGTAAAGCTCTTCGTTTCAAATTCTCCTCATCCTTGAAACATGTGTAAAACTTACGTTCTAGAGGTCTTTGAGGTACCGGGTAATAAATAAAGTAAAAATTCCCAAATGCCAGAGTTTATCCCGATCTCAATAAGGCGGCTCAGAACAGGTGACAATAATCACCTCCTGGCCAGGCGTCTAATCTGACGTGAACTTTTTACTCCCAAGCTAGTGCTTGTACCCATTTCACCGCTGGTTGAGTTGATAATGAGTGTTCGTGTCTTTACAAAGAAAACACAACAGTGAACATAGCTTTGGAATTCAAAACCAGGACCGTGTGATTCCCAGTCTGACACTGGACAGCCTAACTTCTGGTCACCGGGGTATATGTTCCACCAGAAAATTTAGAATGTGCTTCCTCGGCGATCAGACACAAAGAGAGCTTGATTCTTTTCAAACTGCCTTTAGGAAACCCTTTACACAATATATAAATGCTTAAAATGAGCATTTTTAATAATGATTTTACATATCACCTCATCGCATCTATGTATATAATTCTGAGTTGAGTTGGTCGTTCTTTGTTCGCCAAAGGCTCAGTTGCCAGGCCGCTAAGAGTAACCGTATTTGAAGTAGGTTCTAAATGATCCCAAGATTGTTTTCATTTTGAGTAACTTTTCTACCAGAAAGGATGTAGATTGTTGAATCGCCTTCATTGCACGCTTTCCCTAATAGAATTTTCATTCATCTATAAGTCGCTATTTAGAACAGGTTTTTTAATTAAAAAGTTGGAATAGTACCGTCATTCCTACCCGTGTAACCAGTATCGACTGACCCGATCTAATAATTGTACCTGGTATCACCTGGGGTGTAACCCAAGACAGCTGTTCTATCTTAATGACAGACATGCTTGTTACTATATGTGTACTTTATAGGATTTTTTACTTTGTATCCTTGTTGTACTTATAGATTGGCATGTTTTTTTGCATACAGCTAATGATGGCTTAATGCAAAGACACAGAAGACAAAGAAGAAATATATACGTCTCTAAGGGCCATTATGGCCTATAGAGCTGGAGCTATCCTGTTTCTAGTGAAGCAGAACAGGTGATGAATATCACCTCCGACAGGCTGCTAGTCTGATACAGAGGCTTTACTCCCAAACCAGTGCTTTTGCACCTGGGTCGAATGGGGAAAATTTGTAAGCGTCTTTCCCAAGGAGCCCAACATCGGACCTAACTTTGCAAGGATTTGAACCCGGAATTTCATGATCCCAAGTCCGTCAGCCTATCCACTCAGACACCGTCGCCACTAAGGAGAAATATATATATATATATATATATATATATATATATATATATATATATATATATATATATATATATATATATATATATATATATATATATATATATATATATATATATATATATATATATATATATATATATATATATATATATATATATATATATATATATATGATTGTTAAGTGGGAGGATCTTGTCATAACTCGTTTGTTTGTTTTTTTTCTTTCTCAGGTGATTCATACTCATGATTATCGTGTCCCTACTGGTATGGAGGGCAAGCGAGTTCTCATCATTGGTATCGGAAATTCCGGAGGAGATGTTGCCGTAGAACTCAGTCGATGGGCAGAGCAGGTGTGGAATAGTTTCTCTATTGCTTGTTTTTTTTCAATGCATATTATGGTTATGTATCTCCAGGTATTTTATTTGCTGTTGAAACAGTAGGAAATCATCACAGCCTCAAATACTCATGTAGCTTAGTGGGTAAAGCGTTTGACTAATCAGACAGGAGGTTTATGTAAGACTTCTTTTGGTTGTAAATATTTTATTTTTTTGGTAAGACTTTATTTCGTTTGAGTTTTTGTTGTCGTTGATTATCGGTAATTGAAACGTGGTTTCCATGCAGGTTTATATAAGCACCAGACGTGGCACATGGATCTTAAACAGAGTGGCAGATCATGGATACCCCTTGGACATGATGCGATCGAGACGGTATCTTTGGGTTCTCTTCAAATTCTTTCCTTTCAGCATCCAAAACGCCATTCTCAAATTCATGCTCAGCCAGCGAATCGACCACACACTTTACAGGTGAGAAAAAATTTCAGTGAAGCAAACAAGCTTCTATTTCTATTTCAGCACGATTTGTTCTCATGTCTTTGTTTTTGTTGGGTTTTTTTTGTGGTTTTTTGTATATATGTTTACAGTTATGTATTCTGATTTAGTTGAAGTATCTTTTAGGGGACTTGGTAGTCCAGAGGCAAGGTGTCAGTCTCTCAACCAAGTGGTCGTGGGTTCAAACCCTGGCAGGTTCAAAAGTTTTCTTGATATTTTTTTTCGGGTGAAACCTACCTCTTCTGGTTCAGTGTGTGGATCGATGCCTAGTCCTATCAGAGATGGACGCACGGCTGTGCAGGCTAGTGCTGTGAGCGTTCCTTTAGTTCACCGGCCGGCGCGCAATAAATCACTTGTCAGTGACCACCCAGGGGAATTCCCCCGGTGCGCATCAGGTTTCCCCGTTATTGCGCTGATATCTGCGTGATATCACTTGTTTTGCCCTGTTATTCCACGAATGCCACTGAAGCGAACATAGTTTTCTCACTATCTCTGAATTGTTACGTTTCTGTGCTTTCAGACTCTGCTATTTCCAGTTGTAGGGTGTTGTTCCTTGAGTTACAGTGATTATTTTAAAATACGGTCTTTTTATCCACTAGACGATTAACCATCATTAGTTAATATCTAAATATCTTCACCTGGCTAGGCCAAACTTCGTTTTCTTTGTTTCAATTAAATATGCTATTTATTGTTCTTCAATCCATGAAAATTGTGCACATAACCCACCCATATAATGTGAGTTGTGAATAGTTTTTTTTATCTATAGCAGGATTTCCTTATGATAGCTTATTCCATTGTTTCACATAACAGTCTTGTTAATGACTTGTGCCGTGCCTGAAAGTCTAGATGGTATGATGTGGAAAGGTAGAAGGATTAGATTATTCATTTTTGGCGATTATGATTGATTTTTAAACAAAAGCTTATAGCATTTCTGGTGCCTGTGGTACATATCCTTATCTCTGGTGTCTCATAAGAAAGAGTGAGATATCTTTTTAGCAGAACAGTGAGGCGCCCATTAGATCTTTGACAAGCTCCATAGCGACTACCAGAGATACATCCTACATGGTCAAGGCCTAAAGAAGCATGCATCTGCATTCAACAACTGCATTCCTTTACATAGAGTAGTACCACCATACCTACATTGCTACCTGGGAATTACTCTTAAACACCACAGGCTTTTAGAGAATGCTGCAGATGAAATAGACAGGTTTATATACAGAGATAGTGCTTGCAAGAATGAAGATGTCAAAAACTTTAAAACGTATGGAGGTAATTGATTAAAACACAACAAATTAGTTGCTAGATCTAACTTTTTTCAGTGTAACGTTATAGTGGCGTCTCAGTCTCAGGAAGAAGAAAAAAGGGAATGGAAGAAGAAATTTGAATTAGTTGCAAAGGAATTAGAAAGGCTAGAAAAAGCTGAGCTTAGTACACGATGTGGACCAATCTGCCATGAACTTGTAGATAAATGATCGTTCTACCTGAATATGCAAAGGACAGAAATTCAATCTTTTATGGTCCAAAAATTGCCAGTCCAGGTGCCCCCCCCCCCCCCCCCCTTCCCCAAAGATCCCGTAGTTGTTTACAGAGCAGTCCAGGCAGATTAAAAATCTTTGGGTAAATCAAATCAAATAAAAATTGATAACATGCTTTTAAAAGACTGCGTTGACATAGTTCTGCTTGAATGAGTTACACGCTGTTCCACATCCTACTCATATTTAAAACTAATTTCAGTCGAGGGAGTACAAGGAAATCATTCTTCCAGAAAAATATGAAAGTGATATGATGAAATCACATTTACAGCCGTTCGAAATTTGGAATTCCCAAAGCCATCTGCGCCAATAGTCCATTGATTTTGGCTTTTTTCTCTACATGACATAAAATTATTGTGACATAGGCACACTATTAAAATGATCGCTTTATTTATCGCATCATTTGTTTCCATCTCTTAGCCTAAAGCCGGACTATGGCCCTATGGAACAGCACCCCATGGTGAACGATGACATGCCCAACAGAATTGTTTGTGGATCCATAAAGGTAACAGAGACCTTGTCTTTCCTACACGTCGGTTAATAAAAAAGAAATGCCGCTGCAATACGATGGTTAAAAGACAAAGGTGAAGGTTCACCGACGGTACTTCATTTATTATTCCCCTAGCAGGCCATTTTATTCAAAGTCCTTCTCAGCTCCCTGGGGAGCATGTAGTGCAACAGCCTGTTAGGAGTTTCGTACTAACGCTCTAATCAAGATCTTTTCTCTACCTATAGCTGAGTGGTACTCGTTCACACATGAGTCAAGCCAGGAAGGCAGAGTGAAGGTTGATGGTTGATTAAGAAGAATAGTTACAAAAAAACCCGAAGACGCTTAATAAATGTAGAAGGCTGAACAAAACACCACTAGGCATGCCCTGACCTGAAATCCGCAGGGGAAAAGAAAGAGAGGAAGACCACCAACACACATGGCAAAGGCATCTGGAGATGGGGTTCAGCGGGCACTGGCAAGAGCTAAAAAAAGATAGTCCAGGACTGGAATATGGAGGGTACTTGTGGATGGCCCAAGTGACACACACAGGCTTTATAACCCAAGACTATTTAGGACCCTTAACAGTAACACACACAGGTTTTATAACCCAAGACTATTTAGGACCCTTAACAGTAACACATACAGGCTCTATAACCCAAGACTATGACCCTTAACAGTAACACACACAGGCTTTATAACCCAAGACTATGACCCTTAACAGTAACATACACAGGCTTTATAACCCAAGACTAAGACCCTTAACAGTAACACACACAGGCTTTGTAACCCAAGACTAGGACCCTTAACAGTGACACACACAGGCTTTATAACCCAAGACTAGGACCCTTAACAGTGACACACACAGGCTTTATAACCCAAGACTATTTTAGGACCCTTAACAGTAACACACACAGGCTTTATAACCCAAGACTATTTAGGACCCTTAACAGTAACACACACAGGCTTTATAACCCAAGACTATGACCCTTAACAGTGACACACACATGCTTTATAACCCAAGACTAGGACCCTTAACAGTGACACACACAGGCTTTATAACCCAAGACTATGACCCTTAACAGTGACACACACATGCTTTATAACCCAAGACTAGGACCCTTAACAGTGACACACACAGGCTTTATAACCCAAGACTATGACCCTTAACAGTGACACACACATGCTTTATAACCCAAGACTATGACCCTTAACAGTGACACACACATGCTTTATAACCCAAGACTATGACCCTTAACAGTGACACACACAGGCTTTATAACCCAAGACCATTTTAGGACCCTTAACAGTAACACACACATGCTTTATAACCCAAGACTATTTTAGGACCCTTAACAGTAACACACACAGGCTTTATAACCCAAGACTAGGACCCTTAACAGTAACACACACAGGCTTTATAACCCAAGACTATTTTAGGACCCTTAACAGTAACACACACAGGCTTTATAACCCAAGACTATTTTAAGACCCTTAACAGTAACACACACATGCTTTATAATCCAAGACTATTTTAGGACCCTTAACAGTGACACACACAGGCTTTATAGCCCAAGACTATTTTAGGACCCTTAACAGTAACACATACAGGCTTTATAACCCAAGACTATTTTAGGACCCTTAACAGTGACACACACAGGCTTTATAACCCAAGACTATTTCAGGACCCTTAACAGTAACACATACAGGCTTTATAACCCAAGACTATTTAGGACCCTTAACAGTAACACATACAGGCTTTATAACCCAAGACTATTTTAGGACCCTTAACAGTAACACACACAGGCTTTATAACCCAAGACTATTTTAGGACCCTTAACAGTAACACACACACAGGCTTTATAACCCAAGACTATTTAGGACCCTTAACAGTAACACACACACAGGCTTTATAACCCAAGACTATTTTAGGACCCTTAACAGTAACACATACAGGCTTTATAACCCAAGACTAGGACCCTTAACAGTAACATACACTGGCTTTATAACCCAAGACTATTTTAGGACCCTTAACAGTAACACACACAGGCTTTATAACCCAAGACTATTTTAGGACCCTTAACAGTAACACATACAGGCTTTATAACCCAAGACTATGACCCTTAACAGTAACACATACAGGCTTTATAACCCAAGACTATGACCCTTAACAGTAACACATACAGGCTTTATAACCCAAGACTATGACCTTTAACAGTAACACACACAGGCTTTATAACCCAAGACTATGACCCTTAACAGTGACACACACACAGGCTTTATAACCCAAGACTATGACCCTTAACAGTAACACACACAGGCTTTATAACCCAAGACTATGACCCTTAACAGTAGCACACACAGGCTTTATAACCCAAGATTAGGACCCTTAACAGTAACACACACAGGCTTTATAACCCAAGACTATTTTAGGACCCTTAACAGTGACACACACATGCTTTATAACCCAAGACTAAGACCCTTAACAGTAACACACACAGGCTTTATAACCCAAGATTAGGACCCTTAACAGTAACACATACAGGCTTTATAACCCAAGACTAGGACCCTTAACAGTAACACATACAGGCTTTATAACCCAAGACTAGGACCCTTAACAGTAACACATACAGGCTTTATAACCCAAGACTAGGACCCTTGACAGTAACACACACAGGCTTTATAACCCAAGACTATTTTAGGACCATTAACAGTAACACATACATGCTTTATAACCCAAGACTATGACCCTTAACAGTAACACATACAGGCTTTATAACCCAAGACTATGACCCTTAACAGTAACACATACAGGCTTTATAACCCAAGACTATGACCTTTAACAGTAACACACACAGGCTTTATAACCCAAGACTATGACCCTTAACAGTGACACACACACAGGCTTTATAACCCAAGACTATGACCCTTAACAGTAACACACACAGGCTTTATAACCCAAGACTATGTTAGGACCCTTAACAGTAAGCACACACAGGCTTTATAACCCAAGACTATTTTAGGACCCTTAACAGTGACACACACAGGCTTTATAACCCAAGACTATTTTAGGACCCTTAACAGTAACACATACAGGCTTTATAACCCAAGACTAGGACCCTTAACAGTAACACCATACAGGCTTTATAACCCAAGACTAGGACCCTTAACAGTAACACATACAGGCTTTATAACCCAAGACTAGGACCCTTAACAGTAACACATACAGGCTTTATAACCCAAGACTAGGACCCTTGACAGTAACACACACAGGCTTTATAACCCAAGACTATTTTAGGACCATTAACAGTAACACATACAGGCTTTATAACCCAAGATTAGGACCCTTAACAGTAACACACACAGGCTTTATAACCCAAGACTATTTTAGGACCCTTAACAGTAACACATACAGGCTTTATAACCCAAGATTAGGACCCTTAACAGTAACACACACAGGCTTTATAACCCAAGACTATTTTAGGACCCTTAACAGTGACACACACATGCTTTATAACGCAAGACTAAGACCCTTAACAGTAACACACACAGGCTTTATAACCCAAGACTATTTTAGGACACTTAACAGTAACACATACAGGCTTTATAACCCAAGATTAGGACCCTTAACAGTAACACACACATGCTTTATAACTCAAGACTATGACCCTTAACAGTGACACACACAGGCTTTATAACCCAAGACTATGACCCTTAACAGTGACACACACAGGCTTTATAACCAAAGACTATTTTAGGACCCTTAACAGTAACACATACAGGCTTTATAACCCAAGATTAGGACCCTTAACAGTAACACACACAGGCTTTATAACCCAAGATTAGGACCCTTAACAGTAACACACACAGGCTTTATAACCCAAGATTAGGACCCTTAACAGTAACACACACAGGCTTTATAACCCAAGACTATGACCCTTAACAGTAACACACACAGGCTTTATAACCCAAGACTATGACCCTTAACAGTAACACACACATGCTTTATAACCCAAGACTATTTTAGGACCCTTAACAGTGACACACACATGCATTATAACCCAAGACTATGACCCTTAACAGTAACACACACAGGCTTTATAACCCAAGACTATGACCCTTAACAGTAACACACACATGCTTTATAACCCAAGACTATTTTAGGACCCTTAACAGTGACACACACATGCTTTATAACCCAAGACTATGACCCTTAACAGTAACACACACAGGCTTTATAACCCAAGACTAGGACCCTTAACAGTGACACACACATGCTTTATAACCCAAGACTATGACCCTTAACAGTAACACACACAGGCTTTATAACCCAAGACTATGACCCTTAACACTAACACACACATGCTTTATAACCCAAGACTATGACCCTTAACAGTAACACACACATGCTTTATAACCCAAGACTATGACCCTTAACAGTAACACACACAGGCTTTATAACCCAAGACTATTTTAGGACCCTTAACAGTAACACACACAGGCTTTATAACCCAAGACTATTTTAGGACCCTTAACAGTAACACACACAGGCTTTATAACCCAAGGCTATGACCCTTAACAGTAACACACACATGCTTTATAACCCAAGACTATGACCCTTAACAGTAACACACACATGCTTTATAACCCAAGACTAGGACCCTTAACAGTAACACACACATGCTTTATAACCCAAGACTAGGACCCTTAACAGTAACACACACAGGCTTTATAACCCAAAACTGACCCTTAACAGTAACACACACAGGCTTTATAACCCAAGACTGACCCTTAACAGTAACACACACAGGCTTTATAACCCAAGACTATGACCCTTAACAGTAACACACACAGGCTTTATAACCCAAGACTATGACCCTTCAACAGTAACACACACAGGCTTTATAACCCAAGACTATGACCCTTAACAGTAACACACACAGGCTTTATAACCCAAGACTATGACCTTCAACAGTAACACACACAGGCTTTATAACCCAAGACTATGACCTTTAATAGTAACACATACAGGCTTTATAACCCAAGACTAGGACCCTTAACAGTGACACACACAGGCTTTATAACCCAATACTCGGGCCCTTAACAGTAACACACACAGGCTTTATAACCCAAGACTGACCCTTAACAGTAACACACACAGGCTTTATAACCCAAGACTAGGACCCTTAACAGTGACACACACAGGCTTTATAACCCAAGACTATGAGCCTTAACAGTGACACACACAGGCTTTATAACCCAAGACTATGACCTTCAACAGTAACACACACAGGCTTTATAACCCAAGACTATGACCTTTAATAGTAACACACACAGGCTTTATAACCCAAGACTATGACCTTTAATAGTAACACACACAGGCTTTGTAACCCAAGACTATGACCCTTAACAGTAACACACACAGGCTTTATAACCCAAGACTATGACCCTTAACAGTAACACACACAGGCTTTATAACCCAAGACTATGACCCTTAACAGTAACACATACAGGCTTTATAACCCAAGACTAAAGACCCTTAACAGTGACACACACAGGCTTTATAACTCAAGACTATTTTAGGACCCTTAACAGTGACACACACAGGCTTTATAACCCAGAGACTATGACCCTTAACAGTGACACACACAGGCTTTATAACCCAAGACTAAGACCCTTAACAGTGACACACACAGGCTTTATAACCCAAGACTATTTTAGGACCCTTAACAGTGACGGACGGCAGTGACCGAGATGTCAGTTCGATTGTAACTTGAATTGAAGCCATCCTTGTTGAGAAGGTTTAACACCTCAGTAAAGAAAGAAAGTGTGTGACGGTTTTTAGTTTTATTGGAGTGACGTGTAATTGAAATATTGTAATTTTGAGAGTTGAGAGCATTTTTAAACATAACAATAACAATATTATTGACCCGTTTTTGACTTTTTCTGGCTAAAAAACATGTCACCCAAATAACAACAGAGAACAGGTTTGGGAGATTAATTTCTTACAGCATTGAGATGTTTACATCACTTTTTATGCATTTTTATTGAATTTTGCAAAAAAGTGAGAAAACTCGACTGAATAATATTGGCTTACATTAAAATCAATTCAGATCAAAGGAGATGTCAAACAATTTACAGAAACGGGAGTGGAGTTCATTGATGGCTCAAAGGAAGACAACATTGACGTCGTCTTCAAGGCTACAGGATACTCCTTTGGCTTTCCTTTCATAGACAAAAAGGTGAGTAGTATCTCCTGAGCATAACCTTGACGTGTCCATCTACTCAATGGCGCTTCAAGGAACTGTCACCGCAAAGGCAAACAGTTGATGCATGGGGCGTGTTGAAAGTGAAGGGAATGACATTGGATAATATTAAAGCCCCATAGGAACAAAGATGAGACAAATACAAGGAATAGATAGAAAAAAATGGGGCCACCATGGGGATTGGACCAGCGACCTCATTATTACTTATTATTATTAATATTATTATTATTATTATTATTATTATTATTATTATTATTAGTATTGTTATTATTATTATTATTATTATTATTATTGTTATTATTGTTATTATTATTATTCTTATTATTATCATTATTATTATTAATATTATTATTATTGTTATTATTATTATTATTATTATTATTATTATTATTATTATTATTATTATTATTATTATTATTATTATTATTCTTGTTATTATTATTAATATTATTATTATTATTATCATCATCGTCGTCATCATCATCATAATCATCATCATTATTATTATTATTATTATTATTATTATTATTAATATTCTTATTACTATTATTATTATTAGTAGTAGTAGTAGTAGTAGTAGTAGTAGTAGTAGTAGTAGTAGTAGTAGTAGTCGTCGTCGTCGTCGTCGTCGTCGTCGTCGTAGTCGTAGTCGTAGTCGTAGTCGTTGTAATATTATTATTATTTATATTATTATCATTATTATCATTATTTTTATTATTGTTATTATTATTATCATCATCATCATTATTATCATTATTGTTATTATTATTATTACTATTATTATTATTATTATTATTATTATTATTATTATTATTATTATTATTATTATTATTATTATTATTATTTTACTAATTTTACCTGAAAAGCCATCTCAACTATCTACTGACTTTATTGATGTTCATGTAAGATTTGAAGTTGCTCTAAGGCGCTTCAAAGAAATCACACACTGGCATACAAGCTGAGCATCTCTAACTTTGACAGCTTATAACTCCAGGAACCACTGCTTCCCACAACGTCCATATTTCACATGTAGATTTTCATGTAGCCTCTCTAGGTTCTTAGCAAATAAAGTCTCGGATCAAATCAGTATTTTAATTGATTGGAAAAAGATTGATTTGCCTGCGACCAGAAAACGTTTATTGTTACTAAATCAAATTTCTCAATTTCCGTCATTACAATAAAAAGCCAGTGTAACTTCAGTATCGAATACTAATTTTTGATCTAATGATAATCGTAATTGATATCACCCGTAACTGACACAGTGATTACTGAGTTGACTACAGTCAAGACTCAAAAGACTCAACTTTAGAATAAAGAGAAATTTTTAATCATAATGCCAATATTATAATGTACGGACATGCTTGTTAATAATATGCCAGATCTCACAGCAAATATGATTTGAAGCTCCGCCTTTTCTCTTCACTGCAGGTCATTGACGTAAAGGAGAACCACGTCCAGCCAGCAAGTACATGTACCCACCTGACCTGGAGCACAAGACTCTGGCCATCATAGGGTGTGTCCAGCCGCTAGGGGCCATCATGCCGATCTCAGAGCTCCAGTGCCGACTGGCGACTCGCGTTATCAAGGTTTGGTTCTTATTTTTGTTGTTGAGAGAGGGAGGGAGGAGGAGAGACAGACAGACAGACATAGAGAGAGAGAGGGAGGAGAGAGAGAGAGACAGACAGACAGACAGACAGACAGACAGACAGACAGAGAGATAGGGAGATAGGGAGAGAGAGAGACAGACAGACAGAGGGGAGGGAGGGAGGGAGACAGGGGAGGGAGGAGACAGAGAGAGAGAGAGAGAGAGAGAGAGAGAGAGAGAGAGAGAGAGAGAGAGAGAGAGAGAGAGAGGGAGGGAGGGAGGGAGAGAGGGAGGGAGGGAGAAGGAGGGAGGGAGGGAGGGAGGGAGCGAGGGAGGGAGGAGGGAGCGAGAGAGAGAGAGAGAGAGAGAGAGAGAGAGAGAGAGAGAGAGAAGAGAGAGACGAGGGAGGGGAGGAGGGAGGAGGGAGGGAGGGAGGGAGGGAGGGAGGGAGGAGAGAGAGAGAGAGAGAGAGAGAGAGAGAGAGAGAGAAAGAGAGAGAGAGAGAGAGAGAGAGAGAGAGAGAGAGAGAGAGAGAGAGAGAGAGAGAGAGAGAGAGAGAGAGAGAGAGAAAGTTGTTTCTTATTGATATAAAAGATATGTCAAATATATATATATATCATCATCCTGGTTATTATTGTTCTATGTAATTATAATATTAATTAAGAAATAATCATTTATTCGTGAAATGTTATGAAATTGTGACTAAAACAAATTTCCCAAAATGACGGATAAAGATTTATTATGTTGTCTTATCTTATCTTATCTCTCTTTAAATTGCAAAACCATAGCTGCCAACCAGTACATAGAATCCTGGACAAAGATATTTTGAATCAAATGAAATCATTTCTCTTTATCAGTTATTTTGTTTTTTCAATAAAGAATGTATCTTGCTGTTTGATTTGTGATTTGATTGTGTCTAAGATCCACAACTAACGAGATCCCTGGGTGTATTTTATTTGTCTACATCCACAACTAACGAGATCCCTGGTGTATTTTCTTTGTCTACATCCACAACTAACGAGATCCTGGTGTATACTAACGAGATCCCTGGTGTATTTTCTTGCCTACATCCACAACTAACGAGATCCCTGGTGTATTTTCTTTGTCTACATCCACAACTCAACTAACGAGATCCTGGTGTATTTTCTTTTACACCACAACTAACCCCTGGTGTATTTTCTTTGTCTAACCCACCACTAACGATCCCCTGGGGTATTTTCTTTGCCTACACCCACAACTAACTAACGAGATCCCTGGTGTATTTTCTTTTGCCTACATCCAACCACTAACGAGATCCCTGGGTATTTTCTAACGAACGAGATCCCTGGTAACGATTTTCCTTTGCCTACACCCACAACTCAACTAACGAGATCCCTGGTGTATTTTCTTTTGCCTACACCCACAACTAACGAGATCCCTGGGGTATTTTTCTTTGCCTACATCCACAACTCAACTAACGAGATCCTGGTGTATTTTCTTTGTCTACATCCACAACTAACGAGATCCCTGGTGTATTTTCTTTGTCTACATCCACAACTAACGAGATCCCTGGGTATTTTCTTGTCTACATCCACAACTAACGAGATCCCTGGTGTATTTTCTTTGTCTACATCCACAACTAACGAGATCCCTGGTGTATTTTCTTTGTCTACACCCACAACTCAACTAAACTAATGAGATCCCTGGTGTATTTTCTTGTTACATCCACAACTCCTAATGAGATCCCTTGGTGTATTTTCTTTGCCTACATCCACAACTAACGAGATCCCTGGTGTATTTTCTTTGCCTACATCCACAACTAACGAGATCCCTGGTGTATTTTCTTTGCCTACACCCACAACTAACGAGATCCCTGGTGTATTTTCTTGTCTACACCCACAACTCAACTAACGAGATCCCTGGTGTATTTTCTTTGTCTACATCCACAACTCAACTAACGTCCCTGGTGTATTTTCTTTGTCTACACCCAACTAACGAGATCCCTGGTGTATTTTCTTTGTCTACATCCACAACTAACGATCCCTGGTGTATTTTCTTTGGTTTACATCCACAACAACTCAATCCCTGTGGGCATGAGATCCCTGGTGTATTTTCTTTGCCTGGTGTATTTTATTTGCCTACAACTCAACTAACGAGATCCTGGTGTATTTTCTTTGTCTACATCCAACTCAACTAATGAGATCCCTGGTGTATTTTCTTTGCCTACACCCACAACTCAACTAACGAGATCCCTGGTGTATACTCCAAACTAACGAGATCCCTGGTGTATTTTTCTTTGCCTACATCCACAACTAACGAGATCCCTGGTGTATTTTCTTTGCCTACATCCACAACTCAACTAATCGAGATTTTCTTTGCCTACACCCACAACTAACGAGATCCTGGTGTATTTTCTTGTCTACATCCACAACTAACGAGATCCCTGGTGTATTTTCTTGTCACATCCACAACTAACGAGATCCCTGGTGTATTTTCTTTGTCTACATCCACAACTAACGTGATCCCTTGCTTACATCCACAACTAACGTATGTATTTTCTTTGTCTACATCCACAGATCCTAATACTAACGATCCCTGGTGTATACTAACGAGATCTCCCTTGTCTAACATCCCTGTGTATTTTCTGTCTACATCCACAACTAACGAGATCCCTGTGGTATTTTCTCTGCAGAAGACGACCACTCTCCCGTCAACGGCTGAGATGTGGACTGAAGTACGCTGCAAAGAAGCCGAGATGGCCAAACGTTACGTGAAAAGCCGACTACATACGATTCAAGTGGAGTACATCTCTTTCATGGATGAACTGGCCACTCTGCTGGGCTGCAAACCTGACCTCGGTACGGCATTTGAGATATTGGCGTGTTTGCATTTTAGTTTGTTAAACAATAGAGATTTAAAAAAAAAAGAAAAGAGAGAGAAAGACGGAATTGTAGTCAGCATCCCCACACGAGTACAGACTCACTGACTTTGCATCATTTGTCCCCTGTCTTCCTCCAGCAGGCCATTTCATTCAAAGCCCATCTCATCAACTCACCAGTTAGCATATACAGTACAGCAGCTTGTTAGACGCTGTTGCATTAGCACTTGACGAGATCTTTCTACCTATAGCTGGGTGCTCTTTTCACACCTGAGTCAAGTGAGGAAAGCAGAGTGAGTTAAGCTTGAGAGTTAAGCGTTGTAGAGAACTCCTGAGCCGGCCATGGGTTTTGAACCAATGTCGTGATTACAAACTCACAACACTACGATATGTGATCATTAACTCATACGTCGTTAAAGGAGGGTGAAGGAAAAATACGACTTGTGTACGTAATCACTCATTGTTTGACGTATGCTAAGGATATGCATAGAGAGTTTGACTGAGAGAAAAAAGGGGGGGCAGGGGGCTTCTGGGCTGTCGTTCAATGAAATGACGAGCAAGTATCAAAGATAAAAATATCTACTCTGAAAGTCGCAAACCGTGTAAGTCTAGAATTAGTAACACCCCCCCCCCCACCCCTCACCCTCCTCCGCTTTTTAAACATTTTGGAAGCCCCTTTGCTTCATCTAGTTAAGTCTCCGTGCAAAAGAAAACCAATAGAAACCCCATATAATAAACCATATGAGCAATCCGTGTATCCCTATTGGGTCTAGTTTTTTTACTTGCACATCGTGTATGTCTGTGAAAACAGATCAACCCTAGTATAGCTACCTGAAGTGACCTTCTCACAGTAAGAAAAGTGTTTCCCCAGCCATTTGCATGAAAAAACCGAGTGCGTGAAGTGGTGGAGAAGCTAGGATTCAGACTTAGTTTGAACAATGATTTCAGGTTTACAGATGATAAAAGACTTATAAAGCATGTATTTTCTATAAGTTGAAAGAATAAGAATTCATATTGAGATGTTATTGCAACAAGAGAAACTTAAACTAAGGACTAAACAATAGTAACGTGGCTTGGGCAATCAACTCAGGCTTGCACGAAGTTTGTTGAATGGGAAAGCGCCACTTTGACGAATGATAGGGAGGCTACTGGGAAAGCTAACGAGCTTAAAATAAATTGTAATTTCATTGGCTGTTGTTTAACTATAAACTCAAGGTCAAACTATGTCATAAACCATTTAAGGAAAGTGGAAATTTCCATTAAAAAAGCTTAGGTGTCTGGCCCTAAATATGGGGCCTGCACGCTTCCTGGTGCCAATGATGGTGTCCCTAAATATAGGGTCTGTGCCAATGATGGTGTCCCTAAATATGGGGCCCAATGATGGTGTCCCTAAATATGGGGCCTGCACGCTTCCATGCCAATGATGGTGTCCCTAAATATAGGGGCTGCACGCTTCCCGTGCCAATGATGGTGTCCCTAACAGGGGCTGCACGCTTCCCGTGCCAATGATGGTGGCCTCACACGCTCCCATGCCATGATGGTGGCCCCAATAAGTGGGCCTGCATCCCTGCCAATGATGGTGTCCCTAACATGGGGCCTGCACGCTTCCCATGCCAATGATGGTGGCCCCCAACAGGGCCCGCACAATGCCAATGATGGTGGCCCTAACATAGGGGCCTGCCAATGATGGTGGCCCCAAATACGGGCCTGGAACACTTCCCATGCCAATGATGGTGGCCCTAAATATGGGGTGACCCTAAATATGGGGCCTGCACGCCCGTGCTGATGGTGACCCTAAATATAGGCCTGCACGCTTCCCATGCCAATGATGGTGGCAAATATAGGGCCTGCACGCCTTCCCTATGGATGGTGGCCCTAAATATAGCCTGAACACTTCCCGTGCCAATGATGGCTGGCGCCTGTGACCCTAAATATGGGGGGCTTCCGGCCAAGATGGTGGCCCTAAATAGAGCCCTGCACGCTGTGCCAAATGGGGCCTATCGGGGAAGAGTCATGTCAAAGGAAATCGAAATTCAATTTATTGTGAAAAAAAACCCTTGGTTTACCCTTAACGGCCATCTTTTTTCAGGCCAACTCTTCAAGACGGACCCTTCTTGGCCACGAAGGTCTTCTTCGGCCCAGCCACCCCGTACCAGTTTCGACTGGTGGCCCAGGACAGTGGTCGGGCACGCCAGGCCATCCTGTCCCAGTGGGAGCGCACAGCCGCTCCGTTGAAGACCAGGCCACTCCCAACTGAAAGGGATGGGTACACGAATAAGTTGTTGATGACATTCGGCATTTTTATTATCGTCGTGTTTTTACTACGATTTCTATTCTTGTAATGTTAAATGTCAATCAATCAATCTAGCATCAATTGATGAGCCAATCAATCAAGTTGACCTGCCCAATGTATATGCCCTAAATTATAGTCTGTGCTATGATGTCTGGGCCATGAATGAGTGAGTGAGTGAGTGAGTGAGTGAGTGAGTGGTTGGAGAGGAAATTCCAGTCTCATCCCTTTTTCAATGTCTTTCAGTCACCTTGTTTTTGCGCATGCAACCTCAGATTAACGCACATGGTGGATGGCATACGCTTCAATGAAACAAACATTGTCTGACATATGGATATCATTCTGGTGAATAAGAATTCATTCTTTCATGTAATCATGTTAGTGAATCACAAGTCATCCCTTCATGTAAGGCCATTTTAAGTGAATCCCAGTGGGGAGCGCATCCCTTCATGTAATTATTTTAAGTGAATCACTGATTCATTCCTTCATGTAATTATTTTAAGTGAATCACTATTTTCCCTTCATGTAATTATTTTTAAGTGAATCACTATTCATTCCTTCATGTAATTATTTCAAGTGAATCACTATTCATTCCTTTATGTATTATTTTTAATGAATCACAATTCATCCCTTCATGTAATTATTTTTTAATGAATCACAATTCATCCCTTCATGTAATTATTTTTTAATCAATCACAATTCATCCCTTTATGTAATTATTTTTTAGTGAATGACAATTCATTCCTTTTTCCATTAAAGCGAGCTAATCGCAACCAAGATTTTTGTGTTTTCCTTTTGTTGTTCTCTGAAACAGAGATTGTTAATTCCAAAATTGTAAAGAAATTTAAATGTTGATTGTAATCATGTTAGTGAATACCTGTCAAATTTTCTGTGACTTATTTATTCATGTTGTTAAGATTTTGTAATTATTTTAAGTGAATCATTTTCCTTTAGGTACGTAATAATTTAGGCATTTTGTTTTAGGTTCATGATAATAATTTTAAATATTCATTTTTGTTTTATTTTAAGTGAAATACTATTTTTTGATAATAATGAATAGGCATTTTTGTTTTAGGTATGATAAAATAGTATTTTTTTTAGGTACAATGATAATATAGGCATTTTGTTTTAGGTACAGTGATAATATATCCATTTTGTTGATTAGTGAATGACAATTCATTCCTTGATAAAATAGGCATTTTGTTTTAGGTGCAGTGATAATATAGGCATTTTGTTTTATTCATGGTACAGTTTGATAATATAGGCATCTTGTTTTAGGTGTCAGTGATAATAATATAGTATTTTGGCATTTTGTTTTAGGTATGGTGATAATATAGGCATTTTGTTTTAGGTATGGTGATAATATAGGCATTTTGTTTTAGGTACAGTGATAATATAGGCATTTTGTTTGGTACAGTGATAATATAGGCATTTTGTTTTAGGTATTGATAATAGGTAGGCATTTTTGTTTTAGGTACAGTTTGATATAATATAGGCATTTTGTTTTAGGTACAGTGATAATATAGGCATTTTTGTTTTAGGTACAGTGATAGGTATAGGCATCTTGTTTTAGGTACAGTGATAATATAGGCATTTTGTTTTAGGTACAGTGATAATAATATAGGATAATATAGGCATTTTTTGTATTAGGTACAGTGATAATATAGCTATTTTGTGTTAGGCACAGTGATAATATAGGCATTTTGTGTTAAGTACGGTGATAATTCAAGCATTTTGTTTTTATTATTCATGTTATTTGGGTTATCTCCCCTTGGCTGAGCAGTGCTCAGTGGTAGCAATAGTACACACTTGTGAGTATAGCGATAATAATTAAGTCCATCAAATCAAATCAAATCAAATCAAATCAAATCAAATCAAATCAAACCGCTTGTGGCTTTGTTTTAAAAATATTTAATCATGCGATTTAATAGTACGACGTAACAAATCAGCTTTGCATACGGTGGCATGGGTAGTATCATTTCTTGGAATTGGCTCTTACAGTCGGAGTGGCGGCAGTGCCAAGTATGACCGCTCACATAAAAAACTTATCTGATATCACACACACAAACACACACACACATACATGCAAATTCAGCCTTCTCTCGTGATATTCCTTTATTTTCCTAACATTCTGTCTGTCTGTGTGTCTGTCAATGTCTCTGCCTGTCTGTCTATCTCTCGATCTCTCGATCTCTCTCTCTCTCTCTCTCTTTGTCTCTTTCTGTCTCTACCTCTCTCTCTCCCCCCCCTCTCTCTCTCTCTCTCTCTCTCTCTCTCTCTCTCTCTCTCTCTCTCTCTCTCTCTCTCTCTCGCCCCCCCCCCTCTCTCTCTCTCTCTCTCTCTCTCTCTCTCTCTCTCTCTCTCTCTCTCTCTCTCTCTCTCTCTCTCTCTCTCTCTCCCTCTTTCTCGTATCTTTGTCGGTCGGTCTCCTGGATATCATGCAGTAGGCGCTGCGTAATAACAATTATTAAATCATGGATGACGATATGAAAATGAAACTAAAAACCCAAAGCAAATCCAGCACAAGAATGGTAGATCTAGAAGATAATCAACGGAATGACATAAAAGTTGTACAGATAATATTGTTCAACCCCAATAACAATAAAAACCCAACCCAATCCAACAACAACAACAACAACAAAACATTCAGTGTTGACAACAAACTAAATTGTTTGTTTTTTTTCATTGACATTTACCCTGTCCACCATGATAGTATGTGATGATCTCAGGTTGAATTAAAAGGAAACAGCAAGATGAAAGATAAGTGAAAAAAAGAAGGAAAGGACAGAAATAGCACTTACCAGTGGCACCTGTCAGCATCAAAATGGTTGATGCAATGAATACAAAGTTTTATAACACCATCATCACAATTTACAACACAATGACTACAAACAAATCGCAATTATTACAACTACCGCAACCATTACAAAGGACACAACAATTACAAATAACACAACCATTACAAAGGACACAACCATTACAAAGGACACAACAATTACAAAGGACACAACCATTACAAATAACACTACCATTACAGATAACACAACCATTACAAAGGACACAACCATTACAACTACCCAACCCATTACAAAGGACAAACAATTACAAAGGACAACAACAATTACAAAGGACACAACCATTACAAAGGACACAATCATTACAAAGGACACAACCATTACAAAGGACACAACAATTACAAAGGACACAACCATTACAAATAACACAACAATTACAAAGGACACAACCATTACAAATAACACAACCATTACAAAGGGCACAACCATTACAAAGGACACAACCATTACAAATAACACAACCATTACAAAGGACATAACCATTACAAAGGACACAACAATTACAAAGGACACAACCATTACAAATAACACTACAATTACAAAGGGCAGAACCATTACAAATAACACAACCATTACAAATAACACAACCATTACAAATAACACAACCATTACAAATAACACAACCATTACAAACAATACAACTATTACAAATAACACAACCATTACAAATCACACAACCATTACAGATAACACAATCATTACAAATAACACAACCATTACAAATAATGCTACAATTACAAATAACAACCATTACAAATAACACAACCATTACAGATAACACAACCATTACAGATAACACAACCATTACATATAACACAACCATTACAAATAACACAACCATTACAAATAACACAACCATTACAGATAACACAACTATTACAAATAACACAACCATTACAAATAATGCTACAATTACAAATAACAAACATTACAAATAACACAACCATTACAAATAACACAACCATTACAAATAACACAACCATTACAGATAACACAACCATTACAGATAACACAACCATTACAAATAATACAACCATTACAGATAACACAACCATTACAAATAACACAACTATTACAAAGAACACAACCATTACAAATAACACTACAATTACAAATAATACTACAATTATAAATAACACAATGATTCTTACATTAACTACGAAATGGTACAATCGTTACCCGATAACACAATGATTCATAAGAATACAATGGTAGTAATGATAATAATAACAATAATAATAATAATAATAATAATAATAATAATAAGAAGATTAATAATAATAATAATAATAATAATAATAATAATAATAATAATAATAACAATAATAACAATAATAACAATAATAATGATAATAACAATAATAATAATAATAATAATAATAATAATAATTATAATAATAATAATTATAATAATAATATAATAATTTAATACTAATAATAATAATAATAATAATAATAATAATAATAATAATAATAATAATAACAATAATAATAATAATAATAATAATAATATTTACTATAATAATAATAATAATAATAATAATAATAATAATAATAATAATAATAATAATAATAATAATAATAATAATAATAATAATAATAATAATAATAATAATAATAATTATAATAATAATAATAATAATAATAATAATAATAATAATAATAATAATAATAATAATAATAATAATAATAATAATAATAATAATAATAATAATAATAATAATAATAATAATAATTAATAATAATAATAATAATATAATAATAATAATAATAATAATAATAATAATAATAATAATAATAATAATAATAATAATAATAATAATAATAATAATAATAATAATAATAATAATAATAATAATAATCATAATAATAATAATAATAATAATAATAATAATAATAATAATAATAATAATAATAATAATAATAATAATAATAATAATAATAATAATAATAATGATAATAATAATAATAATAATAATAATAATAATAATAATAATAATAATAATAATAATAATAATAATAATAATAATAATAATAATAATAATAATAATAATAATAATAATAATAAAATAATAATAATAATAATAATAATAATAATAATAATAATAATAAAATAATAATAATCAATAATAATAATAATAATAATAATAATAATATGTAATAATAATAATAATAATAATAAAATCCCCAATACATCATAATAATAATAATAATAATATAATAAAATAACAATCAATAATATTAATAATAATAATAATGCTTAATGTTATTTTTTCAATAATAATAATAATAACAACATATAACTATGTATAGTATCAACCATTGAATAGCAATTACCTCCCTTGGATCAGCTCAAATTACCATCATCTTCAAGCAAGCACTAACAATATGAAATCCCTTCCCTATCACATCATATTCAATAAACCGAATTTCCTTTCTTTCCAATGGATTTTTTAATCAGTAGGTTTTAGTAGGCTTTCATTTCAATATGAACTTCACCAGTCGGCTCTCATTTCACCACTAGCCTGTCATTTGACCAGTAGGCTCTCATTTCATCAAGCCTGTCATTTCCCAGTGGATCAGCTCAACCAGTATCACTTCACCATATCTTTTTCACAACTAGCCTGCCATTTCAGCAGTCCCTCCCATTTCACCACTAACCTTTCATTTCACTAGTAGGCTCTCATTTCACCACTAGCGTTCTCACTTTCATTTCACAAATAGGCTTTCATTTCACCACTAGCCTGTCATTTCACCAGTAGGCTTGCATTTCACCACTAGCCTGTCATTTCACCACTAGCCTGTCATTTCACCAGTAGGCTTTCATTTCACCACTAGCCTGTCATCACCAGTAGGCTTTTCATTTCACCACTAGCCTGTCATTTCACCAGTAGGCTTGCATAACTAGCCTGTCATTTCACCAGTAGGCTCTCATTTCACCACTAGCCTTTCATTTCACCAGTAGGCTTTCATTTCAACCACTAACCTGTCATTTTACCAGTAGGCTCTCATTTCACCACTAGCCTGTCATTTCACCAGTAGGCTCTCATTTCACCACTAGCCTGTCATTTTACTAATAGGCTTTCATTTCACCACTAGCCTGTCATTTCACCAGTAGGCTTGCATTTCACCACTAGCCTGTCATTTCACCACTAGCCTGTCATTTCACCAGTAGGCTTTCATTTCACCACTAGCCTGTCATTTCACCAGTAATTTCATTTCACCACTAGCCTGTCATTTCACCAGTAGGCTTGCCATTTCACCACTAGCCTGTCATTTCACCAGTAGGCTTTCATTTCACCAGTAGGCTTTCATTTCACCAGTAGGCTTTCATTTCACCACTAGGCTTTCATTTCACCAGTAGGCTCTCATTTCACCACTAGGTCATTTCACCAGTAGGCTCATTTCACCACTAGCCTGTCATTTCACCAGTAGGCTTTCATTTCACCACTAGCCTGTCATTTCACCAGTAGGCTTGCATTTCACCACTAGCCTGTCATTTCACCAGTAGGCTTATCATTTCACCAGTAGGCTTTCATTTCACCACTAGCCTGTCATTTCACCAGTAGGCTTTCATTTCACCACTAGCCTGTCATTTCACCAGTAGGCTTTCATTTCACCAGTAGGCTTTCATTCTATAGGCTTCATTTCACCACTATAGGCTTTCATTTCACCAGTAGGCTTTCAGTTCACTAACCTGTCATTTCACCACTAGCCTGTCATTTCACCACTAGCCTGTCATTTTACCACTAACCTGTCATTTCACCACTAGCCTGTCATTTTACCACTAGCCAAATCATTTCAGCATTAGACTGTCATTTCACCAGTTGCCTATGATTCCACCCCTAAGCTGTCATTTCACCTCTAACCTGTCATTTCACCATTAGCCTGTCATTTCACTAAAACCTATCATTTCACTAATAGCCTGTCATTTCACTAATAGCCTGTCATTTCACTAATAGCCTGGCATTTCACTAGTAGCTTGTCATTTCATTAGTAGCCTGTCATTTCACTAATAGCCTCTCATTTCACTAATAGCTTGTCATTTCACTAGTAGCCTGACATTTCCCTAGTAGCCTGTCATTTCACCATTAGCCTGGCATTTCATTAGTAGCCTCTCATGTCCCTGTGAGCCTGTCATTTCACTAGTATTCTGTCATTTCATTAGTAACCTGTCCTTTCACTAGCAGTCTGTCATTTCCACTAATAGCCTGTCACTTCACCATTAGCCTGTCATTTCACTAGTAGCCTGGAATTTCACTAGAAGGATATCATTTCACCATTAGCCTGTCATTTCACTAGTAGCCTGACATTTCACTAGTAGCCTGTTATTTCACTATTAACTTGTCATGTCACTAGTAGCTTGTCATTTCACTAGTAGCCTATCGTGTCACTAATAGCCTGTCATGTCACTAGTAGCCTGTCATGTCACTAGTAGCCTGTCATTTCACTAGTAGTCTATCATGTCACTAATAGCCTGTCATTTACTTAGTAGCACTAGTAGCCTGTCATTCTCACTAGTAGCCTGTCATTTCACTAGTAGCCTCCAACATGTCACTAGTATCATTTCACTAGTAGCCTGTCATTTCACTAGTTAGCCTAACATGTCACTAGTAGCCTGTCATTTCATCTAGTAGCTGTCATTTCACCATGAGCTTTCATTTCACTAGTAGCCTGTCATTTCACTAGTAGCCTAACATTTCACTAGTAGCCTGTCATTTCACTAGTAGCCACTAGTAGCTTGTCATTTCACTAGTAGCCTAACATGTCACTAGTAGCCTGTCATTTCACTAGTAGCCTAACATTTCACTAGTAGCCTGTCATTTCACTAGTAGCCTAACATGTCACTAGTAGCCTGTCATTTAATCTTTAAGCTGTCATTTCACTAGTAGCCTAACATTTCACTAGTAGTCACTAATAGCCTGTCATTTCACTAGTAGCCTGTCATTTCACCATTAGCCTGTTTCATTTCACTAGTAGCCTAACATGTCACTAGTAGCCTGTCATTTCACTAGTAGCCACTAATAGCCTGTCATTTCACTAGTAGTAGCCTGTCATGTCACTAATAGCCTGTCATTTCCAGGTAGCTGTCATTTACCAGTAGCCTAACATGTCACTAATACCTGTCATTTAATCTTTAAGAGGTCATTTCACTAGTAGCCTGTCATTTCCTGGCATTTCACTAGTAGCTGTCATTTGCAAGTAGCACTGTCATTTTAATCTTTAGCTGTCATTTCACTAGTAGCCTGTCATTTCACTAGTAGCCTGTCATTTCACTAGTAACCTGTCAAACAAAACAGCCTAACATGTCACAGAGCCTGTCATTTAATCTTTAAGCTGTCATTTCACTAGTAGCCTGTCATTTCACTAGTAGCCTGTCAATGATAGTAGCCTGTCATTTCACTGTTGCCTGTCATTTCACTAGTAGCCTGTCATTTCACTGAATAGCCTGTCATTTACGATAGCTTTGGCATTTCACTAGTAGCCTAACATGTCACAGTAGCCTGGCATTTCACTAGTAGCCTGTCATGGGGGGAGGGTGAAGCATTTCACTAGTATTTCACTAGTAGCCTTTGTTTTCACTAGTAGCCTGTCATTTACTAGTAGGAATTACTAGTAGCCTAACATGTCACTAGTAGCCTGTATTTCACTAGTAGCCTAACATGTCACTAGTAGCCTGGCATTTCACTAGTAGCCTAACATGTCACTAGAGCCTGGAATTTCACTAGTAGCCTGTCATTTCACTAGTAGCCTGTCATTTCACTAGTAGCCTAACATGTCACTAGTAGCCTAACATTTCACTAGTAGCCTGTCATAGACTAGTAGCCTAACATGTCACTAGTAGACAGAGACATGTCACAGTAGCCTAGAGATTTCACTAGAGCCTAACATGTCACTAGTAGCCTAACATGTCACTAGTAGCCTAACATTTCACTAGTAGCCTAACATGTCACTAGTAGCTAACATGTCACTAGATAGCCTGGCATTTTAGTAGCCAGGCATTTCACTAGTAGAACATGTTGCTAGTAGCCTGGCATTTCACTAGTAGCCTAACATGTCACTAATAGCCTGTCATTTTAATCTTTAAGCTGTCATTTCACCATGAGCTTTCATTTCACTAGTAGCCTGTCATTTCACTAGTAGCCTGGGGACTCACTAGTAACCTGTCATTTCAGAGTAGCTGGGATCAGACAGAGACAGAGATTTCACTAGACAGCCTGGAATTTCACTAGTAACCTGTCATTTCACTAGTAGCCTGGTCATTTCACTATTAGATTGTCATTTCAGTAGTAGTCTGGAATTTCACAGAAAGAGAAAACATTTCCCTAGTAGCCTGTCATTTCACCATTAGATTGTCATTTCACTAGTAACCTGTCATATAGCCTGTCATTTCACTATTAGCCTGTCATTTCACTAGTAGCCTGTCATTTCACTAGTAGCCTGTCATTTCACTAGTAACCTGTCATTTCACCAATAGTCTGTTATTTCACTAGTAGCGGGCTTTTTTGTCCTGTCATTCCACTATTAGCCTGTCATTTCACTAGTAGCCTGAGTTGCACTAGTAGCCTGTCATTTTACCAATATCCTGGTATTTCACTACTAGCCTGACATTTCCCTAGTAGCCTGTTATTTCACTAGTAGCCTGTCATTTCACTTGTAGCCTGTCATTTCACCATTAGCCTGGCATTTCACTAGTAGCCTGGCATTTCACTACTAGCCCCTGTCATTTCACTATTAGCCTGTCATTTCACCATTAGCCTGTCATTTCACCATTAACCTGGCATTTCACCATTAGCCTTTATTTCACCAGTAGCCTGGTATGGCACTACTAGCCTGTCATTTCACTAGTAGCCTGGCTTTTCACCAGTAACGTGTCATGTCGTTAGTAGCCTGTCATTTCACCATTAGCTTGTCACTTTACCATTAACGTGTCATTTCAATAATAACCTGTCATTTCACCATTAGCTTGTCACTTCACTCTTAACGTGTCATTTCAATAACCTGTCATTTCACTATTAGCCTGTCATTTCACTAGTAGCCTGTCATTTCACTAGTAGCCTGTCATTTCACTAGTAGCCTACAATCATTTCATAGTAGCCGGACATTTCACTAGGATTTCTGATTTCACTGGTAGCCTGCCATTTCACTAGTAGCCGGACACACTAGAACCTCACTACTAACAGCCTGTCATTTCACTGGTAGCCCTGTCCATTTCACTAGTAGCCTGGGATTTCACACAGTAGCCTGTCATTTCACTGGTAGCCTGTCATTTCACAGGTAGCCTGTCATTTCACTGGTAGCCTGTCATTTCACTGGTAGCCTGTCTTTTCACCTGGTAGCCTGTCATTTCACTGGTAGCTTTTATTTCACTAGTAGCATAGCCTGTCATTTCACCTTTAGCCTGTCATTTCACCTTTAGGCTGTCATTTCAATGGTATGTTTTGTGTTTCACTAGTAGCCTGTTTTCAGCCTGTCATTTCACCTTTAGGCTGTCATTTCACCTTTAGGCTGTCATTTCACCTTTAGCCTGTCATTTCACCTTTAGCCTGTCATTTCACCTTTAGGCTGTCATTTCACCTTTAGCCTGTCATTTGTAACCTGTCATATCATTTGATCTTCACGACTTCACATGTCACAGGCGACTTGTGTAGCCCAGAGACAAGGTGTTTGGCCTCTTAACAACAAAAATTTTGGGTTCGAGGCCCCATCAGATTGAAAAGTTGCCTCGAGTTTCCTGATCTGAAACCTATCCTCCCCTGGCTCAGGTAGGCGGGTCGACACCTGGGTCCCATAGGGAGGTCTCGCCTGTGCAGATCACAAGACCGTGTGCACGTTAAAGAATCCCTTTAGCTGTTTCTTTCAGGCCAATCCGAAAAAACAAAAACCCTGGACCCCCGAGCCCCCCTCCGACCCCTTCCACCCCTCCCCCCAACCGAGATCACCATCTTAGTTAGCTGTAGATGTGGTTGAAAAATCAAATCAAAGTTCAGGGTCATTTCAATAGAGTACGTTCGTTATTTTACGTGTGACAGAGAAAAATCCTAGGAATTGAAAGGAAAACCGTGCTTCTTACAAAAGTGTGAAAATTATGATAAGATGATGAAAATACGTCATATTTTACAGACCGTTCCAAACTTGGATATTCCCAAAGCCAACAAACAGTGCCAAAGTCCATTTTTGTTGTTGTTGTTGAATTTTTTCCTTTACTAAGTAATTGACGTAATTGTAACTTAGGCACATCATTGAAATGACCCCCCATTTTTTTTTTTTTATAAAGGAGAGGAGAAAAAAAAATCAAAAATAAATCTGACACGTCATCACGGGGGTTGATTAAACTTGGGGTCGAATAGAAACTCGTGCGAATGCAAATGCTCAGGGGACCTCGCCTTGTTGTAACCGTATCTGGCGTACAC
>JAXRKP010001676.1:35000-102506 GCA_037039925.1 Doris montereyensis | reverse complement strand
CCCCACCTGACGTACGTGAAAAAAGGAGGAGGGGGGATTGGGGAAGGGGGGGGCTTTAACCTGAATTTTGTGGGGAACGGAAGGAAACAAAACGGGGATTGAAATTTAAAGGCCCAAGATAGAATTAGGTAACAGTTAATACTCCAAATAAAGTACCTAGATTATATATCCTGATAATTCAAACACTATTTTTTTCCTATTAAGATCCCATCCTTGCCAGTTTTAAAAAAAAAAAAAGGTTACAAATTTAACATTCAGCTTCTCTGGATTCAAAACGGGGGGCGTCATTATTTCCCGGTTTTCTCCATGGACTCTCGATACGGGCGGTTCCTGTGGTGTATTTGTGTGTGTGTGTGTGTGTGATGTGGTGGTGTGTGGGTGTGTGGTGTGTGGAATGGTGTGTATACACTGTAAATTTTTTTTTTGTGTATTGGTGTGAATATGAACAAAAAATGTAGAGGTCGGAATTTTTGAGAATAGTTTGTGCAGCAGAGAAGGCAATGCGGGTGTTCCTGTATTTTTAAATATGCCCATAAATAATTGTTCTCGGACATTTTCAGATTGGCCTATAACCTCTCTCAACTAGTTATTTGTCAAGCGGTGTCTCTAGGTTCACATTTTGTTTTTTGTCCCTTTCAAAGAGCTTTTCCCTTTCAAACTGTGGTGAGTTTTCCATGCTTTTAACCAACAATGTACACAAATCAAGGGTGTTTTTTTTTTTTGTGTGGGCCTCTAAACTGACCTCCACTATAGGGCCTTATCTTGCGATGAAAAGAAGCAGCGCCCATGGTCCTTTTTTTATCGGGAATTACCGATTCCGGCAAACCCTTCACTGACAGTTGAAACCTTGTAGGAGTTGTTTTACTTGTGGAATAACGGTTTTTTCTGAGGGGCCCAATTTATGAATTTTAAGTTGCAAAAGGGCAATCCTCAAAAATGAAGGGAAAAACGAAATAAGGGTATAGTGGGAAGCTCAAAACCAGTAGATCAAGTAAAATGTATCACTGCTTTCCATTTGCTTGACAATTTAGTTTTCTGTTTCGAAAATCAGGAAAAGTGGACTATTCAGTTCGGAATATCAACATGGTGGGAATTAATGAACTCAAGTTAAAGAGGGGAATTAGAGTAAAAATGCAGGAGGAAAACCCAAAACAAATTGCTAGTAACTTAGGGGAAGCTTAAAACACCAAAAATCTTAAAATTGGGCCCAGGGAGGAAATTTAAAAACAAGTTCAAAAGCTACAATTTCCCTAGGGGGTAGGAGTAATGATTAAACTCAGAGATTAAACTTCCAGAGATATTAACTAAACAGGAAGGAAAATCATACAGAGAATCCCAAAAGGACATTTGACCAACAAAAACCATGAAAGGAAAGGCATTTTATAGATGAACAAGAATTGTCCAACAACAACAAAAAACAAAAAATGGAAGTACACCAAAATACAAACCACAGTTTATTACTCCCCTACCTTGGCCCTCTATGATAGGGGCAGGTCATATCCCCTGGGACCTTAGACAGTAGGAGAATTACAGTAAGAGTAACAAGCTAGCTGAAATGAAAATAAGAAGGAGTAGTAAAGAGACAACTAAAAAGAGATAAAAATCCCAAACCACAACCAATAAGGAAAATCCAAACTAAAGCAGATGGGCATAAAACATTAAGGATTACCGATTTATGAAATAAATTAAACTAAGAACCTGAGATTGATTTTGGAGCATGTGAACAGAATGAACAACGGGGACAATGGAAAATAGCTAAATCCAGTATACAGTTGCTAAATACCCAAAGTAAAAGAGACCAAAAGGGAAATACCTCCGGAGAGAGTTGGATGGAAGATATAAAATTTTAAAAAGATGCATTAAAAGCGGAAGGGGAAAATTATTATTATTATTTCCTTATTTATTATTATTATTATTATTATTATTTAATTATTATTATTATTATATTATATATATATTATTATTATTATTTATTATTATTATTATTATTATTATTATTATTATTATATTATTATTATTATTATTATTAATCGCATTATATCATTATCATTATTATTATTATTATTATTATTACTATTATTACTTACTATTATTTATTATTATTATTTATTATTATTTATTATTTATTATTATGTATTATTATTATTATTTATTATTATAGTTTTTGTTTCTCATTTATTGTTTATTCACATTATTTGAAGATGAAGAAGAGGAAAGAAGAAGGAAGAAGGGAAAAGAAGGAGAGGAGAAAAGAAGAAGAAGGGAAAGAAGAAGAGGAAGAAGAAGAAGGACGAGAGAAGAAGAGAGAAGAGAAGAGAGAAGAAAGAAGAAGAAGAAAAGAAGAAGAAGAAGAAGAAGAAGAAGAAGAAGAAGAAGAAGAAGAAGAAGAAGAAGAAGAAGAAGAAGAGGAAGAGGAAGAAGAAGACGAAGAAGAAGAAGAAGAAGAAGAAGAAGAAGAAGAAGAAGAAGAAGAAGAAGAAGAAGAAGAAGAAGAAGAAGAAGAAGAAGAAGAAGAAGAAGAAGAAGAAGAAGAAGAAGAAGAAGAAGAAGAAGAAGAAGAAGAAGAAGAAGAAGAAGAAGAAGAAGAAGAAGAGGAAGAGGAAGAAAGAAGAAGAAGAAGAAGAAAAGAAGAAGAACAAGAAGAAGAAGAAGAAGAAGAAGAAGAAGAAGAAGAAGAAGAAAGAAGAAAAGAAGGAAGAAAGAAGAAGAAGAAGAAGAAATAAGAAGAAGAAGAAGAAGAAGAAAGAAGAAGAAGAAGGAAGAAGAACTAGAAGAAGAAGAAATAAGAAGGAAGAAATCAGAAGGAAGAAATAAGAAGAAGAAGAAGGAGGAAAGAAGAAAGAAGACGGGAGAAAGAAAACCATGAAAGAAGAAAGAAGAAAGAAGAAAGAAGAAAGAAGAAAGAAGAAAGCAGAAGGAAGAAGAAGAAGAAGAAAGAAGAAGAAAGAAGGAAGAAGAAGAAGAAAGAAGAAAGAAGAAAGAAAGAAGAAGGAAGGAAGAAGAAAGAAGAAAGAAGAAGAAGAAGAAAGAAGAAGGAGAAGGAAGAAGAAAGAAGAAGAAGAAAGAAGAAGAAGAAGAAGAAAGAAGAAGGAAGAAAGAAGAAAAAGAAGAACGAAGAAAGAAAAGGAAAAAGAATAAGGAAGAAAGAAGGGAAGAAGAAAGAAGAAAGAAGAAGGAAGGAAGAAGAAAGAAGAAGGAAGAAAGAAGAAGAAGAAGAAGAAGACGAAGAAGAAGACGAAGACGACGACGAAGAAGAAGAAGAAGAAGAAGAAGAAGAAGAAGAAGAAGAAGAAGAAGAAGAAGAAGAAGAAGGAAGAAGAAGAAGGAAGAAGAAGGAAGAAGAAGGAAGAAGAAGAAGAAAGAAGGAAGGAAGAAGAGAGAAAGAGAGAAGAAGAAGAAGAAGAAGAAGGAAAGAAGAAGAAAGAAGAGAGAAGAAGAGGAAGAAGAAGAAGAAGAAGAAGAAGGAAAGAAGAAAGAAGAAGGAAGAAGAAGAAGAAGGAAGAAGAAGAGAAGAAGAAGGAAGAAGAAGAAGAAAGAAGAAGAAGAAGAAGAAAGCGAAGAAGGAGGACGCAGAAGAAGAAAGTAAGAAGACGAAGGAGACGATGACGAAGAAGAAGAGACCGAAGAAGAAGAAGAAGAAGGAAGAAGACGAAGGAAGAAGAAGAAGACGAAGAAGAGAAGAAGAAGAAGAAGACGAAGAAGAAGGAAGACGGAGAAGAAGGACGAAGGGGACGGGGCCGAAAGAGAGAAGAAGAAGGAAGAAGAAGAAGAATGGAAGAAGAAAGAAGGGCAAGACGGAGAAGAAGACGAAGACACGAAGAAGAAGACAGGAAAGGAAGAGAAGAAGAAGGAAGAAGAATGAAGAAGAAGGAAGGAAGAGAGAATGAAGAAGAAGAAGAAGGAAGAGAGAAGAAGAAAGAAGAAGGAGAAGAAAGAAGAAGAGAAGAAGAACGAAGAAGAAGTTAGATAACGGTAAGAGTAGTAAAAGAAAGAAGAGGTGGAGGAGAGAGAAAAGGGGACCCACCCACCCCTGGGGACCCATTTATCCGTAACAACCTTGATGGTATATTATTTTTAAATTAAGAAGGCACCTGATAAATTTGATTTTTTCTAACTTGGATTCTTTTTGAGAGATTTTACAATTAACGATCTATATTTATATATATCTGGTCTTAAAGGGGGAGTGTGCCAAAACTGAGTCAAGATCCCGTGTCGATCCTAGAAGGAAATGTTGCATATATATAATAAATTTAGGTTGGTGCGTTGACAAGTATCTACCAAAATGACAAGTTTTATGGATTTTCAAAATGGATTTAGATCTATGGTTCAGTGATGCCTGATTACAGAAAGTTAACATCTTTTCATTTTTAAAGGCGGGTTTGCACTCCGAAACTCCTCCGTAAGCAATACTAAATATTAAATACAAGAATTATATCTAACATCTAGACTATTTATGACCTGTATTTATTTATTTTATGACAATAGAATAGCTAAATCAGTATACAATGCTAAAAGTCAAGGTAAAATACGTAAAGGCAGACCTCGGAAAAAGTTGGACGAAGATATAAAAGATGCACTAAAATTAAAGCTAAGAAATTTAACTTTACAGAGGGAAACTGAAAATATCAGGAGAGGGTAGCCTGGAGAAAGAAAAAAATAAAAGAGATAAAAAGAGAGGAAAAATAAATGAAAGGGGAAAAGAAAGTTAAATAAAGTGAGTAGAAAAATAGGTAAATTCAAGTTAGAGAAAAATAAAAAAATATGACTGGCAACCAAAATATACCGCACCCGACCCGCCTACCCTGGCCTCCCTCGCCCGCCTGCACCTCACCCCCCCTCCGCCCCTTCTCCCCCTTTTCCTGTTCGGGAACCTAGGTTATTTTCTCTATATGATTTGTTGTTATTGCACTCCCTCCCCCTCTCCCTTCCTCCCCTTTCTATCTCTTTCCTCCGAAGTCCACACAGACCCAGCCTTGCTCTCCTCACCAACTCTTTCCTACCGTATCCTACGCACCATCCGCCTCTCCCCTTCCTTTTTGGGGGCGGTCCGTCTTTAACTTCTCCCTTCCTTGACCTCGCCCCTCCACCCGCCCTATCCACCCCACTTCAAGTCGGCCCCCCCCCCCCACTCCCGCCCCGCGCACCTGAGATCGTCGACCCCCCTCTTCCCCCCCCCCTTGCTCTCCCACCTCCTCCTCCCCCTCGCCCACCCCCCTCCCCTCCCGACCATCCCCCACCCGCCTCCGCTCACGGTCGCCCGTATACTCTTCGCCCACGCCCCCGTCCCCCCCCCCCCGCACTTTCCCCCTTCCTTTCCCCTTGCCTCTTGCCCCCATCCCCCCTCACTATCCTTCCCTTCCGTCCCTATAAGCCTTCAGGCTTAACTCACCGATCGGCTTCAATTAACTCACCTTCACCACCGCCCCACCCCCCCTGGCCTTCCCCTACCCCCCCTCCATTCCGGGGGTTGGTGGGTCATCAGCACGCTCTGGACCAAGCCGGCCCCGTGGGGGGGGGGGGGGGGGGGGTGGGGTGATGGTGTGTTGGTTTCGTAATACCTTCTTTATGCCTGCCCCCCCCGCCTACCTCCCTCCCGCACCCAACTCCCCCCCCCGCGTTTTTCGCCCCCCTTTTCCTACTCATACTTGCCCTACCCCCCTTTACTCTCCCCCTCCCCCCCCGCTCAAGCCTCTCCATCCAACCTTGCCTCCTCCCTGTCCCGCCCCCCTCGACCTCCCTCCCCCCCCTCCTGTTCACCTCCACCCTCTACCGTCCCACCCCTCCCGTCGCGCAACACCCTATCTTCCCCTCAGGAGAGGGTAGCCTGGAGAAAGACTTACTTCGGGCATAGACACCCATACAACGGAAGGTAGAATGGAAACTGATATTACTGATAAAGAAAGAAAGAAAGAAATGTATATTTCAAACGCCTTCGTTCACTCTACGTTCACTCTACGTAATAATATCTAGATCTAGGCTTACATCTGAAATTTGGTGAAGTTATTGTTACCAAAACAATGTGAAACAAGTCAACTCTCCGAATCTACATGCTGCTGATGGAGTGGTGATCGTAATGGCCGCTGAACCATTTTTTCTTGTCCATCTAATACGATAGCTCGAAAGAGCCCACACGCATTTGCTTCGTGGGCATTGCTTCTCGACGTCCGTACCTCTCCAATAACTGTACCCCCTTTCCATGAACCACCGAAGGGTCTAACCTTTGAATCCGATGCAGTAAATACGTCACGCATCGAAAACAGGCGACATGTCTCGCTCAAGCTCTGACATTGCCATGAGCTGTTCCAAGCAGAGTATCAACCCGGACTCCGTGGTACAAGCATTGGGAACTCTGAAGGAGGCAAAGGGCTCTACCCTAAGCTCCATCAAGAAGTATTTTCGTGCCAACATTTCCACCGATCTGCAACCATCTGAACTGAGACAGCAAGTGAAGTTAGCTGTCCGAAAAGCGGTTCAGGACGGTAAGATCTTCCCACGCGGTAGAAATTTCGCCCTCAGCCTCATGGGGGAAGAAGGCTCCAAGAAACGCCGGCGTGTATACGCTGACGATGACGACGATGATGAAGGGTCAAGAAGAAATCGCAAACGAAGGACCAGACAACCTATGCGTCGTACTCGTAGGGAGATCTCGCCACCGACGCCGAAGAAGGCGCCGCAGAAGCCGCTCAAGAAAGCGTAGGTCTAGATCTAAAGGAAGAGGAGGAGAAGCAGGAGCGGCAAGAGGATTGCCAGGAAAGAAGAGGGAGGCAGACGAACATCAAGGCGCCTTTCACTCAGAAGGAAGGAGAGGAGCAGAACAAAGAGCGAGAAAAGGTCGCAAACTGAGACGCCGAAGACGTTAGATACAGTATACAGCATCGTGTGCTTATTTCCTTAGTTTATTGCTTATCAATTTTTTCGGTCCTTTTAGGAGCCGCCCAAATCGATGAATCGAAAGAATATTGGTTGTTTAGACTTTCTTCTCTCTCTCTCTCTCTCTCTCTCTCTCTCTCTCTCTCTCTCTCTCTCTCTCTCTCTCTCTCTCTCTCTCTCTCTCTCTCTCTCTCTCTCTCTCTCTCTCTCTCTCTCTCTCTCTCTCTCTCTCTCTCTCTCTCTCTCTCTCTCTCTCTCTCTCTCTCTCCTTTTCCCTATCCCACTCTCTCTCTCTCAATCCCCCCCTCCCTCTGACTCTCTCTCTCTCTCTCTCTCTCTCTCTCTCTCTCTCTCTCTCTCTCTCTCTCTCTCTCTCTCTCTCTCTCTCTCTTTCCCTCCCTTTCTCTCCACAGCTTTGCAAAGACAACTCGCCCCCTTACACACCTACTGCCACCCACAAAAATTAACAAAAAGTCGGGAAAAACAAAACAGTGGAAGTGGTCCAGAAAGAAAAATCAGTGTTTTCCACAGTGAAGGCTAAACTCTGCTCTACCCCTGTGCTCTTCTATCCAGACCCCCAACATACCCTTCGAATGACGCACTGATTCATCGTTCACAGGAACTCAGGGCTACACTACATCAAAGGAAAGACAATATATTGCACGTCGTGGCCTACGCTAGTCGCTGTTTAACCAAAGCAGAATGTCGGTACCCGTTACACAAGAGATAATTTCTAGCAATGAAGTGGGCCATCACTAACAAGTTCCATGACTATCTATGGAGCTCCCAAGTTCTTAGTGAGAACCGACAACAACCCTTTGACTTATGTGCTTACTACGACACAATTGGACAGCACTGGATATCGTTGGCTGGCGGCACTTTCGGCATACGACTTTGAAATAAAGTACAATCCAGGCAGAAACAATCAGGCGGCTGACTCACTATCACGTCTGCATGAAGGGAGATTGAGCAACGTAACAGTGCTGGCGATTTGCTCGTTGGATCACTATGCCTCCACTATGGCTGTCTCTAATGATCTTGTAGAAGAAATGCCCCCTGCCCTGCCAGAAATACCCATAACAGAGTTTCGACAAGAACAGAACAAAGATGAGATACTCTCAGTATGGATGACAACTCTTAGACTTAAAAAAATTACACGCCTCAATAAACACACCGGATGCTGTAAAACGACGGTATATGAAGAAATATTGGCAACACCTCACACTAAAAGAGGACTTCTCTACTAATTCATCTTCTACACTTCGTTTAGTAATTCCTACAAAGTACGTATCCAAAATCTGCCGCTCACTACATGACGACGTCGGACATCCAGGATACGAGAAGACGTTTGCACTCGCTCGTCAGAGAATCTTTTGGCCTCGCATGACCAAGGACATCGCAGACTGGACTTCGAATTGTGGTCGCTGCCTACGATTTAAGAGCCATCCACAAGTCGCCCCTTCTCGTTGGAGTACACACTACCGAACCTTTGGAACTTGTCTGTCTCGATTTTCCTCAAACTCGACTTGTCCAGCAACGGACTGCAGTGCGTTCTGGTTATCCCCGACCACTTCACACGATATGCTGAGGCAATCCCAACCAGAAATATGTCTGCGAAAACTACTGCCATAGCCCTGATGCAATTCGTTCGGACACTTGGCATCCCCAAACGTCTATATTCGGATCAGGAGCCAGTTTTCAATCGAAAGTCATTACAGAACTATGTTGCCTCCTGGATGTAGACAAGTCAGGCCCAACCCCATTCCATCCAATGGGAAATGGAGCGTGCGAACGCTTTAACCAGACGCTCATACGCATGATTGGAACTCTGCCACCCACCAAAAAGAAACACTGGTACTTGGCATGCTCACCTTTGCCCATAATGCCACCCCACACGACACCACAAGCCACTCGCCCTACTTCCTAATGTTTGGTAGACACCCGCCTGCCTGTCGACAACCTTCCCTGTGGATAACCAAAAAGTTGGACTATGTTAAACAGACCCAAGAAGACCTCCAGTGGGCGTGGTCGCAAGCCCAACAGCAGAGTTCCGCCCGAAAAATCAAGATAAAAATCATATTACGATAGAAAAGTCCGCCTTGCCACACTCAAGATTGGCGACAAAGTGCTCGTCAGAATCTGGCACAAACGGGCCCGGGAAGATGAAATCAAGATGATAAGTGAACACCAACTTATACAAAGTAACAGACCAACCAGACACTACAATCCCAGTGTTTGAATTGTGGCCAATCGACGGAGGCCCTGAAGGAGGAAAATGTACACCGGAACACGTCCATTACCGGTACAAAGCATCCGGGAAGATGACTGTCGGGGAAATGTCAGTCAAGATGAACAAGGAAAGGAGTGAAACAGTGATGTTACCCAAGCCTCAACCACCCATAGAACTAGGTGCCATTTCGTATTCCACTGATGTTACCCAAGCCTGAAAACCCCTGTGTCCCTAAGCGAACGGAAATTCAGAACTTATGATAATGAAGAATGTAAAGTCAACCATTTACACCAGAATATATCGTACCTACCACTGATGTTGTTACCCAAGCCTCAACCACCCCTTCACACCAACGAAGGGATATCGCTCCTGCCGTTGAAGTTACCCCAAGCTCCAAGTAACACCCAGACGCCTGAAGTTCAATCTGATGACGATCGGCCCTGGAGAACCACAGCAGCATATGTCGCCTTCGATATCTCTACCCAGACGATCTTCGAGACAAAGACAAGAACCTGCTTGGAAAACGTCAGGCGACTTCGTGTGTTCTGCAAATACCAGACTCTAGTAACAATTTTACTTTCTATATTGAGTGAACCAAATATTGATAAACAAAAAGTAACTGATGCCATTCTTAGAGTTTGTGAATTGTAGCATTGTAGTCGAGGATTACTTTTCATGAGATGGCGGGTGTATGTGATACTGTTATGTCTGAGATGTGAGTAGTTTCCAGTGTTTGTATTGAGTGCGTTTGATTGTATATGACTGCCTACACTGTCTGCGTCTCTCCCCTCCCTACCTCACCTCTTTTATTTTGTATATGTTTTTGATAATTTTGATCATCCATCAGTGTGGACCCCCCTCATCATCGCCAGTTCTTTTCGTAAAACCGTTGTTAGCGACGAATTTTATCTTTTTTGCCAATCAGTTTGAACTGTATCCCCACTTTCGTTGCCATGAAACTGTTATAACACCCCCACATGTCCTGATCTACTATTTATATTCTGTTTATTTGCTAGCCCATCCTTTCTTTGCTCTGTGCATCTGTTCGCCGGGGTCAAGTAACGATTTCAGAATTGTGAGATTTGTTGTTGAGAATTGTCCAGGGGTAAGTTGACCATATTCACATTCTGTTACCTGCAATTATTTTGTTGTCATCCAATTGCAATGTATCAGTAGTGACACTTTTTAACAAAATTGAGAGGTAGCTTTAAAAGAAAAAGAAACCAACTTAAATTAGTTTATATCTTGATTCCCATTTATATTTACTGTGAACTTCATTCATTAAACCTCTCATAACCTCCACAACGCTAGAGCCCTAGTCATTGGTTTATTTTGCCTTCTATTTCCTGACCAGCAAGCATATGGCCCTGCCTCCCAGTTTAATATTGCCTTCTTGCCCCCCCCCCCAACCCCGTCTTGCAATTGTAGAGCACTTTATACTATAATTTTGAGAGCCAGAATAAGATTATCGGTCAAAGTAACACGTATTTCCATAGAAGCGTTACTGACCCTCCCCCCCTCCCCTCTATTTATGTGGTCGCCTATTTATTTATAAATGTACAAATGAATGTCTGAAGTACTCCAAATTGTTTTTGCAATTTTAAAAAAAACACATAGAAGTGTATATTCGTAGAAGGGGCAATTCATTTGCTGGATCATCACAACAATAAAATTATTGTCATTTTATATTCATTTAATGTTGGTCAAGACACTGTGACTGTTACTCAGCCTTCCCTACCACAACCATAGTATAGTCCCTTTCAAATGCACATTTCCTCATTGTTAAAGTCACCTTGATGGCTTGTACATTTGCCTTTAAATACTCTGGACCAGCCTACATATTATTAGTCCTTTCCCCTACGTATTTCCCTTTCAGGAAAAGCCCCTCAATATTCCTTTTATTTTACTTTTGAATGTATTTTAACTGATGTTGGCTCTCTCTTATTAATATTATTCACTTGACCATTCAGCCTTTAGATGGATTACTCCTACTGTTTTATTGCTTGCCACAAGATTAGTAGTTAGCTTTAAGACATACCGGCCAGTGGGGCAGGAGGAAGAGGGGGAAGACCAAAAACGGAGGTATATGGATATGATGCAGGAAGACATGAAGATCGTTGGTGCAAGAGATGGGGCTGGGACGAACAAGATAGGACAAGGTGGAGAAAAGTGATCCGCTGTGGCGACCCCTAACGGGAAACGCCGAAAGACGAAGAAGAAGAAGATCAATTAATGAATATATGATTGATTGATTGACTGATCGAATAATCGAACGATCGATTGATTGATTTATTGATTAAATGGGATGTTGGCGAGTGCAAACGAAAAAGGGAGGAAACGGAATTGGCACGTACAGAACACGGAATAGAATACATTACGTCGGCTAAGAGCTATATTGTTCTCACTATACATAACCCCGTTTTGAGAGGAAGAAAAACCTCTAATGTTCTCAGCTGAAAAGAGAATCTGGAGTTGGGACAAAATGCACGTGAAATTCTGTGACAAAAGTAGACCGAATTGGGGTTACAATGTCTTTGTGAGACAGGCCAATTCATTGGTGACTGTGAATCTGATAATGATGAGATCTATAACTCAGAAATGGTTAGGACAACGTAATTCTAAACTGACGATAAATAACGAGGAAAAAATAATATTAATAATAAGACAGAAGAGGAGCAATATGTAGATGGTAGGGAAGGGAGGTAAGTAACATAAATATATGTATAAGAACGATCCACGAAGGAACAAGCCAACAAAGCAAACATATAATTTGTAATTAGCTGTATTATGTGTACGGCTGTACACATGAGCGAAAAAAGGAAGATCGCTGTAGTTCTATTATACTATTAATTAATTTGAACATCCATTGATAATTATGTGCAAGAGTTATATTTTCTCATCGTACAAATCTTTCATTGGGAGCTGAGAGCAAAAGAAATTTGCAGAGTTACTTTCACGAAGCCTTTACACCAAACGTAGGTCAGAAATAACGTCCGTTCTAACGATGAAACTAAACTTCAACAACAACGACAACAACAACAACTACAACAGCAACAGCAACAATGACAACCAAAACAACATCAACAACAACAACAATGAACGTAATAAAAACAATATGAACCGACAAAGAAAACAATAATAAAATCACACATAAGCAACAAAGTAGGAAAAATAATCATCACAAACTTTAAAAAGACCCAGCCAAAACTCAAAATAAAACAAAACAAAACAAACAAAGAAAAAAACATCTACACACAAAAACCGATACAATTTTTCCAGCTAGGACAACAACAAGCTAAACGAAAAAAAAAAAAAAAGAAACCAAGAAGAAAAACATTTTCAAAAACCTAAACCACTAATAAAACCCTACCACCAAAAAACAAAAAAGACCCCAAGCAGACAAAAAAATACAACAACAAACCAACCGAGTATGACCCCCTCGCCAAAAACCACAAATAAACAAAACAAAACAACCTCCCACCAACAACAAACACACAAAAACAGCCCCAAAACAAACAAAAACAACGACAGAAAAACACCCCCCCCCCCCCGCGCAACCAAAAAGTCAACCCAAAAGAAAACAACCCCCACACCAACAAAAATAAATCAATCTAAATGGAAAATCAGAAAACAAAACAAAACAAAGAATAACCACAAGAAACGAAACATACCTATACATATCTACACAACACAGACACACACACACGCACACACAAACACACACACACACATATATATATATATATATATATATATATATATATATATATATATATATATATATAATATATATATATATATATATATATCTATATATATATATATATATATATATATATATATATATATATAGATATATATATATATATATATATATATATATAGATATATATATATATATATATATATATATATATATATATATATATATATATATATATATATATATCTATATATATATATATATATATATATATATATATATATATATATATATATATATATATATATATATATATATATATATATATATATATATATATATATATATATATATATATATATATATATATATATACGCAATTCACCCTACAAACCCCCTACTTTTACCTCAAACTCAAAGACTCAAAGCAACCGCTCCTTTCCTCTTTCTGCCTCTCCAAACGATTCATCGTCCTCAAAAAATGTACATCCCATAGGAAGTTGCATCCATAACAGCAATTCTTCCTGCCTCTGCTGTTGTTTTTTTTCTTCTCAAAATGCTTCCTCTATGTTATATATTTTTTCTCCATCTTCTGCATGTCTTTCCTCTGTTTCGTTCCCCATTCTTTTTATCCTCCAAACAACTTTTGAGCTCTGACAAGCTATTCCAGCCATCATTTCTTTACCTGCAACTCTTCTCTTATGGATGTGTTTGTTCTGTGTTCAGTCTTAACGTACGCGCAGAAAGGTGAATAGCATATAATAAGGAGAAATGAACAAAGACACATTTTTCTTCGGTTTACCGTGTTCTCGGGAGCTTGGTGGCAGTGAGAGGGGGAGGGGGCGGGCGGTTACTTGAAATTAACCCTGTCCATAAAATGCGGTGATCTCAGTGTGAATATTAAGAAGTACATAATAATACAACAGCAAGATGAAACATACGCTAAAGAGTGAAAGGAAAGAATGGATGTGGGATGGGCAAAGATGCAGGAGTTACAATAATGTAACCAAATCTTGAAAATGTTTGATATAATCATTTTATTTCATTTCAACTCGAAGCAAAATGAGGGAATTGCGTTTTAACTGAGGACTATCGAGTTAAAAGTTTTGGGCGGCCTTCATATTATTTTCTGTATTTTCATAGATCATTCTTAGTCAATTTCTTCCGTTTTGGGGCTCTTCTTATACATCCCCTCCTCCTTTTCCCAACAATCTCGTTGTGAGGGGGTTGTGAGGTGGTTCTCACATTCATTCACCTTTGACCGATTGATGTCTCAACATCAAGTTGTCGAGTTTTAGTGAACTCAACCTATACCCCGACTTATTTCAATTCTCAATCTATGGACTAGTCCATTCTAATTTTTAATCATAAGAGAGTCTTAATATCGTTATTGCCAGTTTGGATATCTTTGGTACCAACTTGTTTTACTGTTTTGGTTGTCTTGTTTTCAGTTGTTGTTTTGCGTAGAATACAATTTTATTTTAAAGCGGAGGATCATTTTTGATTGATATTTTAGGTTGTTTGGTTGGGTAATGATTTTGTAGATGTATGTATGCATTTGTCATTATCAATTCGATGTCTAAACGATTCTCTTGATTGAAGTGATAATAACTTACCCCAGTAGCCTACTGCGCTGCGATTTAACAATAAGCCGCTCTCTAAGTTCCTCAAATCTTAGATGCTCTTCGACAAAATTCTGAATAATTCTTTGAAACACTTTTTTTCACTGAATTTTTCTCTTTCTTATGTACGCCGACAATGACTATAAGAGTAAGAACAAATCAAACAGAGAAATAAAATAAAAAAGACAACAGTGAGTAAACAAAGAAAATACAAAAAACAAAACAATAGGACTCAAACACAGAGGAAGGAGAAGAAGGGGGAGGAGAAGAAGAAAAAGAAGAGATCCCTTTCCTCCCATTTTCTTTTCCTTACCCCTTTCCCAGCGCCGTCCTCTATTCAACAAAATAAAGTGTCCCCCCCCTCAGGAAGACAACCTCAACGTACATCAACAAATAATCATCTTCACTGAATCTGAATAGTACGTTGAAGAAATCAGTATTAGCATAATTACAACGGACAGTTTATAGACGTGACAACTGACAATCTTTCTGAAAAATTTTGATCGATATAAAGTTGATGGTATGTTCACCAATGTGATTCCAGTCAATGATGGTACGGATGAAGAAAGAGTCTCTGTAGTTGTTTATATGGGATGGTGGTATTGTGTAGCAATTTATGTTGTTTGGGACGTAGGGCTCAATTATGTTATTCGTTATGTGGTCTTCAAATTTTCGTGGTTTTATGATGCGCTTGGGACGTTTTGGGATTAAGAATTTCACTGGGGAAATCATGGGGTCATTCCTTGGACAATTTTGAATATAAAAGCTAGTCTGGGCTGTTTTCTTCGATCTTGAGGTCAGGGGGGGGGGGGGTTGATCCTGGAGCATTTGTGTAATGCAATCTGGTGTTCTAGAGCTGTAATCTCCGGGGATGAAACGAACTCCCTGTCACTGGATTCCATCTAGCCTGAGGGGCATATGGTTGATTTTAACACAATTAATTTATACATGAATTTTTTGTACGTTCTTAACAATTAATGTTCCTGACTGTTTTAGTTTTGTTTAAGTTATAAGTATTTTTGATATATATTATTACAAATATTTTAGTGCTCTACGATGTGTACTGGCGCCCTTATTAAAAAAACCCACCTCGTAGGTATTTGCACTGGTGACATGGTTTCTTCTTATTGATATGAATAAAAATCTAGTCTAGATCTATATCATTCTTTGAGTAACATATTACAAACAAGAAGATCAATAAATCTTGTTAGGTTATATAGCACGAAAAAAATCCCTAACTATAAGATTCGCTAGATTTCTGCGTTCCCATCTTGACACTTGGTTTTGGCACGTCGTTTGAAATAAATCTGGTAATTTTGAGTACGGTTTGGATAAACTAAACAAATCACCAACTTTTCTAATAATAGCCCTCGCAAGGATCACTGGAATACTGAAATTAAAACAGATAACCGGAGAGGTAGATCTAGCCAGACATTAATTATTGCTTTAAAATAATTAGCTTTCTCATTCAATTTACAAAATCTATCATGACACATAGATCTAGAGATGGAGTAAGACCTATTCTGACCTTTTAATGACTGATGGACTGCATCCGTATGATATGGACCCGAGCATGATCCCAGTTAAATTAGGAATAGACTGATCTTTTTGTAATGAGTTATTGATAAATTAAAACATCTAGATGTACGGTAGATATAATGATGATTTTATTTTGTTATTATTTGACTTTTTCACTATTTCCCTGGATGTGACAAATTACAGATGGCAGGTTTTTCACAAAATGGTCCATCCCCATTTCCCTTTTGTCAAAATGTACATGTTATATTTCTTACAAGTGTTATATACTATGTTAAAGCTCAGAACATGAGGATTCCAGATATATGACTTTAAGAGATAGCAAAGGACTGTGGGGCGAGTAAATTAGCTTTTAAAAGTCATGTTTTTCAGTCAAGGGGCATAACTGTGAAAATTCTAGGTCCAATGCCAGTGAGTTAATGTTACGCAAACTGCACGCGTCTGTCGACTGAGGTTTCCCCTGGCGTTTATTTAGTGATGTAACGCTTTGGGCATCTGGTTTGGAGAGTTCCCTGACTTTTCCCTAGTTCTCAATAAGATGTGAAGTCTGTGTTTGTGTTTCCCGACACTGGGCGTGGATTCCATGGCCGGTGCTTACTGTTGATCAGATGACTCTGGATCATGTGGATGGATGATAACCGATGCTTTTTTGTCCCGTTTTTTGTAAAATTCTGTGATTGTATGCCTTTATACTATCCTTATTACATGTTACAGGTTTATCCTGTGTACCATTCTGCTCAAACCGGTACGGTAAACTTCACGACTTATATAACGAGTGAGGATGCGATACGTATAGGCCGATATTTGCCAATAGAGAGAGAGAGAGATGCACCAGCAACAAAACCCTCACCGAAAAGAAAGCGCTTTTGACGACAATGGTTCTCCATAAGGCAGGTTTCACAAAATGGTCCATCCCCCATTTCCCTCTTTTGTCAAAATATACATGTTATATTTTTTACAAGTGTTATATACCATGTTAAAGCTTAGAACATGAGGATTCCAGATATATGACTTTAAGAGATAGCAAAGGACTGTGGAGCAAGTAAATTAGCTTTTAAAAAGTCATGTTTTTCAGTCAAGGGGCATAACTGTGAAAATTCTAGGTCCAACGCCAGTACGTAATGTTACGTGAACTGCTCGCGTCCGTCCGACCGAGGTTTCCTGGCGTTTATTTAGTGACGAACGCTTGGGCATCTGGTTTGGAGAGTTTCCTGACTTTTCCCTAGTTCTCAATAAGATGTGAAGTCTGTGTTTGTGTTTCCCGACACCTCGGGCGTGGAGTCGACGGCCGGTGCCTTACCGTTGATCAGATGACTCGCGCGATCCGGATCGTGTGGATGATGAAAATGAAAACCAATGCCTTTTGTCCCGTTTTTGTAAAATTCTGTGATTGTACGCCTTTTATACTATCCTTATTACGTTGTTGCGGGTTTATCGTGTGTACCATTCTGCTCAAACTGGTACTGGTAAACTTCACGACTTATAATTTTAACGAGTGAGGATGCGATAGTATAGGCCGATATTTGCCAATAGAGAGAGAGAGAGAGATGCACCAGCAACAAAACCCTCGCCGAAAGAAAGCGCTTTGACGACAATTGTTCCTTTCTCCCCGTACGAGCCCCCCCCCACCTCCCATCATCACTTTCTCCGCTACTCCTCATCACTCACCCCCCCCCCCCCTCTTAACTATCTACAGTCACATAGAGCGCCCCACTAGACTAGCACAAACTTGTCTTTATCGATCGATAATTGCTTCGCAGAATATGGACGGGATGGGAGCGGTGGCTGGCAAATCTTGAACTCTACTTGAACCTGTGCTATTAGTATTATTTTCTCTCTCTCTCTCTCTCGTTGAAATGCTTTTTAGTAATATTGTATTGTTATGCCAAGGAGACTGTGTATAGTGGAGACGTAAAGTCACTATCATTGTAATGGACTTCTAAACCTCCCGTATTACTTATTATCTTGTCTTTATTTATTAGAACATAATAAATCATGAAAGCCTATTGATTGCCGGACTTCTTTACATAAGTTTCACTCACGATAAGCCAAAGCAGGTTTTGCTAATGCAACCGAATCTAACCTGAACGGTCTCCGAATCTAACCCTGATCACAGTCTCCTTTCTGATGTCCGATCATCGTCTACATTTTTGCATGGCCGTAAGCACATGGCCGTAAGCACATGGCGTAAGAGTAATCCAAAAACAAAATATTCCGCAAAGCCAACCAGACAATTTAAAAACAAAAATTTCATGATTTCAATAGGCTTACACGCGATGAACTACGAGACAATAGCTCGACGCAATATTACCGTTATTAGGATCTCAGATCGAAAAAAATATTTTTTGTCCGACCATGAGGTCTCGTAGACTGCCAGTAGTCTCATGGTATTCTCACTCTCATTTAGAGTTACCTATGATTTTTTTCGTGTCTTTTACAGAATATATGGTGGTAGAATGTTTTCACTTAAGATAAAAACGGCACTTCTACGTATTTTTCAACTGTTTTTGTCAGCTCTTAATGTGTGTTCATTTGTAGACATCAGTTGTTACATAATAACGAAAAATCTGAAACCTGCCTCACGTGATCACTGCAAAAGATAAAAAATATTTAGGACTCAAATTTTCTTTGAACAATTCTCCACATGGAATTAAAGAAAACAGAATAAAAGGTCGTTGACCTCACCTACCTTAAGGTGAAAAGGGACTTATTAAAAAGAGGAAATGTGGTCTGTCTGGATTGCTGACGTTCACACCCAAAAATATTCACAAAACACACAAATTGAAAGCAAATTTCACAATATTATGTTTTTTATATCTGCGATGTCAAAGCTATACATGGACCAAATGTTAAGAAGATTCATCAATTAGACTTTGAGAAACATTAATTGAAGAGTTCAAGTTATCATTGGGTCCCATTTTTGTGAAACCTGCCATAAGGTTTTGTAGACAGACAGTAGTCTCATGGTATTCTCACTCTCATTTAGAGTTACCTATGATTTTTGTGTGTCTTTACAGAATATATGGTTGTAGGAATACGTTTTCTTTCACTCCAGATCATAAAACGGCGGTTCTACATATTTTTCAACTTTTTTTTTCAGCTCTTACTGTGTGTTCATTTGTAGACAACAGTTGTTACATAATAACGAAAATTTGAAACCTGCCTCACGTGATCACTGCAAAAGGTAAAAAATATTTAGAACTCGCCAAATTTTCTTTGAACAATTCTCTTTCACATGGAATTAAAGAAAACAGAATAAAAGGTCGTTGACCTCACCTTCCTTAAGGTGAAAAAGGACTTATAAATTAAAAGAGGGAAATGCCATCTGTCTCGATTGCTGACGTTTGCACCAAAAAATATTCACAAAACACACAAATTGAAAGCAAATTTCACAATATTATGTTTTATATATCTGCGATGTCAAAGCTATACATGAACCAAATGTTAAGAAGATTCATCAATTAGACTTTAAGAAAGATTAATTGAAGAGTTCAAGTTATCATTGGGTCCCATTTTTGTGAAACCTGCCAGATGAATAGTGGTGGAATCTCTCTCTCTCTCTCTCTCTCTCTCTCTCTCTCTCTCTCTCTCTCTCTCTCTCTCTCTCTCTCTCTTCTCTCTCTCTCTCTCTCTCTCTCTCCCTCTTTCTCTCTCTCTATCTCTTTCTCTCCTCTTTCTCTCCCTCTTTCTCTCTCCCTCTCTCTCTCTCTCTCTCTCTCTCTCTCTCTCTCTCTCTCTCTCTCTCTCTCTCTCTCTCCTCTCTCTTCTCTCTTATTTGATATGTGCGCCTCTCTCCTTCTGTCTTTCTTGGTCTTGTACTTTCTCTGTCTTGTGTTGGTGTATATATCTATCTCATTCTACATTTTGTATTTTCTTGGTTCTCTGTCTCGTTTGTGTATCTATCTTCTTCTATCTTTCTTGGTCTTGTGTTTGTGACTTTGTCTCTGTGTGTCTGCCTGGATCTCTCCCTCTCTCATTCACGTGTATGGAAGTGTGTCTCCTTCCCTTCTACATTTATTTTAGGTCTTGTGTCATGATTAAGTCTAGATGTAGGCCCCCTATGTGGCATGTGTGATTTGATCTGAGTATGTATATATGTATTGTGTGTGTCTCTGTATCTTGCACATTGTTTGTGCATCACTCTTCTGTCTCTTTCTTATCTATCTTTCTTGGTCTTAATGTTTCTCTCCCTCCCTGTGTGTATGACTAGTATTCATCATGAGAGAGAGAGAGACAGACAGATGGATTTCTAGTCTGTGTCCCCACACATGTGTAGACTCACTGACTGTATTATATCATGTCTATTCCTGTAACAGGTCATTTCATTCAGTCCTTCTTAACTCCCTATGGAACATACACTGATCATACAGTATAGTAGTATTAGTAGCCTGTTACTGTTGTTAGGTGCTTCGTGTTATCACTCTGACAAGATCTTTATCTGTATATATAGCAGGGTTCTCATTCATACCAGAGTCAAGTGATGAGAGAGAAAGAGAGAAAAATGGGACAAAAAACCATCCACACGATCTGAAACGCACGAGTCATCTGATCAACGGTAAGGCACCGGCCATGGAATCCACGCCCGAGGTGTTCGGAAAACTCAAACAGACTTCACATCTTTATTGAGAACTAGGGAAAAGTCAGGGAACTCTCCAAACCAGATGGCCAAGTGTTACGTCACTAAATAAACGCCAGGGAAACCTCGGTCGACGGACGCGTGCAGTTCGCGTAACATTAACTCACTGGCATTGGACCTAGAATTTTCACAGTTATGCCCCTTGACTGAAAAACATGACTTTTAAAAGCTAATTTACTCGCCTCACAGTCCTTTGCTATCTTAAAGTCATATATCTGGAATCCTCAGGTTCTAAGCTTTAACATGGTATATAACACTTGTAAGAAATATAACATGCACATTTTGACAAAAGAGGGAAATGGGGATGGACCATTTTGTGAAACCTGCCAATTGCTAAAAAACCATACGTACGTAATTAACGAAAATGAGTTTATTTCAAAGATTGGTTATTGCACTTCACTCTGTAAAAAAAAATAATTTGTAGTCACAAACCATTACAAAGTTTTAACGTTCTTCCTCCATCCACTCCCTTTTTGCCTAAGTTAAGTACACATGCAACAGGTTTTCCTTGAGAGTAAATCATTTTTAACCCATTTTCCTTTATCCAATCGATTTTTACTGACCCCTCTTAATTTTTCAAATAAATCTAGTATGGATCACACCTTAGAGAATCATCATTTTGCCGTCAGTGAATTGTGCAGCATATATGGAAAGAAAACTTAACATATAAAGAAAAATAGGCAAAGAGAAAGCCATTGATGTGTCATAAAATACGAGATGACATTTTAAAAATATATATATATGGACTTGATATAACAATGATGTGATAGGAAAACATTGCACCCCAATATTACAATTGCTTACACGCCCCCCTTCTTCACATTGAATTAGACAGGGTCTCACCCCCGTACTTACACATTATGCTAGGGATAGTGTTAAAACACCACAAACTACTAGAGACAGCAGCACATTCCATGGACAACAAAATTACATGTCAGACAGACACTCATCTCACAGAGCTCGGGCAGGCCATACTGTATGAGTGTATGGTGACAAGATGACGTCTGACTGCCTAGATCTAGTCATTTATGTTACTGCACGTGTGAGCTTTCAATTTTTACCAATTAAAAAAAAAGACAATTTGCCTCTTTAGTGTTGTTATTTCTTCTACAGTAGCTTTGGAAATTATAAAAAAAGCATCTTGCTAAATCCGAGTTGGCTATCTCTTTGATCTCGCCATTGACAGGGTAGTTTTAATGACTGAAAGAACGGGGGAAACGGGAATGTGGATTGATTGCGTTATTCCCAAGTTCTTGTTATTTCTCAGCTCACTTCTTTCGAGTTCGACTGCAATAAGAATGTTATCTTTCTTCAGCTTGCAAAAAAAACCCAAGTTTTAATTTTAATGACTAGATGCCCTTTATTTAATAAACTATTGCTCTCTCTTTCCTCAAGGTTATGACGTTGTTCCAAGCAAGGCATAATGTTAGCACAGTCAGAGCAAGCAGGAATTAAGTCTATACTTGCCATATTAAGTGATGAGAATGTTCAGTCCTTGGCTACAACACTGACAAAGGGTCACATTGCTGTTGCAAATAGGACAGGTAAATTTGCCTCTATTTTCCATGTGCTTGCTTTTGGAGAATGTTTGTCAAGTGTCATTTATTTACACTATGTGCATATATTATCTTGTTATCTTGTTTAAATCTTGTTGGTTGGTTTTTATTTAAAGGACAGTTAAAGGACGACATGTCGATTGATATCAGTACGCTGATGACACCTCTTGTATCTGACGTTTTCGATAAACTTAAACTGAAACAACAGAACTTGAAAAAGCTTGTCGAAAAAGGGGTTTGAAGATCTTTCTTTCTTTTCTTTATCAGTTCCCATTCTACCTTTCGGTGTATGGGTTCAGATGCTCGAGATGATTTTTCTCCAGGATGCCCTGTCCTGGTATTTTCTGTTTCCTTCCTAAAAAGTTAAATTTCTATCCTTCAATGCCTTTTTCATATCTTCTTCCCACTTTCTCCAAGGTCCGCCTTTTGGTCTTTTACCTTGGGCTTTAGCACTGTATACTGATTTAGCTATTCTATTGTCTTTCATTCTGTTTTACATGCCGAAACCATCTCAATTGATTTTTTCTATCCTAGTTTTTATGCCATCTGCTTTGGTTTGATCTCTTATTGTTGTGTTTCTAATTTTCTTAGATATTTCATTGCAGCTGCTTGTCCTCTGCTGTATTTTCTACTGTCTAAGGTCCAGGTTTCGCTGCCATAGAGGAGAGTAGGACAATAAACTGTATTGTACACTTTTTTTTCTTCCAAGTATTAACTACATAATAGGTTGCCGGATGCTGGGTGATATGAAGTACTGGTACAGTATTCGATACTTAAGTTTGGGGAGCTTTTCATTGCAAATCTAATGACCGGAAATGAAGGAATGAGTAAAGATAACAATAAAAAGTTTTGTGGATTGTAGGCAAACAATCTTTTTCCAATCAATCAAAATACTGACTTTCTTTAAGAACCTTAAGCAGGCTACTTGAAATCTACGTACGAAATATGGAGGTTGTGCGTGCAGCGGTTCATGAGATTAGAGTGGTCAAAGTTTGAGATGTACCGTTTTAATATATACACATTACAAACATGCCCGTAAATAATGTTGGATTATAAAATGATTTAATATAATCTATCTTTATTGCAAAGCTGGGTCTCTTGACTGCGGTAAACTCAGAAACCACTGTATCGGTTGATATCAAGTGCGATTATTAGATCAATTTAGTACTAATACTGACGTTACACAGGCTTTTTATTGTAATGACTGGAAATCTAGAAAGTAGATCTAGTATTACTAGTAACAATAAATAGTTTCGAAGATCGCAGGCAAAACAATCTTTTCCCAATCAATTAAAATACTGGTTTGACCCAAGAGTTTATTCGCTAAGAACCTAAAGCAGGCTATTTGAAATCTACATGATGTGAACTATGACGGTTGTGGGTGCAGTGGTTCCTGAGATTAGAGCGGTCAAAGTTTGAGATGTGTATAGTTGTATAGATATATATATATATATATATATATATATATATATATATATATATATATATATTTATCGATCGATATGATGGATACAAATTAAAACGTTTTCATCTACAATAGGATTGATATCTCTCTCCATCAGTTTCCTTTTTTTTTTTTTGTATTTAATTTTCATTTCATTGATGTCTCTTCTCCATGCTCCCATCCATTTCCTTCATTTTGTATTTAATTTTCATTTAATTGATGTCTTTTCTCCATGCTCCCATTCATTTCCTTCTCATTTTGTATTTAATTTTCATTTCATTGACGCCTCGTCTCCATGCTTCCATCCATTTCCTTCTCATTTGTATTTAATTTTCATTTCATTGACGTCTACTCTTCTCCATGCTCCCATCCATTTCCTTCACATTTTGTATTTAATTTCCATTTCATTGACGTCTCGTCTCCATGCTCCCATCCATTTCCTTCTCCATGTTCATGAGTGGTTGGCGGTTGCTTGCCTTTCACTTTCACTCTTTCATTTATCTTCCATCTTGCTGTTTCTCTAAATCACCATAAAATCACTGCATATATATAGTGGACAGGCTAAATTTCAATCAGTTTGCATGCTCCATCCATTTCTTGTTAGACTGTGTTTCAGACTTTTAACATAATTTAAAAAAATTGAAACTTTTCTCTCAAATTTCTGTAACATCCTTACTTGATTTTATTTTATTTTATACTTCTCAGAATGTGAACAAGCCATTTTAGCTTTTTTGCTGAGTCTGCGGAGGATTTTTTACACCGGAGAGTATGTTCCAAAGCCGTCCTTGTTCAATATGCATACGAGAAGAGCTTAGCCATTTCTTCAAAATTTTCTAGAGAAGAATTGATAAAATTGATACATGATCACTGGTCCACTGGAAAGGTATTTCATTTCGTATTTATGGTGTTAGTGTCGTTAGAAATTTTTAAAATATTGTATAGCAAAATTATGATGTAATGTTGTAGCCTATATAAAAACAAAATGCAATCTCTACATGAGAATTGGGAACCAATCAAATTCCCAATCAAATTACTAGTCTCAAGTAGTGAAATAAAGTACAATCTTTTGTGCTGTCCTCCCATACTGCAGAAAGTAATGTTTTAGACTTAAACAGTGATACATCAAGAAGAAAAGCTTTTGATCACACGACACTAAGGCAGCTGCTCGATCACCATACACCTATTGAACACCGCACAGTCACCGATCGCCCATCAGCACCGTGGGCTGACAGGGGAGATAAAGCTACTCAAAGTGGAACGACGACGAGCAGAGAGATAATGGCGCTCTACAAGCCTGAGATACACAAACAAATTACAAACAACATAACAACAAAATGAAGCTACTAATTAAAGCTGCAAAGGCTGAATATTATAACAGCAAAATCAACGAGTGCACAACTGCGTGTGCCCTGCTTCACATAACCAGCAAAATGACGGGCAAAGCCAGCAAATCTGACAAAGAAAATATTCCAACCGGTTACTCAAGGGAATGACTTACCTGATGTATTTAGACATTATTTCAAGAATAAAGTGCATCTCATCAGAAACAATCTCGACCAGTACCATCATTCATCACCGACTTTCAAACAATTTGAGGGTGTTATAGTCTTCTGTGAATTCCAACCGGTCACCGAGAGGATCTCAAGGCCCTTTTATAAGATCTTCACCACCGAAATCATGCTACCTTGATCCAATTGACACATCATTATTAGTTAGATATTTAGATTATCTAGCTCCTGTTCTAACAACCATTGTTAATGAATCTCTAAAAACTAAAATTGTACCTAAGGCCTTTAAACATGCATTTGTAATCCCTCTACTTAAGAAACCCAACCTATCTCCTGAAGAATTAAAAAACTATAGGCCTGGTTTGAACCTCCCATTTTTATCGAAGATTTTGGAAAAGGTCATTGCAATGCAATGAAAGAAGCATCTATATATATATAAATAGAAATTATTCGAACCCAATCAGTCAGCTTACAGACAATATCACAACACGGAAACAGCCTTGCTTAAGATACAAAATGATTTGTTGTGCGCTGACGATGAACGAGAGTGTCAGTCTTAACCGTGCTTGATTTAAGCGCTGCATTTGACACACTTGACCATTCTATTCTTATTGAGCGACTTTCCAAAACATTTGGTCTAGAGGGCACTTGTGCTTGACTGGTTTATATCCTATCTTCATGATTGTACCCAATCTATCTCTCTTGATAAAGTGCAGTCTTCTCCTTTTCCACTCAAGTATGGAGTTCCACAAGGGTCAGTGCTTGCTTCCCTACTAATACTACTATACATTGTATACACAACCGCTTGGTGATATTGTCAAACAGCATGGGGTAAACCATCACATGTATGCTGACGATACGCAACTTTACAAATCTGCCATGCCTATAAAAATACAATTTATGTTTTGAAATCCATGGAATTACGTATATCTCATGTAAAAGCGTGGATGATTACTAACAAGCTTGAACTGAATGAAGAAAAAACCAAAATATTACCAAGTGTCCAACAAATCTCTGTTGGCCTGATGAAACTAACTCTATGAGGGTCAAAAACGAAGAAATAAAATTCGCGCAGAATGCAAAAATCTTGAGGTATATTTCGATGATAATTTATCAATGGAACATCATATAAACCATTTCTGTAAAACTCTTTACCTCGAAATCAGATGATTAGGCCCCCTATCAAACTTTCTTACGCTAAGTTCTCTTTACAACATTGACTTCAGCGCACATTTTTTCCTGTTTTATAATTTACCTGATGTCTTCATTCATAAGCTCCAATGTATCCAAAACCATGCGGCCAGAGTGATTTTGAGGAAAAGGAAATATGAACACATTACCCCTATGTTCGTGTCTCTGCCTTGGCTTCCGATCGATAAACGAATAATATACAAAATAGTGACATTGTGTCACAAATGTAAAACTGATAGAGCTCCAAATTATTTAAATGACCTGATCTCTGCTTATGTTCCATCTCACCAACTGAGATCTACAAATCAATGTCTGTTAAGCGTTCCCCCAAAGAAAGGCCTGACAAAACTGTCATTGCGCTCTTTTAAATACGCAGGTCCTCACGTCTGGAATTCTCTTCCGCTGTCAATACGATCTATGTTTGACACGTTGGAAGACACCTTTAAAAAACATCTGAAAGCATACCCCATATGAGATTCTTCTTAGAAGAAAAGTAATTGTTTTAATTATGCGATTTCAATTCATGTACCATACACCTTTATAAATGATATTATTATTATGCTTTCATTTATTTATTTATTTATTAAATTATTTATTTATTTTGTATATATGTACATTGCTCGTGTTTTTACTATGTATGTATAAATGTGCGTAGAGCTATCATAAGATGGGAGTAGGAGCTATAGAAATGAATTTTATTATTATTATTATTATTGATTAAAAGAAAAGTGATGAAGATTGATCTATAGGCTGTAACTGCATCCTTGTACAAGTGAAGTTCCATCGACTGTAAGTTATTTATCCCCCCAGTAGGCCAGTTCATTCAGAGTCCTCAACTCCCTTGGGAGCATACAGTACAGCAGCCTGTTGTTAGGTGCTTCCGTTCTAACACTCTGACAAGACTTTTCTCTACGTAGAACGGGGTACTCATTCACACGCAAGGAAAGCAGAGTGAAGTAGATTTTCTAAAAGTACAATGTTGTGAAAAAAACACTTGGGCCAGCCAGGTTTACTTGGGTAATATCGGCTCACGGCTGTCTCAATAATGATGAGGGAGATGTGAAATTCAACAAAGAGGACTTCCAGTAGCTAGCTGTTGAGTTCAATGACAGGAAGATTTAAAGAAGGTTGAGGGCAATATTTGGAAAGATGAGTGCAGTATTTACGGACATTGCTGACAAGGATTTTTAATTCACACTGTGTTCTTAATTTTTAATTTTGTTTTTATTTAAGGGAAAATGTATAAGAGGAATTAACGCAAACAATTTAGATACATAAGTCATGACACAGACCTTAAAATTTGCAAATGTTTCCTCAAGTCACTCATATTAAGTTGTATCTTCTTAAAAAATTTGAGCTCATGAATGAAGCTTGGCAACCTTATGTCTTTTAATAATGTAGAACCTATTTCTGCATTTAAAATTTCAATAGGTTATTTTGAATACAAGTAACTTGCATAAATTTGTATTTTGATAAGCTGTTACCATATTTTTCATCTTATTTTTGACTCCACTTCACTTTTGAAATGAAGCACAAAAAATGAGCAACAAAAAAAAACAAAAGAGAAAGCAACAAAAAAAGCAACTAATTTTAACAGTTGAAATAAAATGCAAAACTGTTTATGTAATAGCTTTCATCTATTTAAATAGTTTTATGCTCATACCTATGATTCTCAATACTTCCTGTATCTTCCGCAGGGTCTTCAGGGAGTTTCTGGTGAAGCTGAACCTTCATCTGGGGCCCTAGCCAATGCAGGTATGACAATAATCAATAACTACTCCTCAACATCAGTGTACAGCATAATAACAACAGTGTAGGTGACCTTGACCACCAGTTTGGCGAACAATTTGCCCATTGGTTCTATGATAAATTGAACCACGTTGATCCTGTGTCTCAAGGATTTGGGCATACCAGTTTTCTGCCAGGGGTTATGCTGCAAACGAGTCACATAGTTCCAGGATGGGAAAACAAAAATGTTGTAAAAGACTGTGATAATGTGGCTAATTACTTTTTGTGAATTATTCACTAAATTCAGATTGCTGCCCAATTACTCCAGAAATGGCCTGCGGACAAAATCTGACCCCCATGGCCTGAGGATGGTTCTTGTTTTAGGGACACTTTACAAAGTTAGCTCACTTTGTGGTGTGTTTGAACAGAGTTTTGGATTAGTGCAGGACCCATCACCACAGAACTGGAAGATTCAGGTCTCGGAACTGAGATTGAAGGAAACTTCAAGGAAAGAGACACCGCAGTTGGAGGATTTTTGTGATATTCCAGAACTTGAAGCAAACACCATAAGGTCACTAGAAATTGCACTGAGAAACTGAATGTTTTCCATGTTTTTATTTCTACAGAATTCAAAATGATACTTGACAGAGGAAGAAGAAGAGAACATTTCATTTGTAAGGATGAACAAATTAGTCATAGACATGTCTATAATTATTCTTAATAATAGTAATGTGACAATACTGTAGCAACTTTGACAATGCTTGTGCAACTTTGAAAATACGTGGGTGACTAACAGATTTCACCATCTTATATTATTTGATACCACTGTTATTGTAACTCATATTATGCCTGTAATGGGGACTCTGTTTGCTTGGAACTTTAATGTGGCATCATCATACTATATAATATTGTACTGTATGTAAGCTATCACACCCATTAGCAACTGTCAACCTCAGATCAACTAGCGAAGCATGTCACCTACTGTGATTTTTACTTTAATTCCTAAAACTCGTCATTTCCTGTCTTGACCTGTGATGTAATGGATATCATTAATACAAATATAACTCTTTCGTGTCAAGAAATGTTTTTGGATAATTCTGCAAGTTAAATTAAGACTAAAATTTGATCTTTAGCTATACTGTAGTTAGTTCGCTGGTTGACTTACTGTAGCAGTTACTTGAATCACCTTCCATCTTTCATTATGTCTAGCATCCGTTCCACAAAAAGACAAAGTAAATTTAAAAACTAGTATGTAAATATATATTATTTAGTATGTATTTTTTAGCTTTGAATCAAGTAAGTCAGTAATTGCCTTGAAAAGACACACTAAGTTATAAAGACAGAGATTCCAAGGGATTAGGGTGAAATGAAAATCCAGAGATGCCATTCTGAATTGCAAAATTACCCTCATATTTCAGCAGATTTTTTGTTGTTCATCATGCTAAATGAATTAGTGTGTGTGATCACAATCCATTTTTGCGATTTGAAAAGGTTGGCAGCTACAATTTTCATAGTTGCAGTCTTTTTACCTGCATTTAGATCTCATTGCACTGTACAGTATTTCTCCATTCAGCCCATGTGCTTATACTACTTATAGGTGCCAGAGCATCAGCTCGTAGTAAGTCAAACCTTCGATAGTGACAGGCTGCAGCTAGAGTCCTGTCCAGGACAAGATGTACAATCCTTGTTTTGCTCCATGGTGTATTAGGGGTTCTCTAATTGTGACTCCATCCCACTTCCAGAGTGTTGGGGAGACGTTTAATGAATGTCAAAACTACAGGAATTTTTCTTCATCTTTTCTTTCTTTATCAGTTCCCAGTCTACCTTTCAGTGTATGGGTTTTTAGATAATAGTAATACCCAAAATGATCTTTCTCCAGACTGTCCTGTCCTGACATTTTCTGTTTCTTCTTTTATATCTTTGTACCACTTTCTCCAATGTTTGCCTTTTGGTTTTTTATCTTGGGTTTTAGCATTTGTATACTGATCTAGCTATTCTCTTTTCATTCATTCTGTTTACATGCCCAAACCATCTGAGTCGATTTATTTCTATCTTAGTTTTAATGCCATCTGCTTTGGTTTGATCTCTTATTGCTGCGTTTCTGATTTTGTCTGTTTTACTTTTTCTTGCTACTCTTCTGAGATATTTCCTTTTAGCCGCCTGTACTCTACTGCATTCCCTACTGTCTAAGGTCCAGGTTTCACTGCCTTAGAGAAGAGTAGGACAATAAACTGTGTTGTATACTGCCAATTTGTCTGCAAATGCCTTTCATAGATGATAAATATATTGTCATTGCCCTTTGGATTCTCTGGCTGATTTCTTTTCTTAGTTTTCCCTCTGAGTTAATCATTACTCCTAGGTAATTGTAGTTGAATTTGTTCTAATTTCTATCTGCCCAGTTTAAGATTTTGTGTTTTAGCTTCCTAGTTAATAGTTTTCTTGTTTGTTTTTTTTTTCCATTTAATTTCATTCCTCTTTTATTTCATTCACTATTCAACATGTTTTTATTAAATTGAAGGTCACTTTCTGACTTTCCAAATAGAGTTAAATCATCAGCAAATGAAAGTATCGATAGATTTACTAGTTTGAGTTTTCTTCACATACCTACATTCATTATCTTTATTTCTGATTATGCCTTTCTTTTTTTCTTTCTTTATCAGTTCCCATTCTACCTTTCGTGTATGGGTTCAGATATTGACATTACTGTATTTCCCATCAAACTCGCATACACTCAACGTTTTATGATATACTTTGTTTATCTGTTATTATCATTGTAATATTAATATTACACTATGAACTTGATCTTTCACAAAGCTTTTTATGCATAGTATAATATGATTCGGCTCAGATCGTGTCTTGAAAAGGTGGGGGTTCATGGGGACCTCTGAGATCCACAAGGGGTTCGTTGGAGGATATACCCTTTGTTATATAAAAACTAGGATGTGCAATGGTTCTATGGGCTGTACCAGCCTTGAAGTGAGGGGGGGGGAGGGGCACCTGGATTGCCGAGTTTGGGACTAAATTGTCGTTTTCTTTTCTTTGCATAATTGGGCAGAACGATCATTTATCTACAAGTATATGTAGAAAAATATCGATATAACGTGTAGTTTTTGTAGACGAGGGTAGGTAAAAATAGTCAAAATTTTGACATCAATTACCCTAACACTGACTAAGATTAAGAAGATGGCACTGAAAACCTGTGTACTGTGTCAGCTTATCGCCAAAGCTGGCAACAAAGTATTCATATTGCTATCAGCAAGCTGTTCGCCGACCTCGCTAAATGATGAGTGACGTAAGAGGTGGAAGACACGCGTTGCCCATTGGTGTGTTTGTAAACACTCGCATAAGTATAGGAATTATAGGAATAGAAGAAAAAAACAAACTGATCATTTTGACGTCCTTTTCACAACAGTGTATGTCTAAACCTAGATTTGCAATCCTCTTTTCATTACTAATAATGCCGGAGACTGTCGAATGAGTAAGGGGGCTGCTACCAGAAAGGCAGCTTGTCTGAAGCGTTTGTTTTGTTATTTTCTATTAGTTTCTTTACTTGCATTTTTCTCAAATGTAGTTTTTTCACACTAAATTTCTATCTCCTCCATCATTTACCAACCGATTTGTATAATATTTGGCACACAAGTTCCTTTTGTCAATGCTATAGAATGACGTCGTTTGAAAAATTTTTTAAAAAACTTTTTGAGAATTTCATCTTTTTTGTTGTAATGAAACTGCCATTTTTGGTTTTAAAAAATTCATAAAAAAGCTATCCAAAACATCTAAAAAAACCCCTTGATGTCACTCTTTAGATATTCAATGGAAAAAACTATCTGCACAGGTTTTGAGTGATTTTATTCATAACTAAGTGAGGCGATAGATTTTGAAAATTGGGTTAAAATGCAAGATGGCAGCAGTTTCCTTGGCAACCAAGGACGCTACAAACTTTTCGGATGACTATATTTTGACAGTTACTTCAGTAGTCCCCTGTCCAGCTGCCTGCTGATCACCTCATCTAGATGAATCTTCAAATTGAAAGTTTTTCCTTTATAATTCGAATAGATTTCTTTGTTTTTAAATAAAATGTGTTTTTTAAAAATCAGGTAAGAACCAAGCCGTGCCTTGGTGATACCCTTGATCTCAAGACAAAGATAGCCAATTGTTTACTGGTGCTGGTTGCACTGGTACTGGTCACTGGTAGTGTCGACATTTTGAAAAACATGTTTATGTATGTATTATCTGCATCCCTTGGGGGAAAAAATATGTACAACCCCTCAAACTGCATGTAATGTAATACAATGTACTGTACCTACCGATATCATAGAGCATATTAGACATTTACCATGGAAACAGACTTATAACCCTCCAGGTTTTGGAGACATTATTCATGTGGAGTTATATTGTTGTAGTTGTAGTATAATTATACAGGGCCCTCACTGGGTCGGGGAATCGGGAAAAGTCAGGATTTTCTACATTGGGTAAAATTCGGGAGAAATTGGTCTTGAAAAAAATAATACTCTTGAATTTTGCGAGCATGTTGGGAAAATTACGATGGATGCAGAAGTTGTGCGATCAACTCCTTTTTTTGTGTGCTTGGAGCCTCGCCTTAATCGCAAACGGCAGCGTTGCCTCTCGACCCGACAGGGGAACCTACTCCATGCATCCCATTGAGGGGAAGCAACTACAACATGTCATGTCTTAGTTAATTATTAGTTATCTTCCTGGACTTCCGTTTCTTTTGTCCGTGTATAGGGGTCTTGAAAAAAATTTATGGACCTTGAAATTTGAATCAACATTTAATAGTAATATGATTAGCATTTAATTAACATTTTTATGATTTGCTTTTCAGTTATATATATTATTTATGCATTACAAATAAATTTGATTTACGATGATCATTGGTATGTGTTTTGCTTGCTTTTTTTTTTGTGTGTATGTATGACAATATGATAATCCGTGCCCCTGGGCTTGCCATCTGTAGCGTTGAATTGAAAATCATCTGTACCGGTATATAATGTCATTACTCAAGTTTAGTTTGCTTGCATTTATTTCTTACCTTGAACTTGAATGGATTATGGGGGTTAATCACAAATCTGGCAACATGGTATTTGGGGGATTGTCGTGTTGTTAAAGACCAAAATGTTTTCGATTTTCTGTTCTTTGCATATTTGAGTAGTAGAATGATCATTACTCAAGTTTATGACAGAAAAATGTCCATATGATGCGTATAATATTTTTGTCACAAAATATTTTGTAGGCAAGGTAAGGTAAAGATAGTGAAACTTTTTATCATCGTCAATTACCCTAACACTGACTGAAAAGAATGGCACCAAAAACCTGTGTAATGTGGCAGTTAATCACTAAATCTGGCAACATGGTATTTGGTTCTGGGAGGGCAAACGGTATTTGGGTCTTCTTTTGTGTTTCTTTATTTGCATTTTTCTTGAAATGTTTTTTTTACTGTAGGACTCGAATGCAATGGGATGCTAATGCATGTGAGTAGGACTCCAATGCAATGGGATGGTAATGATTGTGAGCAGAACTCCAATGCAGTGAGTTGCTAATGATTGTCAGTAATTTGAATGGGCCTCCATTGCAGTGGGATGCTAATGATTGTCAGTAATGTGAGTGGGACTCAATGCAGTGGGTTTTATTTGATTTGATTTATCCACATCCACAACTACGGTGATCTTGGGGGTTTTGGTAAGATTTTGTAATTTTGCCTGGAATACCCAGTAAACAGCCTAGGGATCTTTAATGTGCACAGAGTGTTGTGATCTGCACACAAGACCTCCTCTTTATCATCCATTTCCGATGGAACTAGGTGTCTTACCTGGATAATAGATTTTACTCTTTAGAAAATATTTCAACTGTCTGAGAACCCATTTGGGTTAAGAGGCTGACACCTTGCCTCTGACTACCGAGTCAGTGGGATGCTAATTAATGCTAGTGGTTGTCGTCATTGACTGCTGACAAAGCGGCTTATGAAGCCTTCAACGAGTTTCATTTTCAATTTTGAAATGACACAAACTCTATCCATCCATATTATAATCTGTCCAGAACAACCACTTTGTTCTGTGATCATTGGTGGTCGTTACAGGTTGGACTATATTTGTGTTTATCTATGACTATGATGAATGAGTGTATCAATGCAAGATTTATGTAATTGTTTAGAATTTTATTTTTATGGCTATGGCACAATGACCATAACTGTCTTTATGTTGTACAGCTTGTAACAGACCTAGACCATACAAACTTTCTCAGGCGCTATTGGTAGGTCCTTTCCCCCTCCCTCTTTCACTTATCTGCAATCTCACTGTTTCTTCTAAATTCTCTCTGCTGAAACATTGCATATGATGGACAGTACATTTCAGTGAAACAAATACAGAGAACTAATATTTTCTATTCAGAAACACAGGGTTCTGACAGAAGATCACCCCATTATCAGGCAGGGTTCTGCTGACAGACTTTCTTCTCACCTCCCCCCTGAATCCCAACATCATTTTTTTTAAAAGGTTAGGTTGGTCTCAAAAGAGGGGTTGAAATCATTATGAATGCTGACATATCAAACCAACACACACTATGAAAGAATAAACGCCAAGCACGCTGTTTTCCCGAGCTATTTTAATGTGAAATGATAGCGAAGAGCGCGTGACTCTCTGACATCCTTTCTTTGGTACTGTGTCATCAATAGAAGCTTTCTTCTTCTTCTCTGTAGCTTGATTTGATTTAGCATCAGAAACATCAGCCTTCCTTTTCCTTTTGGAGTTGGAACCGACAGTGACAGGGACTTCCTGTCTGTTTGAAATATCTGTTTTTTTATCCTTTCCTCTTTTTCTCTTTTGTTGTTTTTTCTCCATGTCCGAAATTTCCAAAACCTTAAGCTCTTTCCTCGTTAGGCGTCCTTTTGATTTCTTTGTACGTCCTGACTGAGAGCTCTGAAATGTGATAACGAATGTACTTATGGTATTATTAAGATCCAACTTGACAATGTCTTCTTCACAATATTACTACAAAAACAATACAATATTTAAAAATAGAATTGACAAAAGAAACAAAATATATGACATGCTAAGCCATTGGTCTAGAAATGCCTTTGAAAGAAATGGGACAAGTGGGCTTATGGCTGAGGTGGTAATTTGATTTGAGTTGATTTTACTCACATCCACAACAAAGGTGATCTCTGGGTTTTTGGTAGGATATTTTTGATTTTGCCCAGACTGCTCTGTACAAAAAAAAAAAAAGCTAAGGGAAAATCTTAAATGTGCACAGAGTGCTGTGATATGCACACAGAAATCCTTTTTATCGTCCGACTCTTGATGGGGCAAGGTACCGATCAACCAACTTGGACCAAGGCTTGGGTTTTAGTTTTACCCGAAAAATGTTCAGCCTGTCACTGTCCCTCCTGGTTGAGAGGCTGACACTTTGTCTCTCGACCGCCGTATGTCCCCAGGCAACTAGTAGTTTAAGGGTTTTTTGTTTTTTTTAGATTTATGATGCAAACAATAAGAATGGTTATATTATGTAAGACTAATAACAATAATAAGAATTCTAATAATGCATAATTAATATCTAACTACCGCATATGCATGACGTTTGCTGCAAATGAACTGCCTCAATCACTTGTGCGGTCATACATATAAATTCTTCAGCTTTAGTGGGTCATGCTAGGGTATGTACATTGGCATTCTTCGTTTTGTGTGGATGGGTTTACGGGCGCTGCTGGAGGTAGGTCCTACTTCTTTCCTTTCACTGTTTCATATATCTTTCATCTTGCTGTTTTGTCTGAATTCACCCTGAGATCACTGGCACCGCATACAGTGGATTGGGATGGATTGGGAGGGGGAGTGTGCGTGTGTTCCAATGAAAAAATCTTTTTGTTGGACATCTTTGAGCAAAGTTGTTTTGCTTCGCTTTCATTTCCTCCTCCAATACACAGAATACACAAAAATATACCAAAAAAGAAGAAAAAAAATCTCAGAACATATACACGACATGTCGTTCTCCTTGACATTTACAATTACATGGTAGTCCAGAGGTAAGTGTCGGTCTCTCAAACCAGAAGGTCTCTTGGTATTAGAGCCCCAGCATGTTAAAAGTATTCTGGGTTAAAAACCTATCAACTGGTCCAGGAAGGTGACGAACGATAAAAATGAGGTCCCATGTGCAGATCACAACACTGTGCACGTTAAAGATCTCTTGGCTGTATTCAAGGCAGTCCGGGCAAAATTAAAGATCCTACCAAAAAAAAGATTTAGTTGAGAATGAAGGTAAAAATCAAAGTCAAGGCAAACCAAACCGTTTGAATAGTCCACACTATATATCCACTTCAGATCTCAGTGTGAATTAAGAGGAAACAGCAAGATGAAAAACATGTGTTTCAGTGAAAGAAGAACAACCTACCACTAACAAGTTTGCATGCCATTGCCATCCATCCACATTTTCAAAACGGTTCTGTGGAGTCAACGTGAAACAATAAAAATGACTCACGATTTTAAAAAATATGCTATTAATATACTGAGGGCAAATGGTGTCTCAGTATTATGTAATAAAACATTATAATTTTACAGTCACGTCTCAATTGTACGGACTTCGAGTTCGATAACCTGGATGTCTTGATAATCTGAAAAGATGATCTGGGGAGGGATTTTTTCTTCGTTATCTGTACCCGATAATCCAAAAATTTGGGATTACGGATCGAACACCTAGGCTTAAAACAAGTAGCCACACAATATACCAAGTTTATGTTTTGATATACCAAACACACAATTGTTTGAGATAGTCTTAACAGTCAACTGACACGAACAAAGCCACTCAACTCGACTTTCTTAACCACTTTCAAGCATGCAATTTAGCAATTTTCTGTCTCTGTCTGTCTGTCTCTTCTCTCTCACTCTCTCTCTTCTTCTTATTGTGCGCAAGCAAAATCTTGAGGCACAAGTCAAAAAGAGAGATAGCAAAAGAGAGAAAAAGGAAGAGGGAGGGAGGGGGGAGGAGGGAAGGCCAGTTAGGTACCCATGTACATGTACTAACAGCCAGTTAGGCACCCATGTACATGTACTAACAGCCAGTTAGGCACCCATGTACATGTACTAACAGCCAGTTAGGCACCCATGTACATGTACTAACAGCCAGTTAGGCACCCATGTACATCTACTTACAGCCAGTTAGGTACCCATGTACATGTACTAACAGCCAGTTAGGCACCCATGTACATGTATTAACAGCCAGTTAGACGTCCATGTACATGTACTAACAGCTAATCAAGCACCCACATACATATACAGTCAGTTAGGCACCCATATACATGTACTAACAGTCAGCTAGGCGCCCATGTAGAAACAGCCCGATAGGCACCCATGTACATGTACTAACAGCTAGTTCAGCACCCATGTACATGTACGAACAGCCAGTTAGACGGCCATGTACATGTATTAACAGCCAGTTAGGCACCCATGTATATGTACTAACAGCCAGTTAGGCACCCATGTACATGTACTAACAGCCAGTTGGGCACCTATATCCATGTACTAACAGCCAGTTAGACGCCCATGTACATATACTAAAACTAAAAGCAAGTTAGGTGCCCATGTGCATGTATTAACAGCCAGTTAGGCACCCATATATATGTAGTAACAGCCAGTTAGGCACCCATGTACATGCATTAACAGCCAGTTAGGCACCCATGTACATGTATTAACAGCCAGTTAGCGCTGATGTACATGTGCTAACAGCCAGTTAGGCGCCCATGTACACTCTAACAAGATCTTTCTCTGCCTCTGGCTGGGTTTTCATTCACGCAAAAAAAAAGTAGCACCTGTCAAATAACAGATGTGGAACGGTGAACCAGCCAGAAATTGAACCGGTGTCATTGTGATTACAAACTCACAACACTACCAACGGCATGTAGCAAAATCACTCTACAGATAAACTCACCTTTGGCTTTGGGGTGGATACTTTGTCTTTTGGTGGTTTTTTACTGCTGGTCTTTCTATGCCTTGATTTTTTGTTCTGTTAATTAAGTTAAAGTGAGAAAGAACACACTATTAAAATGCACGAATTGTAACTCTTCTTATTTCTGTACATTATTACATTGTGCAAGATAGAGGATGCGGTACAAGAATGGATTTCTTTTAAATAAAATCACACCATAGACAAAGTCTGATGACTTTGTTATTTCACGAGAACTTTCTTTTTAACAATAATAACAATGTGAACAACTTAATCTGTATAATTTCAGAGAATCTCAAAACTAGCTGCCAAATGAATTGATATAACATTGTTATGTTAATGTTTTGATGAAGACATGAATAAATATGTCAAATTTTCTATTTGTGTATTTTTGCATTTAATTCAACAGATAGTCACTCCGTGTAAATACATGTATGATAAAAATATCAGTTAGTTGAAAAACATCCATCCATGTATACTTGTATTTCAAAACATTTTTTAAAGTTTTCATTGGCACACATTTATCATTGGTAGCGATGTTCCACTGTGGACCCAAAATATAGATGCAGCATGGATTAATTATTAAGTTAAAAAATGAGATGAGAAAGACAACAGACAAGATAATGTAAGTAAATTTTACAACACGTTCCCTCAGATGCCATTTAAATTAAGTTAATAAAGTTCCCTCAAGGCCATTCGGCCCCATAGAGCCACAGTTTATCCCTGTTTCTATAGCGTGATGTTGAACAGGTGATAATATAACCCCTGGACATGACGCTAGTCCAATGCAGGTTTTTTTACTCCCAAATTCGTGCTTGTACCCATTTTGCACCTGGGTCGAGTAGAGAAAATGCATGTTTTAAAAGTCTTTCCCAAGGAACACAACATTGGGCCTGGCTTTGCCAGGATACAAACTCAAGACCTCATGATCCCGTCCGCCAGCCCAACCACTAGGCCACCGACGCCACCATCTAAGTCTAAGTTAATGCTTTACCATAAATCATTTTATCTTTCATTTTCACATTCATAATTTTTCAGTTTTTCAATTCACAAACACAAATCTCCGCCAAATTGCACGAATGTCATAATGCACATTTTCTTCATTGACCAAATTTTACAATGCGAATTACCCCTTCAAAATGCAACAACGGCTGGCTTATCTTCACCAAAATGCAACAAGTTTTTGTAAGTCTCTTCAATTTGTTGCATTTAAAGAATCAAGTCTTGTGAATAATTAACGTAATAACCTTTTCTCGCCTCGTTCAGTGACACAATCTGTCCAGCTGGTGTGTGTGTGTGTGTGTGTGTGTGTGTGTATGAGCGCTTTTATGTTCTACACTAAATAGTCAACCATTTGACAGAATCATGCGTAGACGGGTTTCGAAAGCAGAAAATACAATGTCTTTCAGTTGATGAGGTCCTAAATGTTTTATTTGTAGCTTATGTTCATGCTTCAAACTTTTGAAGTTGAAAAAAAAAATCTTCCTCCTTCACCAATAAATTAATAAACACATTAATTACAGTAATAATTATGAGCACCCAGATTTATAAATTATTTTAAATTTAAAATACAACTTAAAAACTTCTAATTTTAATTGATATTAGTATATAAATAGATTTTAATTCATAAAATGTTAATATACATGAGCAATGCTTAAAGATAAGGCTTAAAATTGTAAGACAAACGAATAAAATACATGTTTTGCCAGTTTTCATTGCCGCATGCCAATGCGCCAAAAGTGGGACACGGATGCAAGGTTTTCCTAACCGTTCTCACCCACCTAGTCTTTCACGCCTTCACTTTGACCTACATTGGGTTACATAATGTAATGAAGGTGATCAGCCAAGGCCTAGGAACTCTCAGGTAGTCCCAGGCCAAGGCCGTCTCTAATAGAGACGGCCTTGGATCAGCTCTTGAGGACACAAACGCAAAATGTCCCCCTCTAAAACTAGATTCACTCCCAGTCCCACCGCTTGGCGTGTCCCGTAGTCTGTCCCGTCGCATCACGTGATACCGCTCACAGGCTTTGTCTAACCACTACTACTAGATCTATCTACGAGAACTAGACCTGAAAGTTTTCAGGGCCTTCAATAAATTTGTATTATTTTCATTTTAGAGTTATATGAAGATGTATTTAACATTGGTGATTAAATTGTTGATCTGTCAGGAGGACACTGTCCTGTGCCTGTATGTTTGTATGGTAAATCAGCCCCTGCCTAAACGACGATATGTGCTAATTACAAGATGGCCCAATATACTGCACACACACACAAATTGCAGGAACCAATCCTCCACACCCTATAATAAAATCTTAACCAACTTTTCTCAACTAGTCTTGGCTGTCTCGGCTCTGGTCACTCTTACCCTCCCCTTCCTTGATAGGTCAGCCAGATAGTCAGTCCGATCGTATCTCTCTCTCTCTCTCTCTCTCTCTCTCTCTCTCTCTCTCTCTCTCTCTCCAGTCACGGTGATAAAATCTGAGATAGGTCTTGTGACACTTTTACCCATGGAGATCGTACTCTGTATGACGTGCGCGTCAACAATAAAAAACATCATTGTTGTCAAACGTCTTCACCATCACCACCCCTTCCTGAAGTCTTAGAGTCCGAGAAGAATGTAACAGATCTATGATAAGACCTACTGGGCCTTGTCCTCAAACCAACAAATAACAAACAAACGCCAAACAATAACAAAAAACAAAAAAAAAATAGAGTTAACATGTATTTTCAAACAAGAACGGCGAGGCAAATACATAGTAATGGATCATGGCCTTTGGAGTTTGACCCCCCCCAAAAAAAAAATGCAAAGATTTTTTTGTCACCTGTGGACCGTGCATTTTGGCAGAGACTACTGTACTTATATACAAAGTCATAGACTTGACAAAAGAGTTACCCATAGACACATGCATGCAAAATTGTTTGCCTGTGAAAATAATCTCTCAAACATGCATTACATGCACTAAATGGTTATGAAATTTCCATTGTTATTGATAACATCTATAAGTATAAGACAATAAAAAAAAAAGCTAACATCTAAAATAATAAAAATAAAAGAAATCGAAAGTCGTCTTTGATAGATTTAAAAGGAAACTTCGTACTCCTAAGATAAGGTTTCAGTTAATGTTCAGTCTTTCAACCAAAAGGTTGTGGGTTCGTGCCTCAACAGGTTGAACAATTTTTTTTGGAGTTTTTTTGTTAAAGGCCGTCAGTTTCTGATTTGATTTGATTCGATTTTATCCACCTCCGCAACTATGCTGATCTCGCGAGTTTTCTTGCCCGAACTGCCCTGTAAGCAGATGTGGGATCTTTAACAGCATAACGATGGTGTCGGGCACAAACCGGCCAAGTCGAAAAACTGAATAATTCTCTTGAAAATCGGTTTTAAATCATAACATTTTGCACACATGAGATGGATGGGATGTTTTGTTCCAATGGGCTAATTTACATGAAATTAATTTAATATAACTTCTTGGACAGCCGTTTTGAGACATAAAAATTGAAACACTCAGCCATTTGTACCTTGACTGACCCATTCAGTTGAAAACTGACTTGGCTGTTTTGTGCCGATATGAAAAATGTCGGTTTGATAAAATGTTGTTTTAAACGTTTCTATAAGATAATGTCTTCTGCTATTTTTAAACGGTGTAGCTGTAGTTTCTGTTAAGATGAATAGACATTTTCTTAAAATTGGAAATTTCGGACATGCAATGATACTAATACTAAGAATACATTTTATACAGTTATCCCCTGAGAAAAAAATCAACCCAACAGTATTATTACTATTAAAATACTTTCTAGTACAATATTATAACAAAAACAGAATAAAGAAAAGAAAGATTACAAAAAAAGAAAATTTGGGATTCTGTTCAAGTGTCTATAGTATTAGTATTAGTATAAAAAGTTTTACATTTTTTATGAAATGGTATGCTCAGTTTCGATTTTAATGTTCTTTCTTTAACAATAACATATTTGATTTGATTTGATTTACCCACATCCATAACTAAGGTGATCTCAGGGTTTTTGGTAGGATTATAAATTTTGCCCAGACTGCCCTGTAAACAGCCAAGGGATCTTTTTAACATGCACATAGTGCTGTAATCTACACACAGGACATCCTTTTTATCGTCCGTCTCCAATGGGACTAGGTGTCGATTCATCTACCTGGATCATGGGGTAGAATTTACTTGAAAAAACTTGACAAAATTTGTCAACCACAGGCGGGGCTCAAACCCACCTTTTTTGGTTGAAAGGCTGACACCTTACCTCTGAACCACCGTCCCCCTCTCAACATATTCATAGGGTGCAATCTCTAATTTACAGGAAATAAAAATATTTAAGAATGCCTTTTCAATACTACAGCTGGTCACATTTGTATCAACATCCATCAGGCAGGGTCAAAAGGTAAAAAGAGAGAAGAAATTTATCTTAGAAGAAAGGCGTCTATCATCTCGGTAAGTTCAATGCAGATTCTTTACATATATACATGTATATGGTAAATTTGAAAGCAAGTTTGTTTGTTTTCTTCAATGTACATGTCTACCATAAACAGAGATCTCAGGGTAAATCAATAGGAAATAGCAAGATGAAACATAACTGAAAGTGTGATAGAAAAAGAAAACAGCATGACCTACCAGCAATGCCCGCTAACAATCCAATTTGAAGCAAACTTTGACCAGATCTATTGTCATTTTTGCATACACATGAAACAAATCAAATTACGGACTTCTATTCTTAGTAACCTTAGGTGCAGGTGAGGCACTTGTTCACTTTGCCGACATACCTTTAGGGAACTAAGGGACCGGTTCTTGTCCCGTGAACCAAATGGTACGGTTGTTGTGGTCGGCCAAATTTTTCATTCCATCTTTATAATAGCACTGCAACCAGTCATTGAATGATTGTGACCCATCATCACTGTCCTGTTAAAGCTCTGATAGGCTGTACTTTGTAGACCCTGGTGGAAAGCAAGAAAATTTATTGACACAGAATGAAAATCTAAAATACACATTTACTTTCAATTTCTTTTACTTTCTTCATCAGTTCCCCCTTTTACCTTTCGGTGTATGGATTTAATTCAAATACTGCACAATGTGGCAGTTTGCCATTGATTCTACGCCATTTTTGAAGAGCCTGAATAGATCTGTTTGCTATCAATTTCACAACTGGGTCGACAGGAGGGCCAAAAATTTGCCTGGCCTGGGAATCGAACTTGGGCCTCCTGGGTGACAGTCAGACGCTCTACCGGCTCAGCTATCTGCGCCTCATATATGTGCCTTTAGACTGTATGAAGTATGAAATATTATTTAGGTGAGGATGAATTAATAATAACATTCCATGTTTTAATTGTTTCACCCCGACAACTTACATTTTTGTTTGAAAACAAAGGGACTTTACTCTTAGCCTCATGTTCTTATCCAACTTAAAATGCTTCAACAGCCTCAGGTGAAAGACGAGGACATGAAATGAATATTGGAGCCTCGAAGGAACAAAGATAAGACAAACACAAAGGAATGAACAAAGTTTTTATATATATATATATATATATCCCCAACAGAATCAATCCGTGATTTCTTTGTCAGCATCCATTGCCTCAACATGAAAAACTATGAATATTGTCAACTATTAGTATTCCTTCAATGGCCTCAATCGTCTTTGATTGAGTAGGCCTACATAATAATATAGCATAACATGATACATCACTACAAAACTATATTTAAACTACAAGTTTATTGACCTTTCAACATTATTTTCATTAAAAGTGAAAAGTGGGCTTTTAGTCATACGCTTGCTTAAAGAAGAAAAAGGAGAAAGTTTTTTTATTTATATCTAAAAGGCATCCACTTGGAGAGGAAATTCATTTTTGACTTAGATCTGTAATTTTTAAATATTTCTTTGTCAAGAACGTGTTTCTTAAGAAGTGGAGTAATCACACATAAATCAGGCATTTTATTTACAAATGAAAATATTGGTTGAACCAATTTGGAGATACATGATTTGAGTTTGCTCAATGGTATCACACCCATCTGACAAAGTTTCCTCCGCCAAGTCTATACTTGCTTTTGTGATCTCTTGGGTGTAGACAGCGTGAGGCTGAATAGTTTTAGGACATATGTTTTGGCATTGTTGCAGGGCACAGAAATGTAAGCCTGATCTCTAGTTTTATTTTTAATTGTCTCAGTCTCATTATTGAAAAAGTTACCACATGTCGCTGCTTTAGTTCTTTATCAGAGTATTCGTATTTTCGGGTTGGCAAAAAAGACAATGGTCTTTTATGTTTAACTAGTCAATTAACAATTCATCAATAAAAAGAGCTATTTGCTTTCCCCTTAGGCTCATCGATTTTGTAGCCCATCCAATTACATTCAGTGGTATAATGGTTCTAATCGCTTCATTTTTGAGATTGGTGCATTTATCTTTCTTTGAGGACAATGAGTTTTTGTTTTTGACCAAATCGTCTCAGATGTACATATCTTGAAACACTTGAAACGGAGTTAGAAAGTGTTGAACAAGACAACATGCTATTTTGCTCAAACTGGAAATCCCTCCTTTTAAAACAGGTCATTTATTACATATAAATGTGGGCTATATCCTAAAAGTGATCTTGTTTTTTTTTGAGAGAAAAAAACCCAAGACAAAAGAAAAGAGAATTGAAGAAAGAAAAAAACAAACACAATCATCATCAGCTGTCTGCAATCAATTGGGAGCTATAACCTCAAAGACCCCATTCACCAACTTGACAGAAAGTCCCAGGTCACATTATTCAGACTTAGGACTGAGCACAACCCCATCTCCATCAACATATGTATCGCTATATGAAAGTTGGGAAATCAGAAGGGAGTGATGTGGAGCGCCCCACCAGAACACTGAACATATTCTCCAGCAGTGTCCGTTCCACACATCGAGAGAACAGCGATAAATTGTTTGCAAGGCATCTGGAAGTGGAAGAAAAGCTCTACGGCCTATGGAGGGTTTGTTTGTTTTTCATGGAAACAATCCCATTCATCAAAAAAAGAAGACGAAAGGAAAAAAAATGAAAAAAGAAAAGAAAAGAAGAAAAGAACACACATTACCAAGTCGCACAACTTCCAATGGCACAACGTGACAAAGTTGCATAATTTCTTGGCCCTTCTGGGAAAAATTATTCCACATCATTTTGAAATCTTTGGAGTCGCTTTTTACATTGTTTTCCACATTACTGTCTTTTTTGTTCTTTCTTTATTTCATGCATCAGCTCTCCTCCAACGGACAGCTCAGATTTAATGCCAGAGTGGCCTGAAGAGTTCAGAATTTATCTTCAGGCTTGTTATCTGATGGTGGGGCCCGCTTATCCTTCTTGTTTTTTTGAATGAGTATCTGTCGTTGACTGTGTGCCGATATTCTATTTAACGAAATGAAGTTGTAAAATGGTGTTCATATTGAGATCTTACATAGTAATACTAGTGTAACATAAATACACATACATACATGCATGTGTATAAATACAAAAATACATACATGTATCTGGCAGGGAAGTATGTTTTCAAAATGTCTTTCCTGATGAACACAACGTTGGATCTGACATTGCTAGGACCTCACAATCCCCAACTCCAGCACCCTGACGACTGTAATACAGTAGTCGCTGGATAATTGCATGCTGAATCACTGCACAGTTTGCATAAATGCACGTTGACAGCGGGAGACTGAATTTTTTTGGAATTTATTAATAAGTATCCATAAACGCTGGCCAGATATGCAGTACGCTCAAAAGTACAAAATTGATACAACAGTGGTGAAATAATTAATTCATCCTCGAAATATTGCAAGGGAAAAAACAGTTCCATTCAACAAGAGCTGTGAAAAATTTGACAAATTTATCAACACAGATGAACACCTTGCTACCATGAGCTCAGTGACAGTGTAATACTCGAGACAGTAACTGCATGCTTTTCTTTTCTCCGTGACAGTGTCTATTTATCCAGTGACTACTGTACTAACAAAACATAAATCATGAGCTTATATTTAGTCAACAGTAAAAAGTAACTGTTAGAATTCATGGATTCTAATGAAAGTGCTTTCAAATGAGGTCTTTTTGAAGTCTGATAGCAAAAAAGCTGTGGATTTTACTTTCTTTGTTTAGTATGAGCTTTCATAAAAAAGACACTTTAGATTGATAAATTCTAATGGAATATATTATAATTTGTTCCCAGTAGACATCAAAACTGATATTCTTCATCCCATTAATTGTTCATATAAAAGGCTTTATTTCTAATAATCGGAAAATACCTCATCATGTATGTCTTATAAATTACATTTCTAAAAATTCAATAATCAACGTACCTCAGGAATATTTCCATTTTCTTTGCTTACTTTTAACACTGAACTTGCACGTTCAAAAGGAGCAACTCTGCATCTAAGTAGCAGCAGAGAATGTGATAATATTACAATTAATGAGTTAACAGCTTAATTAAAAATGAAAATTTTAAAAATGCTAGCAGGAATTACAATGAAGTTTTTAATATTTTTATGTTCTAGAGGCGGAAACATGCATTTTGACCTGTAGGTAGAAACCGATTAAATATTCATAACTTAACATAAATTCAGTAACTTAAAATACATCAATTACAACATCAGAGGTTTTGTTGGTCAACAGTCACGCCAGACTTGAGAACATCGGTGAGCAGAGATAGTCAAACTTGAGACAGTGGGTTTATTCAAATCAATGTAGGCATATTTAAATTTTAGTTTCATTTGACCTGACTTTGTATCCTTTATGCTATCCAGTTGAGTGTGCGGATATCTATGTTACCAGGTGAAACTGGGAGATGAAGCCTGTAATATACTGAGACTGATAAAACGTCATTAAATTAGTTTGTGACTACTTCAAAATTTCTGTATTGATGTTTTGATAATTTGTACTAATTTGTTTTAAATTGAAACACGAATAAAGAGATAAATTACATAATATTTGTTGTTTTTTGTTGTTCAATCATCAATGCCAAGAAAATCCTCTATAAATAATGTCTGAATGACTGTTCTTTGTTAAGTTTGAAATATTAGTCATTTTGACAACATGGCGTGTTTGGGGTTTAGCACTTCATATATTTGACCAAGAATTTGTTTCTTCTAAATGATTCAACCATTTCAATCAATATAAAAACACCGATTTTGGGTATTTTGAAAAGCTGTTAAAAGAACTTGTGATGCAGTATGAGTATGTCTGTTCACATAAATATTTTTAAGGAGCGTTATATAATACATAATTTCTTCACTTAACATGTACCCCTAACATTTGTATAAAAGAAAGAATATTTGGTGTCAGTCCACTTGACTGTCTACCACGTTGTTTCTGTTCTACTTGACAGTCTACTACCAGACCAATCTGACAGCTGTTCAAAATTTCTACTGCAGTCTACTAGAACCACAATCCACAACACTAAAATTTTCCCCCTGTGATTATACACGCTTGTGACTGTCATTAGCCTCATTAAAACTGCTTTGGTCCTGAAAAAGATCATTGGTGTATTTGTGGACGTCGTTTGTCCAGATAGTCTTGATATCACTTAGGAAAACGATGAACATGTCGGCTGTCCTTCCTCAAAATCAAGTGAATGAAACATTTCCCTGTGGGTCTGATCAATTAAAATAAAGCATTTAATTATAAGGCATCAACCCACCCGACACATAATTGTAATCATTACTGCCTTTAATCTACCCTCCCACTATCCAACTGGTCATTCACTGTCGAAAATGCCTCTGATCTAAATGCACCCAGACGACGTCCCATCGGGTTACGTCTGGTCCCATCTGATCACTGTCTAATTCTAATAGACAGATTGACAAGCACCGGTAGATGGTGGCCAATCTGGCAGGATTTACAGTGGAATGGATTATCGTGGTAGACCATCAGGTGGACTGCCACCAATTATGCTTTTCAAAAAAGTTTCTACAAAGAGGAAAGAAAGTCTTTAAAACCGTGGGAAACGATGAAAATGACTTTTGCCCGCCCATATGTGTCATGACCGACAAAGTGTGAAGCATGACAATTGATCCAATACTTGAACTATCATTTCACATTTGGATTAGATGAGGACATTGATACTAAATTAGTATGCAGTTTTATACTAAGTTATACACAGAATTTTTCTTCTTCAAAAGTTGAGACTTTCATTCAGTTTTAAGTTTCACTACCACCTTTTCTCATACCATTCTGTTTAGAAATGATATTGAATCCTCTGATCCACTTACTACTGAAACTGGGGTAAGTTCCAGCTCTATCAGCCTCTGTGTCTAGCAGGAAAATACTTAAAAGAAAATTATTCCATAGCAAACCATCATTACCTGAACAAGATTTCTGCTCTCAGATAATTTCCTATTCCACTGAAATATTTTTTCCCCCAGCATCACCTCACAAATTGGTCGGTTGAATGCCCGATGGTCCAGGTTATCTGCAACATTTTTTCTATTGAGTAAGTACAATAAAATAAATATTTATAGGCTTAAAAGGGCACTGTAATTATAATAAGAAACGAACATACAATGATATATATATATAGCATTAGGTACACGATCATACTATGTGATATAAAATGACTTCTTATAGGTAAATGAATTCAGAGACAATCACCTGGAAAATAATTTTAAATTGGTTTTAAAACTTTATCGATGAAAACTTAGAGATGCAAGAACAACGTATGTTAATGTTATTCAATTGTTGTTGTTGACAACTTCACGCTGATCATTCTTTAAAATGAGCTTTTTGCTATTCTATGAAATAATTATTTTTAAATGTATTTATAAACAAAAAAGTTGCGATTATAATCATTATGATCATGCTTCTTTATTAATGAAATGCTCTAACAAAACAAAACAAGTCAACAAAACAATAAAATAGATCAAAGATATATATATAATATAATAGAATCTACCTTTAAATAGGGTTGGTATAGAAACATCTTTAAGAGGCAATACTGGCACATGATAATAGGCCCGTAACATTACATACATTTAAATACATTGTGGCTTTGACAGGAACGGCCTTTTCTCATCTCTGGAAATAATATTTCCAGCGTTGATTCCCCTTGAGTACGTAATGTGTAAGCCTCGATTATATCTCCCAAAAAAAGATTTAAGATCTAGATCTAGAACTAGTTAATAGGTTAGAAAGTATGTCGATGAACTTCAGATCTATCAAGATTAGAAGTTCAATATCGATGATTAAAACACCACAAAACGAGAAGATGTAGATCTAGATTATTTATCTTACAGATAAGCCAGTGAATGTCAGAAACACTAGATCTGAGTCTAAAATGTCTAGATATCTAGATATAGATCTAGATCTATATAGAATCTAGATCTAGATTCTATATCTTGTCTTTGCAATCGACTCACACGAATCCATCGTATTCCTGTATGACACACGGTCCTCGCTCTTTTGACCAGTCTGTGTCCTGAAACCATCGTCCAAATCTCCTGTAGTCTACAAAGCTTAAAGCCATAGAGTCCATTTCATCGCCAGCCTTTGTTTTTGTAAAGAATGTCAAGTGCGAGTGTTTTTTAGCAACTCGTTTGCACGTGTAAATTCGAACTTTCCACTCATGCCAAATGTAAACAAAACAGAAACCGAACATGTTTCTGGTTTGGTTAATTCGCATGTTGTGGGTTTCTTTTCCTTATCCAGACATAGATCTAGATCTGTACTTTTTGTATCACTAAGTGCATGAAGATGAACCATCAACTCCTTTCCTCTAGATTCCGCAGAAATCGTGTACGATGGTTCGTCCCAGTTTATCTCCGTACACTTATGAATGGGGTTTCGAGCGACCTTTCCACTGAAAATGAGGTCACGGCATATTCTGTTTATAAACAATGATGACAAATGAAGTTCGGGTCCCTCCGGCATAATTGTTTGTCCAAATGTTAGACTGACGGATAGTCCTTATGATTCAAGATGATACTTGCTTTGTGCGGCTTCTCTTCCAATTTGGTTTCGTTGCTCGTGATTGTGGCACGTTGACTTATGTTCACAGCTTCCCAAGCCTTGGCCTTGAAATTAGCGAGTTTGTCGGTCACTGGATTATTGGCGGGAACGAGTCAAATATGTTACGAAACATCCAACTTTCAATAGGAATGTTATTTATGTTTAGCTGTTAGGAGAGGAACGAATTTTCCCAATTCACATAGATTTAGACCTACAATCTGTGTAAAGTGTAAACACTAATAATAATAATAAAATCCTTACATGTATTCATACTAAATCGTTTATAAACTTCTACTTCATGTACTACTACTACTACTACTACAATGTTTTACTACAACTATGTACTACTACTACTACTACTACTACTACTACTACTACTACTACTACTACTACTACTACTACTACTACTACTACTACTACTGCTGCTACTACTACTGCTGCTACTCTGCTCTAAAACTCTACTACTACTACTACTATAGTACTAATACTAATATTACTATTACTACTGCTATTCTCTACTACTACTACTACTACTACTACTACTACTATTACTAATACTACTATTACTAATTCTATTACTACTACTACTACTACTACTACTACTACTACTACTACTACTACTTACTACTTCTACTACTGCTACACTACTACTATTACTACTTCTACTACTACTACTGCTGCTACTATTTCTTCTATTGCTAGTACTATGTAATTCCAACAAAGCTCATAGCACCATTGCCGCTTGGGTATTTCAGAGTGCACAATGTCAATAAAAATTAAAATAATATTATATTATACCGTACAGGGTGTCTAAAAAAAGTAAACCCAAAAAAAAATGCTGTAGCGTTTTAAGATATCGTTCAAATTAAACGAAATTTGGCAACATTCAACCACATTGTAGATCTATGTAAAACTGAGTACAATGTTGAATTTATGACATAGCGAAAAATCGAACGTTTGGAAATTGACGTGATGAGCGAAGCCGATCAAAGCACCAAATGTCCAAACACGAACTGAACTCACAAGAAAAATACGTTTCTGTGGGAAAATCAATCATGTGAAAATTTTTTAAACAAACTGTAATTTAAGTCAAGCAAGTGTCAGGTCATTTATGAAACTAAAACTTCATTGCCTTGAATTTACGTTTATATTGAGATAATTAAAAAAAACAAACATTTGAAAACATCCCAATAATAAAATATGCAGATGATACATCTATCCAAGCTCTTATCAGGTCAGAAGTAAACCTAATCAATTATGCTCAAGAAATCAAAAGGTTTGTAAAATGGTGTGATACCAATTATTTACAACTTAATGTTAACAAAACAAAATAACGATTTTTGATTTTAGGAAGACAAATAACATCCATAATGATATTGTTATAAAAGATGAAACAGTTGAGAAAGTTAATGAATATAAATATCTTGGCATAATTTTTGATGAGAAGCTAGAATGGCTAAAAACAATCAAATAAAGTTTTAAAGAACGTGAACAAAAGAATGTACTTTATGAGGAAGCTTTATAAGTTTCAAATTGATAACACTCTAATAAAACTTTTCCATCAAGCTTGCATAAAGAGTATTATTATTATTAGTATAACTGCATGGGGAGGAAATACAAGAGATAAAGAAAAGAAGAAATGTAATAGGACACTGAAACACATAGAGAAACTCATAAATGATGTAGAGCCGGAGAACTTTGAAGATCTGTATGAGATTCAATGCAAGATCAAACTCAGGAGTATACTTAAAGACAACACCCACCCTCTTTTCTCCATACCCAAAAACAAGTAGTAGAAGTGGTCGACTTTTACATTTAAAATCCCGCACTGAGAGATATTTTAGATCTTTTCTTCTAAGCGCCATACGAAAGTTTGACCATACCTTACTTTGAAAGCACAATGGCGTTTTCTTCACAATGTTTAAGAAATGTTAATGGTGAATGAATGATTCATGATAAGTTATTGAATGTATACATTGATGTATTCTTTTATATTTCAAACGGAAATTGTGATAACACAAGTATAATTTCCTTTTTTAAAGCATCAATAAAGATGATTGAATTGAATTGAATTGAATATTAATGTGCTTGTAGTGTTTCCCGTCATTATTCAAGCTTGGTTTCCGGTCATATCTTTTACATTTACATGATGGCTGTCTCCATTGCATTCTTAGCTGTGGTACAGTTTCTGGTTTTTCGTCATAGTCATACACGGTGGACTTGAGATAACTCCAGAGAAAGAAATCTAGAGGATTCAAATCTGGAGAATGCAGGGATCATTCAATCGTGACACGTCGGCTGATCAAACGATTATTGACCTGGACACCTCTTTCTTTCACCATTAGCCATTGCATGGTCTGGTTAGCTGTGTGGGGATTTGCACCCTCCTGTATGAACCATTGATGAGCTACTGGGATGTACATTCCGGTGTCATCGAAGTTCCTAGCGACGATTTGCGATCATCGTCCTTTTAGTTGTAGTGGTGGCATTGCTTGATGTGATGCAACAAAATTTTAAAAAATCGAAACATCGGTGTGCAATAAAAAATGCGCATAACTCATGAACTGGCTCTCGAACTTTTACATGATATTTTGTTACAATATATCTAGTACCATCAACAATTTTAGAAACAAATATTCAATCGTTTATAAACAGGAAGTAGTTGTATGGGTAGGCTTTTCTGTTTTTTGTTGAGATACCAGGCAGATGTACTTGGCTTGTTTGTAGATTTCCAAAACTTAGTACACGAAAATAATAAGGTTAATGCTAAGGCTACAAAACCCTTTTTCTTATATTTATTTTTTCCTTTCTTTCTTTCTTTCTTTCCTTCTTTCTTTCTTATTTTCTTTCTTTCTTTCTTTCTTTCTTTCATTCTTTCTTTCTTTCTCTTTCTTTCGTTCTTTCTTTCTTTCTTTCTTTCTTTCTTTATAAGTTTCCATTCTTTCTTTTGGTGTATGGGTTGAGATGCCCGAAAGATCTTTCTTCAGGCTACCCAGTCCTGACATTTAGTTGTTGCTGTCTGTGAAGGTTAAGTTTACTTGTTTTAGTGCCGCTTTTATATTTTCTTTCCCCTTTCTCCGAGGTCTGCGTTTTTGGGTCTTTAACCTTGAATTAGTATTCATTCTGTTTACATGTCCAAACCAGTGTAGTGTTTATGTCATTTGTTGCTTTGAACTTGTTCCAACTTCTCTCTGCCCAGTTTAAGCTTTTGTGTTTAGGTTCCCCCTAGTCACTAGCATTGTTTCTGTTTTCTTTGCATTTACTTTCATTCCTCTTTTATTTAGCACATTATTCAGCATGTTGATATCATACTGAAGGAGACTTTTTGAATTTTCCAATAGAGCTAAAACATTAGCCAATTTTAATGAAAGCAGTGATAGATTTACCGGTCTGGGTTTCCACATACCTACATACATTTTCTTCTTTTTTGATGATGCCGTTGCAATGATTACATCTTATTGTTGTCTTTATTATTTTTATCATGATGATAATCATTGTTAATTTTCAATTAGTAGAAAAATTATGTAAATAAATTATGTTGTACCCATTTTGTGACGTCATATGATATGACCAGAACAGAACCATAAGAATGAAACCTGCAATAAATTATGGACATTGTTTCAATCTCATAATAATGGTTGTATTTACATATTGTTTCCGTTTCTTATTTATTCACTTTAACACCTTGAATAATTTCATTTATGGTTGTATTAAAATCATACCCCCCCCCCCCCCCCATGATCGAATTTAACCTATAGAAATTCTCCGGCGAGGCAGGGCATAATATTGCAAATGTTTATAAATACAAGTATAAGTCATATTATGTAACGTTCTATTTTTTCCTTCAAGCAAAGTTTTGGAAACAAGACGATACTTTTATTCTACGTGATGGTGGTATTCATCGAGGAGGAGGTGGCCACCCAAAAGCAATCGTTATCCTCTATGGTTATTGACCACACTTGACTGTGCACCGTACTTAAAACACGGTACATGCTTATAATGAAGTATTCGATGCTGTAACCAAGCCAGCTAATTGTGTGAACGTTGTAAACACACGTCAGCTGTCCTCTCCTAAGTTTACCCAGCCGCTCAGATTGGGCTGTTGGCAGTTTAAAAGACGGAGAGACAGACCGCGATGCGAAATATGCCTTTCTGGATGTATACTATATGGACTGCTCACGACGAGTGGATAACATAATACATATTTTTAAGTACGTAGGCTATGTCATTGACATGGCACGTTTTCTATTCCTTTCGATGTTATCTTCGTGATGTGCCTGAGTTCCAGAGACTTCCATTGTGTGCTTTGTTGGGGTCATCTCTCTCTCTCTCTCTCTCTCTCTCTCTCTCTCTCTCTCTCTCTCTCTCTCTTGTGCTTTGTTGGGGTCATCTCTCATCTCTCTCTCTCTCTCTCTCTCTCTCTCTCTCTCTCTCTCTCTCTCTCTCTCTCTCTCTCTCTCTCTGTCATTCACCCACTCTGTGTCTCTCGTTAACCTCCACAGAATGAGATGACACTCCCGGGTATTCGGTTATGTAATGTTTTACTTCAGAAACGTTATGATATGAATAACATTAATAGGTCAAAAATGAATTGATCTCACTTAAATCTTTAAAAAAATCATATTTCTTTCTTTCCTTCTGTCTTCCTTCTTTGCTTTCTTTTTGGTTTTTTTCTTTCTTTCCTTTTGTCTCTCTTTCTTTCTTTCTTTCATTCTTTCTTTCTTTCTTTCTTTCTTTCTTTCTTTCTTTCTTTCTATTCTGTTTTCTTTCTTCTATTCCTTTCTGGTTTTTCTTTTTTTCTTCTTTCTTTTTTTTCCTTTCTTTCTTTTTGTTTCTTTCTCTCTCTCTTCTCTTTCTCTCTCTCTCTCTCTCTCTCTCTCTCTCTCTCTCTCTCTCTCTCTCTCTCTCTCTCTCTCTCTCTCTCTCTCTCTCTCTCTCTCTCTCTCTCTCTCTCTCTCTCTCTCTCTCTCTCTCTCTCTCTCTCTCTTTGTTTCTTCAATTCAGATGACATTTGTCTTGGCTAACGGGGCATGGAACATGAATTCTCATGAAAGTAATGTAGATAACTTGGCATTTGACTTACTTAGAAATAATACTATTTACGTCATTGTCAATGTTATCGCTTACGTGGCATAATGTGCATTTACTCTCATGACATTATTTTTAACATGTTCTGAATTGGTGGTTTAGTTTTGTTTGTAAATACATTTGTTAGTTTGTTTGGGAGGATATGCTCGTGGACAGGTATGGTGGTGTTGGTGGTGGCATGTTTTTGAATAGGATTGGGGAGGGGAGGGGAGGTATAGGAGCAAGGTAGTGGGCTTGAAGGGTAATGCTTTGCAGTATCACAAAGGCTTTTGAGACAGCGTCTCGAGAGGGCCTTTGAGAAAACATGGCACATTGATATGCCATATGAATAAATATGATTGAAAGCTCCGTATTTTCATGGCGACGCGATGAGCGCGGACGAGGAGGTCGCGGGTTCGATTGTGTTAGTGTCCAAATAATTTGCTTCCAGTCTAATCCTTTGAATTTGTCTCGTCTGTGTTTCCCACGGGGCTTCAGTGTGATCTCATGCCATTGTCCATCACTATTGGATATTATAACACAGCGGATATAATAACTCTTGATCACCGGTGTTCTTATACCGGTAAGCGGTTTGCAGTGTACTGTGATGTTATGCAAATTGTAAATGATGTATCATTGTTAGTTATCGTATAATCGTCACCAGCATTCGATGGATCTAGAAATACCCGCTGGACTTGGTCCTCTGCTGAGAGACTTTACTGTCGCTGTCTTATCGAAACAGCCAAAAAATCTGGTTGAATTCGCTGTTGAACATTTCCGTGAACTTCAGGGACAACCGACAGTGGAAAAGGATGAAATTAAGGTTAGTAACCTGTGTTTTGTTTTGATTTTTTTTTTATTTGTTTGATTTGTTACTTTGGTCGCCAGTTTTTAATTATATAATGGTGTGTGTGTGTGTGTGTGTGTGTGTGTGTGTGTGTGTGTGTGTGTGGGGTAAAGCAAGTCGATGCGATGGGTGTATTGCAAAGAAATCCTAGTAGTACCTTCTTGGTGTATTGCAATATTTTACAGGTGGTTCCTGGCATAAAAAAACAAAAAAACAAAACACAAGCAGAACACGCCTCTGATCATCACCATCATTATCATTCGACATCACAATCTTCATTACCACCATCAGCAATATATTGATATTTTCATCACCACTCTATAGCAGGCTACTCAAGCAGACACGCCAAGCAATGGCACAGTCGTGTCCAAATCGAAGGTACCCATGTACATTATCGTGGATGACGACGAGGCTGGGGAGCCGGACAAAGATACTTTCAAGCCTAAAAACCCTACTGCCAAGGGCAAATACGCCAGGCGTGGATCTGTTTCTGCCGAGAGGTGAGGAAATCAGGAATCGTTGAAATGATACGACTTATTAATTCAATAATATTTACACATTACATCGTACAACAGGAACGTTTTTTTCAGAGTTAACTTCACATTGTGTTTTTAAAAAATAAGTACGCCACGCTTTTTCAGACAGTACTTGCCAATGTGATTTAAAAATCATAATAACTTTTAGTATCAAAACACAGCAAGGCAAAGCAAACACGCGCCACGCTTCTAAAAAGTAAACAAAGAAATCCAAATCAAGACCAAATTCCCAGCAACTGCCCTTCCCCTTCAAAAAAAAGGAAAAAATCAACTTTCTGAATCCCCCCCCCCCCCCCCCCCCCACAAAAAAACAAAAAACAAAAAAAACAAAACAAAAACAAAAACAAAGCAAAAACAAAACAACACAAGGAAACAACAAAAAACAACAAGAAAACCCTACAAACAACCCCACAACAACAACAACAACAACAAACAACCCCAATAATCCCCCTAAAGCCGAAGAAGAAAACCTCCTAAAACGAAAGTATCGCGAGTAACAACAAGGAATATAACGTGAAAAGAACATGATAACAAAACAGAAAAAAACAACCCCAAACAAATTAATAACAACAAAAGAGAGGCAAAACAAACAAGAAATTGAAATAAAGATCACGGTTTGTTGTGTGCGTATGCTGAGGAAATGTGTGTGTGTGTGTGTGTGTGTGATGGTGTGTGCGTGAGGAGGGGGAGGTGGGGGAGGGGTGGAGTAGAAGGAAAACATTTAGATATCACACTTTTTATGTCGATACTGTAAGGAGGGAGGTAGAAGACATACACTCTTTAATCCATCTTTTATGTATACGTTAAAAGAGGGAGGGATAGAGGGAAAACATTCATAGATCACTATTTATTAATGAGTCAGTACGTTAAGGAAGGAACTATTAAGAAAAACAACATTCAGTTATCACTGTTTTATGTATGGGCACGTTGAGGAGGGAGAAATAGAGGGAAATCATTCAAATGTGACGATTTTATGTGTGGGTATGTTGAGCAGGGAGAAATAAAGAGAAATCATTCAAATATGACAATTTTGTGTGGGGGTATGTTGAGGAGGGAGAAATAGAGTGATCAAATATTCTGTGATCACAATTTTAAGTGCAGGTATATGCAAGTATATAGGAGGGAAAATAATAATAATAATAAAAATAATAGAAATAATAGTAATAATAATAATAATAATAATAATAGTAATGATAATAATAATAATAATAATAATAACAACAATAATAATAATAATAACAATAATAATAATCATCATCATAATAATAATTATGATAATAATAATAATAATAATAATAATAATAATAGTACTACTACTACTACTACTACTACTACTACTACTACTACTACTACTACTACTACTACTACTACTACTACTACTACTACTACTACTACTACTACTACTACTACTACTACTACTACTACTACTACTACTACTACTACTACTACTACTACTACTACTACTACTACTACTACTACTACTACTACTACTACTACTACTACTACTACTACTACTACTACTACTACTACTACTACTACTACTACTACTACTACTACTACTACTACTACTACTACTACTAATAATAATAATAATAATAAGACACATTTGTATAGTGCTATAATCCCCGTAGGTGCACATGGCGCTTCATAATAATGGGACAATACATTCAACACGATATTATCCAAAATTAAAGCTGTAAAAGATAATTTAACGTAAAGCAATTCTGAAGAGTTCGGTTATGAGTGTTTGCCTATCCGGTAAACGGGGCGTCGGTGGCCGATTGGTCAGGTTGCCAGACTGAGGATCATGAGATCCTGGGTTCGAATCCTGACAATGCCAGGGCTGACGTTCTGTTCCTTTAACAGGCATTTTTCACACTCGACCCAGGCGCAAAATAGGTACAAGCACTAGCTTTGGAGTAAAAATCTGCGTCAGAGTAACGTACTGTCCAGGAGGTGATTATTATCACATGTTCTGCTTCACGCTATAGAAACCGGGATAAACTCCGGTTCTTTAGGCCATAATAGCCTTGAAAGAACTTTACTTTATCCGGTAAATGTAGAAAATTCAGGGCATCCTCAAGCTTTGACTGACAGAGAATTCCAAATAAGAGGGGTGAAATAGAGAATAATAATAATAATAATAATAATAATAATAATAATAATAATAATAATAATAATAATAATAATAATAACAATAATAAAAATAATAATAATAATAATAATAAAAAATAATAATAATAATAATAATAATAATAATAATAATAATAATAATAATAATAATAATAATAATAATAATAATAATAATAATAGAGAATTTTGTCTCGGATAGATTTTGTTTCAAGACGATAAAATTTGAGGATCACAGATTGCGAGACGGAAAGTAAGAATTCAAGAGGGACGTAAGGTAAACTAATGCCAAGTTGTGTAAACATTTGAAAACAAGATATGATATCTTGTACTCAATTCTCTCCACAGGCAACACATGAAGGTTTTCCAAAAACGGTGGTGTTGTGGTTCGAAAGCTTTGTTTTAGTGGTGACACGGGGCGCTTTAATTTGGATCTCGTGAAGTCTTTGGGTTGTGGGTTTAGGTTGGCCACGGAGAAGGGAATTGCAGTAGTTGAGTTGGCTGGTGATGAGGGCATGAGCACTAGTTTGGTACAGTGTTCATAATGCAGTAAATGTCTAACATACGACGTGTTTCTCAGGTTGAGATGAGATGTCTGGCAGACTTTTGTTATATGGTTTTGCATAGTCAGGAATTCATCAACATAGAAGGCAAGATTTTCTTAGGTTAAGATGAGACATCTGACAGACTTTTGATATTTGTTTTTTTCATAATCAGGAATTCATCAACAAAGAAGCCAAGATTTTCTCAGGTTAACATGAGACATCTAACAGACTTTTGATATTTGTTTTTTTTCATAATCAGGAATTCATCACCATAGAAGCCAAGATTTCTTACAACCATGTTACGCTCTATGATAAAATCGTTAAAACGCAATGAGTTCAAAAGAACATGAGATCTTTTCTTTCTAAAAACAATCAGTTCAAATTAATCCTTGTGTCTTTGTATGGATGAATAAAGGAACACACAAACAGCGACCTGTCATGCACATTGCACATTGCACAACAAAAAATAGAGATACATGTATTATAAAGCGGATGACAAACGATTATGTTTGACGTAACGTTTAAGAATAATTACCCTTCGGGGATGACTAAAAGTTTTTAAAAATTGAAATGACATGAATTGAATTAAGAGAGATATGGCTCCGATTATCTTCAATTCTTCATCACCGTTTTTAAACCTTCTCGACCTCTTCGTTCGTCCCATAAAGTACAATTTCAAGGAAACATGTTCAAATCCTCGTTTTCCGCCCGCTTTTTTCAATTTTCCGCTCCCCACATTTGGAACTTTCTTTCTCAGGAAACAAGAGCTAGTCCCAGTCTTTCGGCCTTCAAAACTAAATTGAAAACTGAACTTTTTAATATAGCCAACTAGTGAATTTTTGCCTACAAAATTTGCGTTTTATATATAATATTATATATATATATATATATTACGGGGTAGAAGGCAAATTATTTCACTGGACATGTAAACAGGAAGGGAGGGCTAGATCAAGTAAGTATGTTAGGAAAGATCTCGGGAACACGAAGTAGAGGGAGACAAAGACAAATAGACATAAAAAGTCTTAACATCTGGGCCACATTAGCAGAAGAAGAAGAAGAAGAAGAAGAAGAAGAAGAAGAAGAAGAAGAAGAAGAAGAAGAAGAAGAAGAAGAAGAAGAAGAAGAAGTGAAAAGAAGAAGAAGAAGAAGAAGAAGAAGAAGAAGAAGAAGAAGAAAAATAATAATAAGAAGTGTAAGCACACAGGAGCCTGAGAGAGACTGAGAGAGAGAAGAGAAAGAGAGAGAGAGAGAGAGAGAGAGAGAGAGAGAGAGAGAGAGAGAGAGAGAGAGAGAGAGAGAGAGAGAGAGAGAGAGAGAGAGAGAGAGAGAGAGAGAGAGAGAGAGAGAGAGAGAGAGAGAGAGAGAGAGAGAGAGAGAGAGAGAGACAGAGACAGAGACAGAGACAGAGACAGAGACAGAGACAGAGACAGAGACAGAGACAGAGACAGAGACAGATACGATAAAAACAACAACAGGAACAACAACTCAAACAACAACAAAAAGGAACAACAACAACACCATCATCAACAACAACAGCATTAACAACAATATGGAACGAACGTACAAATGCATTTATTCGTCTCCCCATTCATTTTCCTTTCCCCATGTTGTTTTCAGATTTCTGATCTTTTTTCACTTCATCCAGGATTATACAAAAATAGACTGTCTCTTTTAACTTAATTATTCATGTTCTCATTAAGCTTATTTGCGAATTCATCCCGCTGTTACAATATTAAATTGTGTTACTTTAAAATTTAAAAACTTCATCACTCTAGTCAGGAAAGTAATTGTGTCCCCTTTGTATTCAAAGATTTGACCCAGAAGCAGAAGCATCCGCAGAGAGCAAGCCCCTCCTACATCCCAAGACAGATGCGCAGAAGGCTCGCCTAATGGATGCCATAAAAAACATTTTGATCTTCCGGTCTCTGGACAGCGGGCAACTGCAAAACGTGGTTGACGCCATGTTTGAGAAGAAAGCAACGAGCAACCAGATGATCATGAAACAAGGAGATGATGGAGACAATTTCTACGTCATTGACAGAGGTAAATAGTAAAAAGCGCGCTGAGACATATCTTTTATTTTGCTATTTCCTCTTAATTCACCGTGACATCACCGTATAATATGATGATGAAATACGGGGTAAACTTCAACGAAACGAACAAACCCTCTAAAAAACCCGGTAAATTAATCTATTTCAGGTCGTTTCGGTGTCATGGTAGAGACGGGTTCTGAAAAGAAAAGGGTTCACCAATTTGAAAACTCTGGGAGTTTTGGAGAGTTGGCGCTGATGTACAACATGCCGCGGTCAGCTACGATAGTTGCCGAGACCGAAGGTCTCCTGTGGGCAATGGATAGACAGTCTTTCAGACAGATCGTCGTGTCGGCAGCTTTTAAGGTCAGTCAGTTCGATCTCCTTCCTTGATGTATCACATGTACGTCATGGTTAACTTTGCTTTCCATGCAGAAAACGCTTCGGATTTCAGAGCGAGTGGAGAGAGAGAGAGAGAGAGAGAGAGAGAGAGAGAGAGAGAGAGAGAGAGAGAGAGAGAGAGAGAGAGAGAGAGAGAGAGAGAGAGAGAGAGAGAGAGAGAGAGAGAGAGAGAGAGAGAGAGGAGGGAGGAGGGAGGGAGGGAGAGGGGAGAGAGAGATATAGATAGATAGATAGATAGAGAGAGAGAGAGAGAGAGAGAGAGAGAGAGAGAGAGAGAGAGAGAGAGAGAGAGAGAGAGAGAGAGAGAGAGAGAGAGAGAGAGAGAGAGAGAGAGAGAGAGAGAGAGAGAGAGAGAGAGAGAGAGAGAGAGACAGAGACAGAGACAGAGACAGACAGAGACAGAGACAGACAGAGACAGAGACAGAGACAGAGACAGAGACAGAGACAGAGAGGGGGGAGGGGAAGTATGAGTTTTGATTGGCACACTTTAAAAAAATGAAACAAATAGATCTCTTCTTTTCCAAGTTATCCACTAGATAAGTGTACTGAACGACAGCAGATACCACTACAACTGTATGCGTTGTTACAAGAACCATAACTTTAAAGTAGAAGTGATTTACATCTTGGCTCATCATTATGAGAACATTTCCCGATGTGTATGTGACAAAGCCGTAACAAAAAACCCCATATATATGATAACATTTTCAAACAGATTTGTGTCTAAAGCAAAAGTTTAATGATAAGCTTGTTAAATTATCAGAATAAACTATCCATGTTGAGTTACAATGGTGTTTACATTTTGTTGGCAGAAAAGGAAAATGTATGAACAGTTTTTGCAGGAGGTGCCAATTCTTGACAGCCTGAAGGAAATGGAACTGGCAAACTTGGCCGATGCCCTGGTGACACGTGAATTTAAGGAAGGCGAGACAGTCATGAAGCAAGGTTAACAAATACATGTATACTATATAATATTGATCGATATTATGTATATGTATGCGTGGGTAAGACTGAGCGTATGTTTTGATGTGTATTTAGTGTGAACTTGTGTATAATCCATGCTTAGCAAAATGCAATGCATTACGCTGCTAGGGAACACAGTGTGATGTGCTTTTTTATTATATAAGTGCACAATGACTTTTAGTGAGCTTAATGTAAATATTACATTTAATTAAACATTTGTTGATATTTCGTCCCTGTTATCACTGTGTATACGCATTTTTTGTTTTCGTCTGCAGGAAATGAGGCAGATGGCATGTACTTTGTTGAAAACGGTTCTCTCAGTGTCACTGTCATGAAGGGAGGAACGGAAACGGAAGTGGTTGGTTTGAACAAAGGCAAATATTTCGGTGAAGTTGCTCTCATAGAGGATAAACCAAGGTACGGTTACCGATACCTAAACAAAATGTGTTATTGCAATAAATTACAACAGGAAAGCGGTTGGTCCAGATAAGGTATCTGCCTCTCAACCAAAAGGCCGAGGGTTCGTGCTTAGACAGGTTAAAGTTTTTTCTTGAGTCTTTCACTTTTCACATGTCTTCCCCCACCCTCTGTTTCATTCTGATACCACTGCATATCCAGGTTTGTATAGCGTGAAGCGGAACAGGTGACAATAATTACCCCCTGGACAGGACGCCAGTCTGACGCAGGTTGTTATTCCTAAGCTAGTGCTTGTACCCATTTACACCTGGATCGAGTGGGGAATGTGCGTTTTAAATGTGTTTCCTAAGGAACACAACGTCAGACCTAGCTTTACCCTCAGTCCGGCAGCCTAACCACTCAGCCACCGACGCTACGTAATCTTAATACATGTAACAGACAGGGGAAATTCTAATCAAGCAAACGAATCATTTTGGAGAGATGATAAATTCTTCTTTCTCCTTACGTGATAAATTGATTTCATCTTGTTTGCGAGGGTATTCTTCGCTGAAACGTAATATAATATGAGCTCTTATATTTAGAAATATAAATGCCCCCTCCCCCCTCCTCACCCCAGCGAGATTGTTCCGACGATTCGTTGATACTCACTTGGTCCGTTTAGATCACTTTTTAATCTAAATGAATATGTCTGGTATTTCTTAAACTTTTCCACATATTCTAATGATAACATAACATAAGGGCAGCCGAAAATAGGTATTGCTCTTTTATAATGATTATAGTTAGACTACTTTCTGGAACCACGATGAATTAAGAAGAAATAATTCATACAGTACGTTTAAAAAAGAAATGGAAGACATATAAATGTTCATGAATTCTCAATAACACGGCTAATCGCCACGCTTAACTTCAGTCTTATATATTTTGATGAATATAAGTTTTTTTAGCAATTAGTAAAAAGAGGTACATTGGTCAATTTTCAACATTTCTGTGGAAACGTTGAAACATCAACAAGTCATAAATAGGTGTTAGATAAAACCATCCAAAATCTATGAAAATTATTAAAACACCCATCAACGTGCACATTCAAACATTTTTCCCATATGTAACAAGTCAATTTAACAACGATTCACTTACTAGTGGTTTACAGAAATTGATAGAAATGACGTCCTTTATGCTGTTTGCAGAGTTTCATTCGTTTCACGAAGTTTTCGATTGTGCGCGCGCACTTCTCGGGTGTCACTGTCTTTACAAGCTGTTCTTTTTCTTGTCCCAGCTCAAAGAAGTTTTTTGGACGATTTTTATATAGATCTATATCTTTATTTTTCAAATAGTCCCATAGAAATAAATCCAAGGGACTGAGATCCACCGAATGAGGAGCTCAATTGTTTACTGTCCGTTACGAGATTAGCCGGTCGTCGAAGAAAAGGTTGTTGAGGAGGACGATGATCGACTAGTCTCACAGTTAAGTAGATTATTTTTAATTGACATGTTACATATTGGAAACAAAGTATTAAATATTCACGTTGATAGGTTTTAAGTTCAATTTCATCGTTTTTGGATGGCTTCATCGAACACATGTTTTCATCATCTGCTGTTTCAACTTTTTTACAGAAATGTTGCCAGTTGAAAAAAAAAGTACATCTTTTTAGTTATTGCGTAACGTTCACTGTTCCAGAAATTAAATAAAACAAAACTTATATTTATCAAAATGTATAAGACTGAAGTTTCTTGTGTTGAAAATGTATGGCTATCGGTTACACTGTTGAGAAGTTATTAACATTTATATGGGTTCTATTTAAAAAATGAAACATACATGATCAACGAAGAACAATTTATTCATATCTCCTTTTCTAAACGAATTTAATCCCAAACCAGTACTTTCGGATGTTGCAAAAGGGGCTGTCTTAAGTAATTTGTTTTATTTAATACATTGTATCAGTGATATTGACCAAACATCTCACCAGGTACTAAAGTAATACTGTTCACTGATCACTGATGATAATCCGTCGTTGTAAATTATAAAGCAGATGACACCAATGATTTTAAAACGTTACAAGACGACCTAAATACACCACAAGAGTTGGAGAGAAAAAGTGGAAAATGGAGTTCCTCCCAGATAAGTGCCAGGTACCGTGCTAAAATAATACGTAAAAAAAACAAACAAACAAAAAAACTCATTCTGCTACAGGCATGACATAAAACAAAAAATAACAGACAGTGCTAAATACTTAAGAGTAATTATAAACAACAAATTGCAATGGAAAGAACATAGAGCGTTGTACAGGAAAGCGAATGACCTGTTAGCTTTCCTGAGAAGAAGCCTTTAGTCTTGAACATGTCAAAGAGTCGTGCTACAGGTCATTACTATAACAAGCTTCAGATTGTGGTAGCCGTGTCTGGGACCCACACCAACCAATCTACATGCAAGAAATTGAGAAAGTACAAAAGAACGCAGCCTGATTTACATCTAATAATTACACATGCACAAAAGGAATGCCAAAACTAACATGAATACATTACGATGGATAGCCTTGGAATAAAATTAAAATTTTCTTTAAAACTGGAAATGGTCCCATTTTTTTTTATCCAATTAGATCAGCTTAAGCTTTAAACAACAACCAATACATAAAACTGTTAAACACACAAGGTCCCATCTTCAAACATTTATCGTCACCTGCACTCATTCAACCCGTGTGCAGTAAGACCGTAAATCAAACTGCCAACAGAAAATAAAATGAGCAATAGCACTAAGGCCTTATAAACATAAAAATAAAATGAGCAATAGCACTAAGGCCTTATAAACATAAAAATAAAATGAGCAATAGCACTAAGGCCTTATAAACATAAAAATAAAATGAGCAATAGCACTAAGGCCTTATAAACATAAAAATAAAATGAGCAATAGCACTAAGGCCTTATAAACATAAAAATAAAATGAGCAATAGCACTAAGGCCTTATAAACATAAAAATAAATATAAGTCCTCTTACAATGAAGAAGAAGAAAAGAACAAGCGCCAATCCATTTAATTCCAAAACTGCTTGGAGTAACAAATGTACACAATGACGATGGGATACGAACATAGCAATAGCACTAAGGCCTTATAAACATAAAAATAAAATGAGCAATAGCACTAAGGCCTTATAAACATAAAAATAAAATTAGCAATAGCACTAAGGCCTTATAAACATAAAAATAAAATGAGCAATAGCACTAAGGCCTTAAAAACATAAAAATAAAATGAGCAATAGCACTAAACTAAGGCCTTATAAACATAATAATAAAATGAGCAATAGCACTAAAGCCTCAAATGAATTTCAGGTAAAAATAAAACGATCCGTAGGAGAGATGGGCTAGCATGTTTGTAGTTTGCTGTCCAATCAGGCCTTAAAAACATAATAATAAAATGAACAATAGCACTAAGGCCTTAAAAACATAACAATAAATAATAATAAAATAGATACATCACTTTAAAATCAAAATTGGATTAACAGTTAGAGGTTGGATTTAAACAAGTCAAGCGCGCTGAGATTAATAATCGATATTTGAGAGTTAGTCACTTACAATGAAGATTTTGATTTGATTTGATTTACAACTAAGGTGATCTCGATATTTCTTGATAGGATTTTTAAATTTTGCCCGGACTGCCCTCTAAACAGTCAAGGGATCTTTAAAGTGCACACACTTTTGTGATCTGCACACGGGATCTCCTTTTTACCGCCCGTCTCCGGTGGGACTAGGCGTTGAACCACCTAACTGGACGAGGGTAATGGGGGGGGGTTGACTTTATTCGAAAAAAAATTGAGAAAATCTTAGGATTACGACCTTTTGGTTGAGAGGCCGATGCCTTGCCTGTGGACTGCCGAGTCCTCTTACAATGAAGAAGAAGAAAAGAACAAGCGCCAATCCATTTAATTCCAAAACTGCTTGAGTAACAAATGTACACAATGACGATGGATACGAACATCCCCATTATTGACATCATCGGCATTATTTTATATTGCTTACCCCCCCCCCCTTTAATCCGCTTACCTCCCTCCTCCTCTCATTCTCTGAATATCGCACCAAACCCTGTGACACGACAGGCAAGTGTTCGAACTGGGGCCTGGATGTAAATGAAAGGGATGACTTTGACATAAATCCATGATTGCATTGCAATGCATGTTGAGTTGTGTGTTTTTCTATTTCTTTAAAAACAATGCCAGTTAGATTTATATATAGCAGTAAACATCTTACCCACACTCCGAGCAGTGGCGAAATTAGGCCTGTGTGAGACATGTGGTTGATTTTCATGAGCTTGTTGTCACATAATATATAAGGCATACAAATTTAAATAATTGCACATATCACCTCATGTTTTCCTACTGAGTGAGTTCAAATTTATACTAGTTAAGACGGCCTAACTTAAGAACAGGTGGTCCTGTTGCTAGCGTAATTCATATCTCATACTCATACTACAAGAGAGCAAAACTAGGTATAGATCTAGGCATCACACTACAGTTACGGTAAATTGCCAGATTGAAGCCGAAACTACTTTTTTTCTTCTTGTTTACTATCTTTTCTAACTAATTCTCTCGCTCACCAAGAGTTCGCTTTCGTCGAGTCAAGGCCAGACGTTAGCAGATGTAGATCTAGGTCACTGGGCCAGCCT